>PTEX01000130.1:1748911-1775479 GCA_003342815.1 Eudromia elegans | reverse complement strand
AAAGAAAAGAAAAGAAAAGAAAAGAAAAGAAAAGAAAAGAAAAGAAAAGAAAAGAAAAGAAAAGAAAAGAAAAGAAAAGAAAAGAAAAGAAAAGACTGAGCTTAATGCAATTTTAAGAGCTGGCAAAGCCAGGAAGGATCAAGCACATGCGAAAGAACTGGCAAGGATGTTGTTGCATAGGGAACTGCCTCATAATAAGCCTGTAGTTTGCACTGACTTGTTCAAGTGACTCTGCTTGGGGCTCACAGTTGAAATTTTTCCTTCCTTTTTCCAGCATTCTAGTTATGTGATCAGTTTCATTTGTGAGCAGGTATTGAAGGAGCAGCATGAAAAACACAGTGTGTTTATAGTCACATTGCGCTGTCTTCTAGCACATTGTAAACGGCCTCATACTATCAATTTCTGATTCTTTAAAATCTTACATGTATTTTAACAAGCGGACTGGCCCAGCATAATAGAAATTCCAGGAAAAAGGATACTATTACGATTAAGTATGAATTGTAAAGATGAAATGTTTCCTGTGACTACAGAAACAGCCAGCCATCCGGTAASCTGTATGTTCCTTCCTTTTCAGAGACAAATTCTGCAAGTTGCTGAGCCCCTAAGTAGCCATTCATTTCAGTAAGTGCTGAAGAGCTCCTCACCAGCCCCAGTATCAGGTCTAGGAATGAGTTCAGCACTGATGCAGGCTCCCTAATAAAACACTGTTCAAGTAGAAGTAAGTTTCAAATCCTCAAGTGTACTTAAATTCACAACTTCTATTTAATTGATTTTAATAGGAAGGCCTRAATACATTTGGACCTCAGTGTGCTGCTTACAGCAATCCTAAGATCTGTTACATAGTAGGGAACTATGAAAACTAGTATTTGAAGATGAGGTCTAATAAAATAAAAAATGTCCAGATCTTATTTATTTTCTGACATATGGATGTGTCTGTTATGCATTTTCGAGTCGTCTTGGCTGGCAGTGGAATCAGAAGAGCTTAAAAAATCATTTGCTGTCAGCATTTCCAAATCAGATGAAACAAGAAAATAACAGAAATCTTTCAAAAAGATTGAGTTCCTATTCCCTTCCATCTTAGCGGTCTGGATGGGCTTCAGCAAACAGCTAAACTTTGAGTTGTTACCTAAAGTGACAGTCAGGCCTTCTCCCTGCTGCTAAATGGATCCATTTCAGGGAAGTCTGCTCTGTCTCTGCAACCCTTGCATGCAAAATGTCTGCAAATGCCAATATGCTCCCGGCTGTGCCCGCGCTGGGAGCTGGCGGCAGCCGAAGCTGCTCCGCGCGAGCTCGGCGTCTGCGAGGCTCTCTGGAGGTTTCTGGGCAGCCTCTGTGCAGTTCATGGTGCTTTGGTTTGAGCTGGGGGTGAAGCCGTGCCTTTCCCTCCCCATTGCGTACTGAGAACCGGTCATCAGCAGACCCTCATGTGAGAGAYTGCAGTGTGAATGGTTAGAAGGAAAATTCAATTTTCTAATGCATAGCAAGCATAGATTGTTGTATAGTCACAGCAGTGTAACAAAAACATGAACTTGATAACCTGGAGGAGTTTAGGCAGTGCTGAAATGCTGTTTTTTGTTTTCTGACAGAACAGTGCTGTTTTCCTCTTCTATGGGAACGGCAAACGTAGGATTTTTGTTCACAGTTAAGATTTTCAAAGTCAACATTTCAAAATGTTCCCTGCAGCAGCAAACTACCTTAACAAATACAGATGCAAAATAGCTTTCTACCACCAATTTATGAAAAAAAAATGTATACGCCTAAAACATAGTGGCTAGTCAGATCAGTTAATATGCAGTGCTATATTTTAATACACTGCTATTGAAATGAATCTGTTGGTCAGCAGCCTCTATTTGCAGCCTTCTTGTATTTCTCTTTGTATGCGATTGATTTGTGATCACTGAAAGCAAGATCAGAGCTTGCTAATATGTACTATAGCTCCCAGGTTCAGTGGGAAGTATTTACTTCTTAATCATGTATCTCTTAGATTAATTGTTTGGGATGATCAAAGGCTCAGCAGGTGGTGAGGATGATTTAGAAACCACAAAATTGGTGTTATCTTTCTGATTGACATCCTATTAGTGCAGCATATATTTCCTGTTTGTCAGGAATGCAAAGTCTGAACATTCGGTAATAATATCTAGTAATATTTTGGAAAGGAAAACCATTGGCTGGCTGCATTTTAGCAAGCTGAAAAAAATCTTTTGATTTCCTTCTGTCAGGTTTGAAACAGAAGCTGAGCACATGTAGCCCAACATTTCCCGAGAAAAAGCAAAACTAGCAGCAGGGCACCTGCTGCTGCTTTTTCACTGCTCCCGCCTTGAGCCACCAGCCTCCTCTGAGCAGTGTCCCTTAAATGCAAAGAAGACACAAAATAATAATCCAAATCAAAGACAACAAGAGAGCGACAGGCTTGAGGCAGGAATAAGGAAAGCCGCTCGTGTTGCCTCCCTGCAGCTCCTTTCCCTCCTTTCGCTGGAGGCTCTGCCAAGTGCCCCCAGCCCACGGGCAGGAGCCGGCTGCTGTAACAAAGCAGTAACCCGTCACTCATTGCACTCCATCCCCTTCTCAGTCTGAAGAAACATTTTTTATTTTAGTTTCTTTAATTTTGCAGAAGACTGAGCTCAATTT
Organism: Eudromia elegans; assembly: GCA_003342815.1. Lineage (NCBI taxonomy): Eukaryota > Metazoa > Chordata > Aves > Tinamiformes > Tinamidae > Eudromia > Eudromia elegans. Next base: position 1,772,851 of record PTEX01000130.1, on the reverse strand, counting down.
TTAGGATTAAATTTGAAATTTAACAGAAATGAAAAGAGAAACAAAGCGGGGGAAAGAAAAAAAAAGATAGGTAGTTGGAGTAAAGGAGCAGAGAAAGCAAAACTCGAAACTCAATGAACCCAGTGGTTCTCAGCCGCTTGTTTTCGATCAGCTGCCTCCCAGGGGAGAGGCCTTACTGTAATAACAGCTTTGACCTCTTTCTCTTAGTAAACAATTTGCCTTAAACATAGGAATATATGTTTTTTCTGTCAGAAGCAGAATGAACAACCACAGGGCATTCACGGGCCCAAAGTCAGGAACATCTGAGGAGCATAAAAGCTAAATTTCCGGGGAAAGCTCTGTCTCCCCGAGGCTGGAATGCCCTGCCTGGGCCGGATCTGTGTGCTGGTCAAGGGGCAGCTCATGGTGGTGCTCATGGAAGGCACAGCCTGGGCAGGCTCTGCCAGTCGCCTTGTGCTTTTCCTGCAGCAGGGTCCTGCCAAACACCCTTCCTGGGCTCCCATTCCCCGTGCCACACTGTGACTTTGTGCTTTGCCTTGAGCCTGCTCCGCTTCCCAGGCAAAAAGAACAAGCTTCACGCTGCGGTTCAGGCTAGCTGGTGCCGAGTTAACGGGATCCAATGCAGGGCGAATCTTAGGGATGCTCAGAGGGGGTTAAGGCGGGCAGAAGTCATCACGCTTTGCACTCTGGGCCCCCGCTGATGAGGGATCCCTAAGAGCAGCTGTTGAAGAGACACATTAATACTAAAAAATAATGGTGCCTTTTTGGCCCAAAAGCTGTAGCTATGTTATAGCACTTCATCTCTGAATGACACCTTTTGTTTTAATTTCAATTCCATAACAGAAATAATATAATCTCTGTTAGAGATTTTTTAGAACTGCTGATCAGGATCTTAAATTAATTTATAGTAGATTCTCTTTTGCTTTTATCCAGGTTTAATAAAAATGTACTAGGAAATAACACTATTCAAGCCTTCTGCTCTGGTTATTAGAGATACATTTTAGTTGGAAGCTTGTTTTAGACGAGCTGAAAGATTCCTCCTTGCTCTTTCCACCTCAAATGTGTCTCGGTGATACACAGGTTTATATATACTGTGCAACATCCACAACAGAAAGCTCAGCAGTAGTTGCACAAATCTACGTCAGTCTCTCCCAAAAGAGAGAAGAAACAACAGTACCAAACAGCAGCCACTCCAACAAGCCCTGCTGTTCGGTAATGAAGGGTTTAAAAACCACCTATTCATGGTTTTGAGTGTATTTTGCTGAGCAGACTATGAATTAAGTCGTTGTGTATAAAAAAAAAATGGAGGAAGAAAGTCAGAAAAGCCAAGCTGCTTAGCACTCCAGCTCTTCTCCATTAAGAGTGTAGATGCTCCCTAATGCCCACGGCAGCGGAGCCGGGGCTCTTGGACAGAAGCTGCCAGAACCACCCGAGGTGGCCCYCACGGATCCCTGTTGCAAGAGGAGCTGGGAAGCGCCCTGGCCAGGGGGTGCTTGGGGCGCTGGGCACGGCTACGCTCGGCCAYGCTCCGCAGCAGGCCCTTGGCTTTGGCAGCGTCCGGAGCGTGGGCCTGCCACGTGCCTGCCCGCACACGCAGGGCAGTAGTCACACACGTGGTATCAAGGCACCCCAAGGCCATTCCTTACCATTTCTGGGGGCTCTTAGGAAACCTGAGCTTGATGGGTAAGAGCAGAGAGGAGGAAGAAAATATGTAAATCAACACCTGAATATCACATTTTTTTCTGCTTATATAACAAGCCACAAAAAAAACCTTGTCCAGTCATCCAGACATCCTACAAGTCAGCCTTAATTTTTGGTCCTTTTCGTGTGTGAGTGTTTGTGATGCTTATGAGAGGAACAGTTAGTGGGAAGGTAAAATACAAAGTAGGAAGTCATTCCCATTTCTGGGAGCTTTCCAAACAGTTACAGACCTGATAGAAACAACTCTGCTCATCAGAAAGCTTTTGAAGTATATCAAGACGCATAATCATGCTATAGCTTCATTGCCTTCCTTTGTGCAAATACTACATTTAAGCTCCAGCATGAATTATTAAACCTCTTTCTAATGGTTGTGATTAATCTTCCAGCAGCTAATCACTTTCGAGCTCTACCTCCTCCCTGTGAGTATAATTTTGAGAATGGCACCTTCTTGCATCCTGCACTGTCACTGAAATCTATGTGCCCAATAACCCCCCCCCAGCTTGGGGATCTTCCTGTAAAGGTTGGCAGCTGTTCCCGTGATGGTAGTTATCCTCTATGCAACATAAGGCATGGTTCAGCAGCATCAGCTCATTGCTCTGGGTGCAAAAAGCAGTACTGAAACTTGCCACGTGAAGGACACAGTAGTTGCTGGCTACGGTTTGAGTGCCATGCGGTAATTGTGTCAAACTTTTCAAACCGAGTGCACTAAAGTATTCATGAACTTTTACCCTCCCAGTCTACAGTGGACTCTGAACTTCTGTTTCGTATCACATCGAAGCCCCATTTTGCTTTTCCAGCACTAGTCAGTGAGTTATCTGGCAGTTCCCTTATCACATTAAGTGGCTGTACAGGTATTTTGCAACTCTCCTCTAATCCCTGGTAAGGTTCCCTGGTATTATGATCCTTTTCTACTATATCATTTTAATTTCTTAGATAAGATTGCTCACTCATCAAAAGTCTGCAGCACTAAAGATCTCTGCAGCCTGCAGGGGACTCACACAAGTTTGCAGCAGTTGTTATGAGAAGTCATACATGCTGCACGATCCTCTTAGCCCCAAGAGCTGCTGGTAGTTAAACTTGGTACATCTGATAGGACCTTTATGCGGCAGGGACAGTGCTGCCCGGAGTGTACAAGCTAATGTTTTGCTCAGTGGAAAAATCCCCAGTGACTTCAATGTGAGTTAAGCTCAGTCCTTAACTGCCAGCTTCTGTACATTTATCTCTCTGATGGGTTTAGAACTTAAATGTGGCTGACGTATGGATTTTACTCTTTTTGTTTTCAACGGGTGGTTTGTATTAAAATATTTTTGTTGGTTTTATATAATGTTTTTATTGTACAGTAACCTACCATGTCTCTATGGGGAAGCATTTTATATGTTCAGGCTTATTAGCAATACTTATTATTGTTTCAGAAGGGGGCATTGGCTCATTTGCAAGCTGAAGGCGCAGCAGCGTTATATGCTCCATTTTTCCTGAGCTTTAGGTTGGGAGAACAGAAGAGGAGTCACTCTTAGTATTATTTTACATAAATAGTAGTATTTGTGCAAAAATAGAATAATTATGCATAAATAAATAAAATCTACCCTGAAATGAGTGCCATTGATTACAGTATAACAGGGAGAAACATTTGAAAACTGGATCCTGTTGAGCTAGGCAAAAAGAAGACATATCCCTTCTACTGGGCAGAGTTTCTTGTAGTTTGGAGAGACAAACAGGAGTGAGACAAGGAGGAGGAAAGGCAGATTACCTGTGTTTCTCAGTAGGGAAAATGAGCCAAGGAGGGATGAAATGGCTTGGTTCAGGTAGCATTAGCAGAGTAAGGGGCTGATTACAGGTCTTACTACACATCTCTTAAAAATAGGACAACACCACGTCATGAATTTGGGTTTCACTTTATACTCTTTTATAGGCAGGGCACAGAGAATGCTGGGGACGATGAAAGGAGAATTCCACCTGGTTTGGTACATTGGGAGTCCTGGCAAATATAGTCTCTGAATTCAAAATAGGAGAGAAACTTTAGTCTGTCTCAGGAATGGGCTTTTCCACAAAAGGACAAAAAGAATCTAGGAACAGAGGGGGATCGTTGATATCACGTAACTTTAAGCATTTTGCTAGCTACAAGTTAGATGATGTGAATGGCCTGTTGTATCCCTTATTTTCTCTGACCATTTGACACAACTAGTCAGGCAGGTGAAAGAGATCCTTCTCAAAGGAGGATGCTCGTGCTGCTTGCTTGCAACTCCCCAAGGACAGAAAGAAATGAAGAGCTCTCCACTGTGTTAGTAAATAAAGGCAGAGGCACAAAGGAGTCATTTGCCCTCCTTCTCTACCAGAATTAAGTTCAAAGTAGTGACACTTAAAACGCAGACTTGACTACCTGCTGGAAATGAGCTCAGAGTGCGAAAGGAGAAGCAATAGCAAGCAGCCTGTCTTCAGTAGGAAGAGGTGCTGCAGATATGTTAAGCCATGCGTTACAGGCTTTTATTGTCTTAACCCTGGTTAAGAAGTTGTTCGGATGCCCTCCCGAATTCCTGGGATGTCTTTCAGACTGTCTTTTAGCCTGTGAAAATAGCATTGTCTCACCAGGCATACGATGCTGCTTGGTTATCAATCATAAAGGTTATAGAGTTGCTTAACTTGGTTACCGTTAAGAGAAGTCCCTAAGTCTTTGCTGCTGCTGGCAGCACTTAGGAGAAGGATCATGCTGGAAAGSGCTCGAAGATATGGATGAGAAGTGATAAAATAAGATGGATGTGTGCTTACAGGCTTGGGGAAAAATAAATGTGATTGTCGAAATATGATCTTTATATTCTTCAGGATTGTTTCATCAAATTTCAACACACTTGTAAATTCTTTTATCTACTTTTTTTTTCAACGTAACATACTATAACACGAAAGATGACTTTTTGTTGTTTTGCATTGTTAAAAGCCAAGCCAAGACCAAGCATGGAAAACCAATCCTCAGTGAACTCAGTAGGAGAAAATGCTGGATTTTTAGTGKTTTTTTTCGGTTCGTTTTCATTAAGAACCAAATCCTCAAGTGTCTCTGCAGGCAGAAACGATTAGTGTTCTATTCTTAGGATGAATGGAGCCTGACTGACAAAGAATTAGGCTTTCACAAAGTTTGACAGCAGCTTTTTTGTTGACCCATACATAATGTACCTTCTTCAAAGGAGAAATTAGTTTCTAAGTTCTGTTTAAAACAAATGATTACACAAAATTATGTTATACCAGTGCAATTCATTAAAAATGTACTTTGTGGGGATTTCTACAGACACTTTTGCAAGCATGGTGACATTCAAGGCTTGACTGTATCAGAGTTGCTGAACTAGTCCCGTTGAGCCCTTGCATTGCTGCAGTTTTGTGCCAGCAGGGATGCACTGGTATCAATAAAAATACTGCAGCATGTTCTCAAGTATGAACGTAGTGAATGGAATGCACCGCAACTTTTTGTTTTGTTTGTTAATTTTTTAGCATGATAGATGTTTGAGGCACATACATTTTTGTTGACTTAAGTTTGTTACCTTTCTGTTCCTTGAAATGTCAGGAGATGTTCACACAAATGTTTGACTAGAAACTCTACTCAGATAGTCTATTTAAGACCAAAAATTGATGTTGTTATTGAACAATTTTAGTTGATTTTCCAAAGAGATGGCTAAAATATGTGAATAATCTTCTTAGAATAATGAGATCATTCTCTGTCATCCTGACACCATGGAGTCCATATGAGWAACAGAAATAGTGTAGTAGTGAACATGGGTAGTGAACAAAACCTATGAACCTGAAAGTTTTATACCAAAATTGTTTAAAGGTTGCATGAGTTCTTAATTCATCTTATGCTGATTCTTGCTACATATGTTAAGAGTATTTGTATATTGAATCTATTTAAAGTTGCTTACTATAGTGTATCTGTATTCAGCAGAATCGGAAAAAAATTACAAAATAATCCTACCGACTCAGAGAAAAAAAAATGACCAGAGTGAAAATAGAGAAAAAAAAATAGCTATTACACAGACTGCATTATACCAAGATATAAGAAAAAAAAATGGAGCAGACTGAAGATTTAGAGGCAAATAGTAAGGGATAAAACAGGCCAAGTGAAATAAATGAAACTAGTAGCATGCAGTGATCGGAGTCACTGCGACATTCCAGTGGATCTCCTCTGGGGTGAATTTCTGCAAATGAGGAGTCTCAAGCAAGAAAGATCTGCCTTGGGGCTAAGTCTGAATGAACCCAAGGACTGAAACACATGGGCACCAGCTGATTGGAACTGCTGCCTACAGTTCMAAAGTTTCATAAAATGAAAACTTGCAGAGCCTTTGGCTAGAAAGATCTTCTAGCACTAATATTTGGCCTTGGCATTCAAAAGGTGCTCAAGCCTCTCATTTCTGCTTCGAAGGGGCAGCTTGCTGCACTGATAAGACCTTACTTCCACTGAAATCAATGGCAAAACTCTCACTGGCTTTAATGGGAGTGGGATCAATATGGCAATTCTTATGTCTCTGAGCATGTAAACGTGCAATGTAGGGGACAGATCCTGGTCTTCTTTTGTAAATTTGTATCTACATTCATTTCTAAACCTACATAAATAAGGTACTTGCAGAGGAGAGTATCCCATTTCTGAGGGAGGTGRAATTGGTTTTGAATAAATCTTTCTTTTAAGGTCTACTTTTTCCTTCCTTGAAGGGCTGAATGGCACTCACCGATGTGCTGAGTGATGGGAGAAGGTGAATCCTTGTCTCTGTCCTTTTGCCCTTTTGTTTCTACCCTTCTGTTTTCTCGAGACTCTCTTGGATTGCAGTCCACTCATTTTTAGCTTAGCAGTGTAAATTGTGGCACTGCTAGTGTTTCTCCTTTTTCTTTTAAATGCTAGCAGTTTTTATAAAGGCTTTGCTGAGTTTTCCTGCTACAATGTCCCAGGGAGTATCTCTGARGTCACTTAGGACCAGAGACATATTTAGAAGTCTAACTCTATTGTCACTTTCTAAGTCCTGCTATAATCAAATATGAATGAAGTATTATATGTTTTTTCAGATCARGGCCTTAATTTTATTATGAAAAAGTTACCTTGTTTCTCAGTGTACTTACTGATGTGCRTCACATCAGCATTGTGAAAAATGCGTGTTTCAGTCTGGTGGAAAAACGACTGAGTGGAAGGGGTTGCTTAGACCATTCTCAGTATGGCACCAGGTAAAGTAGGGCATCCCTCAGGCCATGGTTCTTCAGAGAAGACAAAAAAAAAAAAAAAAGGAAACAAGATATGGTTGTATTTCTTTTCCGTTCCCCAAATCTATCTTCCTCTTTCGATTAGACAAATGCTGCCTGCTCCTTAGGGACATTCAAGATTGGGGAAAAAGTCAATCTCAGTGCTGTTAATTCTGTACCACAGCTAAAATGCCTGCAAAGAGGCGGGATGGCCAGCGAGGGCTGAAGGGAAGTGAAAGCAGCCCTGGGCTCCGGCAGCTGCTCGCCAGCTTTCCGCAAGCTGCGAGGAAGGTGCGTGTGCCACCCCGGCGTGCCAGCCCCGGCGTGCCAGCCCCGGCGTGCCAGCCTCGCCTCGCCTCGCCTCCCCTCCGCGCCACCGTGGCCCCGAGCCCCCGGGTGGGATTGTCTTTGATTCACGAGCGGCGCTTTGTTTCTTCTGAGGCCCAATTTGCTTGTGCTGTGTTACGTAGCATTCTCAGGGAATAGGGCCTGAGCCTATTAAAGCCAAGAGGAGTTTTTGCTTTTGCTTTTGTTTTGCTATAGTAAGGTTTGGGAGAGCCTTGCAGAAATGCAGGACTTAGTGACAATATTGGTTACAAAGAATCAGGCCAGAGGAGAAAATCCTAATTCCCTCAGCGAATGAGCAATTATTCTGATCTATCTGAGAGATCTCTGAGACTTACATTTTTTCAAAAGTCATGTCTTTATGTGAAGCAATTTTTCTAAAATGTGTATTTCTTGTTTTTCAGCATAACCACTGCTTTTAAATGACTATGGCTGTTTGTTGAGTAAGGTGCTATTTAACAAGAGGCAAAACGGAAGAATTGGGCCCTCGGTGAGCAGAGTGAAAGTCAATGCGGCAGCCTTGGTGCCTCTAATCTGGGAGGACAGAGGCGGACAACGAGATAGAAGAACCGACCTCTGACTCTATATTTAGCTCCAGGCAGCCCCACTATCTGCACGCCGTTTGTGACCGGTGGAATCACATCCGTTCTGTTTATGTTCATGGGAGTTCTTATATCCCACAATTTTTTCAAGAGAACCTGAAGTCGATAACTAGGAAAACTGGAAATAACTCTTTATCCTCAGAAATAAGAGCATACTGTTTGCACCGCTGCTCGTCTGTGGGGCATGCCCAAGGATGTGACAACCAGCTTCTGCCTTGCTTTCTGCACAGCCTGCTTTGGAGCAGTCAGGAAGGCGCCAAGTAAACTGGTGAGCTGTGTTGAGTTGTGCTGGTTGGGAACGGCCTGTAGGTCAGGACCATCTCAGGAGTTTCTGCATGCACACAGGGCACAGGGCCTGCAGCTCTGGGCAGGTCTTCACGCACGCGCTGCCCCTCTTGGGCCCCATGCGCTGGCACGAGGCTGGAGCTCGGCCAGAGGCGCTGCCGGAGGGACAACTTTCTGTCAGGTGGCAATACCCACGTGAACGGATTGAAAAGTGTTAAGTTCAATGAGGTCGGCACAATCCATGAATTCAAAAGTAATTAACTAGGATAATTAACTTTCTAAGGGAAACTAGATGATTTGTAGGGAAAAACTGGGGAAGGGATTGAGCATTATTTATCCCACTGATTCGTTTAAGAAGGTTAGTTTAAACTAATGTTAGCAAACTACAGTAAGAGCATTAAGCACATCTGCTTTTTATCCTGTCTGTGTCTGCTTGTTTTTAGACTCTGGTTATGTCAACATAGTTTTATGGAAACACCTGAGCATGCCTCAAAAATCAATCATTTGTTGAGCAAATAGTAACTGGAGTTGGAGCTAAAGTAACTGAGGCATAGGCTCATTAAAGGAAGCATTTAACAGTGTTATTGTTGATACAGTCATTACATTACTTTACAGTGTTGCCACTGCTGGCAAGGTGCTAGTATCTCAATTCTATGTTTGGACAGTCTTTGCCCTACTTTTTGATAGTAGTTTTGTTTGTGTTGTGGCTGTGTTGTGGGAGCAAGCATGTTATAGCCCAGCAGGCCTCTGGGCCTGACCCTGTGCAAAGAGAGTCTAAAGACAGGCCTTTTATAAGGAGCTCACAGACAGATAGGGGAGCACAGATGAAAGCAAATGAGGTGATGTTTGTAGGATAAATGTTGTTTATTAGACCAGCTAACACAGCTAGGGAAGAAAAAACATCAGGAGTTTGTTTGCCCTCTCTTTTCAGCAAAAGCAGTTTGTCCAATTAAACATACTGCATATTCCTATAAACCCTGCCTTGCTCATACCCTCAGTCCAGCCCAGCTACAGCAATGTTGCTGCAACCATATACAGGTTCAGCTGAGCACGGAGAAACCAGGCCACAGTACTAACTGCACTGTTAGAAAACAGGAGCTTTCTAGCAGGTATTCTCTAAGGGAAAAGTTGTAATAAAAAACTTGTAAGACAACCATGTAGTGGATTTGCAGATGTTTACAGGAAAGTCACCTGAAGTTTGAGGTGCAGCATCAGGGAAAGGAGGAAGCTGYATGTTTGGAAGGCGGGGACCTCCTCTTCGTGTCCGCTCGTGCAACTGTCTGCTTTGCAATCCCCTCCAAGTTCCTGGAAAGGTCAAATTTGTCCCCACAGCTTCTTTCCCACTAAACAAAGCCACTGAAGCAGAACAGTCGTCCTGACAGCTTCCTGACTGAACATTAGGAATATCTAGAGACAAAAAGACAGATCCGATAATTGAATCTCTTCTTGCCTGCTTCTACATCCAGCACCTTCTGCCTGGATGTAAGCTATGGCCCTCAACTCATGCCTGTGCCCATAAACTTGCAGGTGACCCATCTGCTGATGTCTGTCCCCAGAATTCCTGTTGCCGGCTTCTCCCATCGCCTCAAAGCACATTTCAGCTTTGCTGTGTCTCTAGCCTGCTTTTTTTGAGAAGTGGTTTTGCAAAATTATGCTTCAGTGTTTTTTTTCCGTAGCTGCTTGTATTTAATACAGTGTGTGAATGCAATGTAGGCTGATCATGGCCTCACAAATACTCATAAGAAATTTTGCAAAAATTAATGGGAATTGTGAAGGAGACAAAATTTGATGATTTGTTTTTCTTTGGCTATGCTCTTTAGGGCAATTCACATTCTTTATAGCGTGCAGCTAGCCAGGGTGACAATACCTGATGGAAAATGAAGTAACTGCCAGATATTTTCCATCCCAGTTAATAAGTCCCTTGCTCTGTGTCAGACTGGAGCTTATATTGGAGGCAGCAAGGATTTGATTTTATTTTATGCTGAAAATATATTTCTATTGTCCTTTTAGAAACWAAAAATATATGGGTAGTTCAGTCTTCATATTTTTAATCCTTAAATTCTTTCAAAGGCTACTACTGCCTCTGTGCCAAATGTTGAATGGTTGCATAATATGAATACAAGTCCAGTACGGATTAAGTACAGCAAAGCCATTTCACTTGAAACCCTCTGTAATCATTTGATACAGTATGTTTAGTAAGGTTTATGGTCCTGAAAGATGACCAGTGTGCTAATTCAAGATTTGAATAAGCATGTTACTTACTAGGTGAAACTGTGGGCATTTTATGGTGTTTTACAAGACTGTTTTACATACAAAATAATGATATATATGCAAAACCTAAATCCCATGACAAAGTTTCTGACTCACTGAGTTTTATACTGTTTCCTGTTAAGAAATGCTTCCTTTCTACATGTCAACAGTGCTTTCAGTTATTCTGTTCAGTCTGTTTCGCAGGCTCAAAAAACAACTTCCCATTTTTTCCCCTTTGTTTTTTCAAACTTTTTTTCTTAATTTATTGATATAGTACTGATTCATATTTGGAAAAAATACATAACAGTATAAATTATATTTTTAATTTGTCAAAAGTATTGTTTTGTTGTTCTATTTTTGGCTTTTGGTGAGGAGAGGCACCCACCATAGGGTGTATTAATAAATACTATATTCATGGGTTGGTTTGAGTGCCTTTTGTTGTTGATTGTTTAGGACATTAGAGTGAAAAGCACTGGAAAGCTCAGATAGAAATTTCAGTTGTTCTCCAAAGACTTCTCATCTTTTCCTTGCTGCTGCTTTTTGAGGGAGTTTCTTATTTTGGGTTGTTTTGGTTTGTTTCTTACTGAAATTAACTGCTCAYGGAAAATGCCAGATTAACAACTCTGGTTTATCTGTCTACTACTGTTCTCAGTGACTCTTCAGGAAAATTCAAGATTCTACTTTGGACAGACCAAAGCCAGATTTAAGTCTCCCTCCTTTTCCTTCCCCCTCATCTCTTTTTTCCCTAGTGCCAAAAGTGGTAGGTATCTTAAGGTTTTGACAAGACTATTGCTGCCTATGGACAGTTTTAGCAGATAATGGACAAGCAACTGGCACAGATCTTCTACAGACATTTGAACTTTTTACATTTTCTGCAATGTTTGGCTGAAGGTGGCAATGTAGAGAGAAGATAATACCTCATTACAGCCAACTGGTTAATGAATAGCACATGGAATTATACATTACAAGTACTACTGGCACCTTCAAATACTCATATATATAAAGAGTCTATAAAGAGCAGAATCATTGCCAGGGAGGACTCCCTGTGACCAGCTAAAGCAAACAAAGTCCTTAGACCTTCCTGTATCCTTGGGTACGAGTGTCTAATAGGTAGATTTTGTTTTTTAATTTTATGCCCGTATCAAGTGCCAGAATGTCATTATTTGTATGTCCTTTGTTAGAGCAGGAAATGCTCAAGTCTTTCATCAGTGCAAGTGCCCCAGCTATGTAGTGCTTCCTTTCTATGTGGGTCTTTAAAGGCTCTGATGTCTGAGATGTCTCCTTCCAGAATTTTGTCCATGGGGCATGAGGGCTGGCTACGAAAAGTGTTCCCAAAATGCAGGCAGATTAACCTTTGATTTATGTTTAAGGGAGAAGACCTTATAAAGAAGACATTTATAAAAAGAGAAATATGGATTGTAGCAACGACAAGACTATGCATTCTTGAAAAGCTACTGTTATTTCAGAAATAATGCAATGTAGTATGCTAAACAAAGGTTGAGATCTTCACAAACGTATACATTTTCCAGACCCACACAACTTTGAGAATGCAACTAAGAGTACACAAGGTATTTTCTCTGTCTGATTGCCAGAGTTCACATTACCCTGTAGTTTGGCTTAGCCTAGGGCTCTGTAATAGCAGATGATGGAATGGATGAATGAATTTGTTGAATTCTCCACAGCCTTTCTGAGTAGGTTTGCCTACAAAGCTCTAACATGGATTCATCAAATACATATTTTAAAGGCAGCGTGGGACTTGAATGCTCAATTGTAGCTGATTTGGTACAGATGAATCTCATACACGAGGAAACCTTAGTGCTCTTTCATTTTTCATATATTAACTTTAAAGTAAGCAGTAGGAAAATGTCAAGGAAATAAAGAAGGCAAAATAAGGAATTTAGTTTCTTTTAAAAATGTTGCATGAGTGGTACTGTACAAACTCCTGTTTGTGAATAAGATTTGTGTATGCCTCCCGTGTTCCATTTTGAAAAGATATTTTCAGTCTTAGAACATTTGTATTTGTCTTTCATTAAGAAAATGTAACACCATGAGTCACCTATTGAGAAGGGGCTATAGAACCACTATCATGAAAGCACTATTGCTGAAAAGAGGGACTGCACAGGTAAAATATCACAATTGCAAACTTCAAAAGCATGTCTTTCTTTTGCTTCCTGTCTCAATTCAATATATAGATATCCATGCTTAAAGAAACTCTTATCTCATTATTGATATTATTATTATCAGTATTAGTATTATCTTTTATTTATTTGAATACCTCTGTAGCTTGCTAGGTACTTTACAAGTGGGTAAATGCATATTATCTGCCCTAGATAACATACAATTTTTCTTCTCCATTATTAKTTTTCATTATTCTACAGAGTCATAGTCTGCAGTAGTAACAGTATGCCATTAGCTAAGATTTCAAACATCATAAACATGGAATTAAGATTTCAGTCAGCAAGAAGAAAAAGATGCGGTATGACTGAGTCAGAATCTGTTTGTCTCCTTACAGATAAACACTTTAATAATGAGCAGTTAGAGAAAAGAACAAAGCACTCTGAACTAGACACTAACATTTAATCACTTGTACATAAAATGTATTGTTCAAGCTGAATTTTTAGAAGTATTGAGAAGGCAGAGTTACTAAATGCCTTCTTTGACTCAGTCTTCCCTGCTARGGCTGGTCCCCAGGAACTACAGAGCCCAGACAGGGCTGACAGCTCTCAAGAGCAGYCCTTTAGTATCCCAGACTCTAGGGAAAAGAGAAGGGACTGGAGAGAGGAAGATTCGCCCCAGATAAGATTGGGTCAGAGAGCACCTGAGGAAACTCAACACCCACAAATCCATGGGCCCCGATGGGATGCACCCCAGAGTGCTGCGTGAGCTGGTGGATGTCGTAGCCAAGCTGCTCTCCATCATCTTTGAAAGGTCCTGGAGAACGAGGGAGGTGCCGGAGGACTGGAGGAAAGCCAAGGTCACCCCGGTCTTCAAAAAAGGCAAGAAGGAGGATCCGGGCAACTACAGGCCGGTGAGCCTGACCTCTGTCCCTGGGAAGGTGATGGAGCAGCTCATCCTGGGTGCTGTTTCCAGGCACATGGAGGAGAAGAAGGTGCTCAGGAGTAGCCAGCATGGGTTCACCAAGGGGAGGTCATGCTTGACTAACCTGATAGCCTTCTATGATGGGGTGACTGCCTGGATAGATGAGGGCAGAGCGGTGGATGTCATCTATCTGGACTTCAGTAAGGCTTTTCACACCGTCCCTCACAGCATCCTCCTGGGCAAGCTCCAGAAGTATGGGTTAGATGAGTGGACAGTGAGGTGGATTAGGAACTGGCTGGATGACAGGGCTCAGAGGGTGGTAATCAGTGGCGCAGAGTCTGGTGGAGGCCTGTGGTTAGTGGTGTCCCCCAGGGGTCAGTTCTTGGTCCGGTCCTGATCAACTTATTCATTAACGACCTGGATGAAGGGATGGAGTGCTCCCTCAGCAAGTTTGCAGATGATACCAAGCTGGGAGGAACAGCTGATACCCTGAGGGCTGCGCTGCCATCCAGAGGGACCTGGACAGACTGGACAACTGGGCGCTGAGAAACCTCATGAAGTTCAACAAGGGCAAGTGCAGGGTCCTRCACCTGGGGAAGAATAACCCCAGCCACCCATACGGGCTGGAGATTGACCTTCTGGAGAGCAGCTCTGCAGAGAGGGACCTGGGTGTCGTGGTGGATGACAAGTTGACCATGAGGCAGCCGTGTGCCCTCRTGGCCAAGAAGGCCAATGGGATCCTGGKGTGCATTAAGCAGAGCGTCTCCAGCAGGTCGAGGGAGGTGATTCTGCCCCTCTACTYAGCCCTGGTGAGGCCGCACCTCGAGTCCTGTGTGCAGTTCTGGGCTCCCCAGTGCAGGAGGGATGTGGAGCTGCTAGAGAGAGTCCAGCGCAGGGCCACAAAGATGATTAGGGGCCTGGAACATCTGCCCTATGAGGAAAGGCTGAGAGAGCTGGGCCTGTTCAGCCTGGAGAAGAGAAGGCTGAGAGGGGACCTCATCAGTATGTGTAAATACCTCAAGGGAGGGAGTGAGGAGGATGGGGCCGGCCTCTAGAGGACTAGAGGAAACGGCCACAAATTGAGGCACCAGAAGTTCCACAGGAACTTGAGAAAGAAYTTCTTAACRGTGAGGGTGACAGAGCCCTGGMACAGGCTGCCCAGAGAGGTGGTGGAGTCTCCTTCTCTGGGGATCTTCCAAACCCGCTTGGACACCACCCTGTGCCACATGCTSTAGGAGACCCTGAGTGTGCAGGGGGGTTGGACTACATGACCTCTACAGGTCCCTTCCAACCTTAAGCATTCTATGATATGYGCACGCGTGTGTATTCTAAGAGCGAGGGGGGGGTCCTTGCTCAATTTGATTGCCTGGAACAAGGAGTGTGGCTGTGTCCATCACTCCCTCAGAGCTGGGGAGTTGCCAGTGTTTAGCAGGTGGTGAAGAAGGGTAGCAAATGTGTAGACACTAGTCCTTACTCCCCAAAGGCTAAAAAAAAAAATGAGTCATCACATGGGAGCAAGGAGGGAAAGAAAAACTGATCRTTATCGGTACAGCTCAATGGCGCTGCTCTGGTTTATTTCCTATCATCTCCCAGCCAAGAGCATCCACCACTAGGTTATGTCTTACAACCAGCAGCCAGGCTGCAGCCTGACTTCTACTGGTTCTTTCAAGAGCAGAGCTGAGTAGAGTCCTTTGATTAGGACCCCAGGCAAAGCTGCAGGTCAGCCCTAGAAGCAGCGTCACATCCCAACGAATGATTTTTGGCTCCACAAAATGTACAGACACAGGTGCATGCTTTGTCAAGTAAGACTGCTGTTATGATCTCTTTAGGGTAAGACCTGTTTATTCTAATAACCCCCTTTTGAGGGGGTTGCATGTGGKTTTTTTCCCTCTTTTCTGTGCATTGTCAACATAGTTTATGATGCTTAAACCATAGTCATTTATTTTCAACCTATTTAAAAGCCACTATACTCACAAGAAAATACCATTAAAATACTATTATTTCTTTCTTTTCTTACTATCCACAGAACAAGACTCAGGAAAAAAAAAATAAAAGAAAAGAACATCTCACCACAAACAATATCTTCTAAAGTTGAAATTACTTTTACTAGCTGACAATTTAAGTTACCTCCATTTTACTTCTTAACTACCTGCACTTCTTTGCTATATACACCTGATATGGGAATATTGGTTTTGTACAGRATTTTGCTATAGTATTTGCTTACTATGCTAACTTAGACTTTAGATTACACTAGCAAAAATACATAGCAGAAACTAAACTCCTGTCATTGTGGAAAACCAAAAGAATCAACTGCCTTTTGAGGAGCAAAGTCTGAGAGGACAAAAGCTGCTTCTACTCGAGTGGCTTTCCTTGTAGCTTCTTTTCTAATCTAGGAATTTTAGGAGGGGTTTGCATAGCTACAGCCACGTCACTTCCTGAGCGTGTCAAGAACACTGCATCTTAATGTCTTTTGTAGCAGAAGTTCCTCTAACGAGTTGCTCTGACGCTGTAGCTGTTGTGCATACCTCTGCGAGGACTCGTCGGTGAGATGTCTGTGTAACCTGCATAGCAGCTAGCGCCATTTGACTGAAGGCAGGCTTTAAACGGGGGCAGCCCAAATCCCATCTTAGGAGGTGAAGCGTGGCTGCCCTCCCTGCTGGAGGCATTCACAGCTCCCCGCTTCGCTGCAGCAGACACTGAGGAAGGTCTGTGGGAGCCCTGCGTTATAGAGGCGAAGCAGAAACCAAACCCTATTGCTTAGGCTCCTGCATTCCAGCAGTGGGGACTCTGTAAGGAGACACAGAGAGACATGCTCAGTCTCTCTGAAGAGTTGCTTGGCACCTCATGGGAAATAGTGTCTGCTGCTTGGCACTAGCGGTCCCAGGGAATATCTCATTACTATACTGCAGCATGGATGAAAATCTCTCGTGTATTTATTATGTATAGAGTTTTGCAGTGCCCTAGTATTTGTCCCTGTGGAGACTGGAAATTAAATGTTTGTCTGTTGGGATACCAAGGGTCTCACCAGAGGACTTCAGAAGTCAATGGAAAGACRTACTGGGGCCTAACACTGGTCCAGAGGAGGAATGTCCATCATTTCATTTATATGTAAGTTGCACCTTTCAGCAGTGCAAGATAATATTTATACATTTAAGTACATAATATTTAAAAATAAGTAAATATAGCCCATAAWAAAGCCCAAATTATGATATGAAATCAAAATGAAACACTAAAATATTACTTTATCCCGACATGCTTACCAAATGAGCATTACTGTYTTCTATTTAAAAGCATGAGATATGGAATTAAATATTGTCAAATATTTATGTCAAACGCTTAAAGAAGGAAAACCTCTTCTAATACTTTATAATGCATATGTTTTCTTTTCACTAGTGTTTTTAAGAACAGTAACCACAGATTTTTTAGTTTCTCTGGATACACAAGATTTATTAGTACAGTACTTACAAATGTGAGGAGGTTTCTATTGCTGACATTTAGTTTTTGAAGGCTGCTGTTCTACAGGCCAGCTTTCAGGACAGGCAAATATCTTTGCCCACAGTTTTTCTGTTTTCAACAGTTGAGCAGTCTGTGTAGGGTGGAGGAATGGCARCTTTGCAAGACCTTCCCCACAACCCAGTAAGTAGTTTTCTGTGTACAGTCTCAGTTCAGAGCAGCTTTTTCTCTCATGCCCATGAAGTCTGTTCAAGATCTGGGTTTTGAAGAATGGTGACAGACATGTTAGGATCTAATTTTCTCATAGAAAATGCAGTAGTTCAACCTACAGTGGCATAACATAACTGAGCCAAACTGTTGTTGTTATATCCTTTACTTGTAAGTAACATCCTTTCAATCAGTGTGATATCCAGTGTTCAGTTAGTTGTGGTAGTATTGCAAAAGAAAATGATATGTCGGAGGTCTCTTGTGTTCCTAGGTAGCACAAGCACAGAAATCCTAAGGCCTTTTACTGACATTTATAAGGGTTGGATTCAAATTGGTGGTGTAGTTGGAGTTAAATTGCTTTCATAGGATGGAAATATTCTGCCAGATGACTTTGAAATTGCCATGTTCATATGCATGTCAAAGCCATAATAAAACAGGTCCCTTGAACCAGATGTCAGAAATACCTTTTTACCAGACAGCTATATCATTTATTCTCCAAAAGTGCAATTTGTTTTAGAGAAAAGTTATTTCTAAAAGTTTTATTGGCATAATAAAGGCAGTTTATCACATAATTCTGTAATTCATCATATGCATAGCACTGTTTGATGAATATATATTTTCTTGCCAAATACTTGTATACTTGCCAAATTGTTACAGTTAATTAGATATTTGGATGTATTCATTGGCTTCAGTAAAGTTACCCCAAAGATGAAATTGGCCCAGTGTTTGTGAAATGCTAAATAAGAGCTAAGTATAATGTTTCCTAATTAGGTGTGGGGGGTGTCTTGTGGGCTAAGTTCTCCTTTTAATTAGACAGAAACTATCAAACACACTTTTATATTATGATCCAGACTTAGATTAAAACAAGGACTTCAGAAGCACTGGTTTATTTTGTGAGCTGTATTCATTTTGTTTTCGTTTTTCAGACCAGAACATATCACATTTTAATTATATTTAGTTTTTCTCCTATTCCTCAATTTTTCCTAGTTGAAAATTTCATTTAAAAAAGTAAAGCATTTAGGAAACTTTAGAGGTTAAGTAGTTGCAGTGGAATGACTTGAACTGGTTGTTACAAAAGGGCTGAATTAGAAAAGCAGATTCTGTTTCTGGCCTGGAATGGTATCATGTTAGTTGAGCAGAGCTTTGGAGTGAGAAAAGAAAATGGTAAAGAACAGGAAAAGAAAAATTAAAAGTCTTTGTATAACAACTGTTGGTTACTTTAAATGCAAAGGATATTCTTTTGAACTGAATATTGTGTTAAGTGTTAAGTCAAAACCAAAATTATATGAATGGAAACAAAGTAAAGACTTTGACTCTCTGATGAATTTTTTGAATTCCTGTGGAAAGTTTGATGGCCTGCCTTTCTCCTTATAAATAAACTATAGTGGTTTTAAGACATGTGTTGAGTCTTAGTTTATTTAATTCAGAATAGCCAAAAGAAAGAGACCCAGTAGGTACTACACAATATATTTACAGTCAAAGTAAACTGTGGCCAGCATAATACAGCAAGTTGCTTATGCTCCAGAGATAGAGATGTTTATAGATTTCTGTAAAAGAGGCTTGTGTGCACATCGTGGGTTTTTTTCAGCAGCTCAGGTGAGGATGTGTTGTCTGCTGYTCGGAACTGTTGCATTGCAGTGTCAGTTCCTAGCTAGCAGAGATGCTCGCACCAGAACCAAGTCCTTGGCCATTAAACTTAAATTCTGTTTAGTTCAATATAGTCAAGTTGTCCTGGTGGGGCTGAGCATGGGGTCAGTACAAGGAGAATTGTGTGCTCTGTGTCAGTGTGGACTGACTGACTGGTTTTTATTCTTGTCAGGTCTTTCAGCATGAGATATGATGTTTGCCAAACCAGCATTCTATTAGCTGATGTTTTATTTTTCATTTGTTCAAGGAATGTCTTTGCTTTGTACATTTCCCATGTCTTTCCTATCTGGTCAGGAGTATTCCCTGGTGCCTTTTAGTAGGCTGGAAAGCTGGGATTTTTGAGAGTGTGTTCAGAACACCAGCCCTTGATGGTAGGATRGTGCACGTGCTTTGCTCAGGGTTGTGACCAGAGCAATAGACAAGTGTAAAGCCGGGTGGAACTAGCCTTGGCTCCCCTTGTGAATAGTCTGCGCCGTGACCCCGTCCCTCTCAGGCCCTGCTTGAGCTAGCCGGGGCAGCGGTGCTGGGGGCAGGTGTAGTCCTGCCCTCGCGCCGCCGCCGTTCGCCTCTCGGGTGGCTCTGTGCAGCCCCCAGCCGTGCAGCTGCATCGGTTCCTCAATCTGGTTCACCACGCAGCTGCACGAGCAGCTGCACGGGCATGGGGGAAGCAGTGACGTGGGTCAGCGTGGGATGGTGGCGGGGGCTGCTAGCAAGTAACGCACATCCTTGTCTAGGAGGAGGGTAATTGATCCAACATGCAATTGGTAGTGAAGCAGGCAGGGAAAAACAGCATGAAACAAGGGATGAACATGATCTACAAGCCCTAGTGCACATACAGTTTATCACCAAACACTAGTCCTTGGGAACTTTACACATAATTCTTTGCCTGAGGCAATACATTTAATTATAATCTAGCTCTTGGTCCTACCAGCTTCTCTCTAACTTAAAGTACAGAACCATGGGAATGGCTCGGCACGTTTGGTGTTGCTACTTCAGGAAGGTCTGACACTCATCAAAATCTGTTCTCCATCATGCACTTTTCTCTGAGAAGGGGATAGACTAACATAGGAAGTGCAGCATGGGAACAGAAGGGCTTTGCTGTCAAGTGGTAACAAGAGGTTGGGACATGAATGTTGGCAGTGACAGAGAGATCTTAGTATTTGGTTTTGCCTGTTTTTTTGCATTTTGTGCATAAGCCTTGATGCCAYTGAGCTGATACTTTAGAGGGACAACTCTCCTTTGGTAATAAAACATATGCCAGGCCTCCTACCTTTGTTTTCCTGCGGGGTTCTTTGCCTCCCATTTGCTGTCCATCAGGCACGCTGCCTCATGGCGCTTGGCCCGCGCGTTCTGCTCCGCAGGCTGAGCCCCAGGGCGGCCGCACGGGCTGCTGGTGTGTGGCGCTCCTGGGGAGCCAGCAGCCCTGTGGAATCCTTGATGATGCAGAGCTCAGGTCTCCTGTCCTGGACCAAGGCAGGATTCCTCCCTTGCTTGGTGCGCATCACCCAGCGCCACCCAAGGGCACCCTTTTCCAAACAGCTTGTGAAGGCAAACTGCAGTCAAGATCCGCGGGGCAATTCCTGCTTCCTATGGAGGCAGGATATATGACCCATGCTATTGATGGTCCCATATTAGCTGCTGCTGCTGCTGTTCTTTTTCCCCCACTTCCCCTGCAGAGTAGCGTCAGAGCCTGTGCTAGTGGATTTGCCCCTAAAAGCATCTAGCGTCTCTGTGATTGACAGTGATAGCATACGTACTTTGAAAGCTCTAATGTTGATGATTAAGCCTTAATAAAAGCAAATAAGGTGGTGTCTGTGTGTACCCCAGTCAGCCAAGCAGATACCTACCTGGCATCTTGTAAATTAATCTGGGTGTTTATGCTGTAGATCATGATGAATGTGTTGCTATAGCAACCTTCATTTTTTCCATTTTTTTCCTGCTAATTATCCTAACATCACCACCAGCTACTAAATCTTTGAATTCCTAATGAACGCATGTGGAAGGCAGTTTCTTGATATATCTCTTTTACTATATCAGCAAGAGAAGATAATTAAAGATTAATGGATATTGATTATTTAGGGTTTATTGGAGCCTGTCATTCTAGCACRCGTGTGCTTATGCACCCAGGCAATCTGCCCGGTTGTACCTGGCTCATCCTGCCGTTCTGCTCCAACTGTTGCTAAATCAGCGGTCAGATGCTCAGGGCTCATCCCACTGGCTTCCAGCCTTGCCTTGCTTGCGGTTCAGGCCCCTGACCTCAGCTCTCATCACTGGTATCATTGCCACAACACCTATGAGCACAACTTCTTTCTGTGTTGTTTTGTTTCCGTTTCTTGGTAACTGATACAGCATGAAAAAGCATGCTTGCATTACCGTGGAAGGTAATACATCTCTTTGTTTGATGAGCAGTAGTCCCATGCCTGCTCTGCCTCTTTTGTGTGGTTATAATCGCTAGGTACAGCTGTGATTTGGATTTGGAGTTACAATGCCAGGACTCAAATTCTTCAGGAAGTGCCTTAACATGTGAATCTTCATCAGACCCTGGTGGAATCTCTTTTCCTCCGGAAATTCAATGTTAAACCTCTTGCTACCTGGGTTGCCATTTGTGGCTGTTAYCATCCTGATATTTCATTGTTGCAAATGTGAAAAAAATAAATATGAATGTAATGAAAATGAATATGGAAACAAAAATCAAGTTTGATGTTATCCCAAGAAAACAGTAAATGAAGCAAGTAATCTTTTGTTTCTTCCTGAATTTGGTTTTCAAATACTGGTTGATCTGTAATTTTTGATTATTTTTGTTCTTAAAAGTAAACTGAGATACAGGCTATGTAAAGTGCTGCTTAAAGTTTTTGGATAAAAGAATCTAACAGATTGGAGGAATGAGGAAAGCTAGAAAAAGTGACAGTAATCGGGAAGCCATAAATGTGTCTGTCTGTGGTTTTAAGGTGTTTTCTTGTCTTTACATTGCAATTAAATCTAGACTATGTGTTGTTTTTATTCCCTACTTAACATCTCTACCTGGCTGCTATGTATACACATAGCAGGCAGGATTTGCGTTTCACTGAATTTTGCATGGGTCTAAAATGAGAACAATTGCACTGAAAGCACAGAATCTAGAGTATTGATGAAAAGCCTCACAGTTTTGTGAAGTACTTGCGAATGAGAAATATTATTGAAAAAATTTACTTGTGAGAATTACTTCCTATCTGAGATCTTGAATACTCATTTCAGTAAAGAGTGAAGTCTGAATGTTCAATACACAAAGGCTACCAGTTCTTCATTAAGGTTTGTAACAGTATAAGTTGGAGAGCACTGGTGTTTAGAATATATATTTTGTCCACCTATTATAACTACTTGTCCTTATACTCTGCAGTAAGTAATAAAACAATCAGGCAGCTTCTCAAGTTTATCAAGGTAGCAGCAGCACAGCAACCTTCTGTTCCTTTGTTTGCTGTGTGGATCCTGAGTGCTGGCAGCATAGCATCGTGCCACAGTCATGACTAGAAAATCCTTGTTGCACAACGAGCTGATTAAATTTAATGGTTTTTTTCTGGGTTTTCTGCATGTGGAGATCAAGTACTTACTAGCGCAGAAGTCAGAATTGTGCAGGAGAAGGCACAATTTCTCCAAGTAAGCACGATGAGCAGACATGCAGACCTTTTTTTCTCCATGTGCACGTTGGAAAATTCTGTCACATATCTATTGTTTTGCTTAGCAGACATATTAAATAAATACTCCAAAGTTACACAAGTGATTTTTGCCCTTATATGGGTGTTAGCAGGTCATCAGTGAAGTGCCCTCATTAAAGGAAAAAAAAAAAAAAGGAAATCAGATTAGATCACTGAGAAGCTACGCTGAACCTCAGTGCTACATTTTGATCTAAACTAAATTTAATTCAAGCCTGGAACAAGTTAGTTTCAAGTGGAAATGTCTGTCTCTGTTTTTGCATACCTTCCACCATAAACCAAGAAAAGACTGTTCCAGCTGAGTTTTGCTTTGAGTTTCTTAGTTCATATGAAACTCAAAATGAAACTCATGATTGTGCGAACTGAAACTGGAAAAAAATGAACACAGCTTTAGACAGTGTGTTACTTGCAGAACAACTGTGTCATCACAGCCATGCAGGGCAGCGCTTTGGTCTTCATGGCATATGTACACAAATAGCAAAGACTATCCCAGTCCGTTTGTGTTTTCAGTGGACTCCTTTGCAAACACTAGGTAGAATCCTSTTTATCTCTTGAGTATGAGTTGTGGACATCTACTGAACATATCTGTGGGATTTATGCATACGGGAAACAACTCTGCCATGCTGTCAAGCTAATAGTTTTGCAAGCTTGGAAGCAACATGCTACTTAGAAGTGCAAGCCTCTTTCTGCACACACTCTCAAGTCAAAGGAATTTGTCTAATATATTTTTAGTGGACATGTGAAAAAGCGGGTGAATGTTTATAATAAAAATTCCTGCTACTCCATCCACCTCCCTCTCTCTCCCTAATTCTCTCACTAACGAAGAYATTTGCTACTCATAGTCCTCCTACTGATATCCTATTTTGTTATATGTGTAAGAATACCTCGATGAAGCCCCACAAAGGTTTGCACTAGSTAAAACCTACATCAGCTGGAATGTTCTCTCTCTTGTAGTCACTTGAAAGATGACACTGTGACTCCTACCCACAGAATTTATATGGTACATAGGCTAAGCAGGACCCAGCGTCCGACTCGTGGTGCCYTCTCCTCTAGACCAGAATTTCTCAGTGCTGACATGGTCTGACCAGAGAACATGGTGTGAATCCTGATGTGATGAAGGGAGAAGAGCTTTTGATATCAGTGAAGCATGAAGTAACAGATGGACTTCAACAAATGAAAAGGATCATGCCAGGCTGTCAGTTTCAGTGGGAGTAGGATTGGGTTTCTGCTGTTAGGGCCTGCAGTGGTGTCTCTGCTCTATAAATCTGCACGTTTGGCATTACTAGAGATAGCTTGTCTGCTGAAACTTTYAAACAGACAAAATGTCTCCAGTAAATGCTTGTGTCCTCCAGTCCTACAATTCAGCCTGCTGCTGGGTTTCAAAACTTCTACTTGACAGAGGAAAACGTTAGTACACCAAATAAAGCAGATCTACAACTAGGAAGAGGGAGAGGAAGAGGAAGAGGGATAAGGAGAGGGAGAGAGAGAGGGAGAGGGAGAGAGAGAGGGAGAGGGAG
>PTEX01000130.1:1720328-1748786 GCA_003342815.1 Eudromia elegans | reverse complement strand
GGAGAGGAGAGGAGAGGAGAGGAGAGGAGAGGAGAGGAGAGGAGAGGAGAGGAGAAAACAAAAGCCCGTCCCAATCATGTTATTTATAGATTCAAGACTGATTTTAATTGAAGAAACATTTTAAACATTTATCCATGCTTTCAAAAGCACGTATTAGTCATTGACTTATATATTCTTCTACATGTGCTCAATATTTAGGCAATTTACTATTTTTATCTTAATTAAGATAGATCTTCTCAGCCAGCAGCAAGCTAAGTCATCTGTACTGTCATAGTAGTCAAGTCACCGAGGCTCTGAATGCTGAGATGTGTCTGCCTCAGTGGGAGGGTTCCTAAAAGAAACATTCATTTCTGTKCTGCTGTCATTTAGAAATAAATGTACATAAACCTGCCTTACAGTGAAAAGACTGAAGAARCTTTGTCTACTTAGCTTAACAAATCCAAGGCTAAGAAGTAAGGTCCATCTCAAGTGGATGGAGGAGGGCCCCCTTAAACTAGCACCCAAAGGCATGGTAGCACTAAAAGCTGTTCGGAACAGAAAATGACCTTTTTTTCATTTGCTTATCCATTGGAAMAACAAATGAAGTATTGAATGTCATGTGAAGTTTCTCAGCCAAAACAGATATATTTGAAAAGATATTTATCAGATAATGTCTKTGTTTTTTGGCTGGATCCAGCAGTGAAACATCATGACCTGTAGGCAGATTAGATGATTGCACATGAAAGCTCTGTGTGACCATGTATATATTTGTAGGATCAAATCATGTATGTATCTGATATACAAATGCCATGATTCCTAAAGAAGTTGTCTRTGCTCTGAGAGAAATATTTGCAGATTTCATATATAATCTGGATAAAATAGTAGGGGAAAAACAACTTCAATAGCTCACCTTTCAAGATCATTTTGTTCTCTAATGATGGAATAGGCAAGTTAAATTATGCATATTCATACATTACCTTTTYATAAAAGCATAAAATTAGCAGCCCAGCAAGAACTGTACTTTTCTTTTTTTTTTCTTTCCAAATTAACCAAAATGCACTTTCGGTGTTGTTGTACTTAATAACATCTCCATAGACTTCAGATGAGAGCATAAACCAGTGTTAAATTTAAAACTGTTTACCTGGCCYTGTCAAGCAAATTTTAGAAGCTGCAGAAACTCTATTTCCTCCTATAGTTGCTTTGAGATGAATCAGATTGACTTGTGGAACTGTYGGGGTTAGAGTGGCCTTCCTGTGTGATTGTTAACATTTCTGAACTTGTGAGTTTTACACTGCCATAAAGAACGAACTTTGGGATACTGGGATACTCTCCTAGTTCTCTTTCTGTTTCTTATGGGAAGAAATAATATAGAAAGAAAACAGTAGAAAATAATAAGGAAAGCAAAATTGGCTTTCCACATGCTAAAAAGAAGCATTGTGGGGAAATAGTTATTTGGATTTTATTTTATTTTATTTTGTTTTATTTCATTTTTTATTTTCTTCATAGCAATTTTTTTTTTTTCTTACTTATTAATGGTATATGCTCTGCTCTGAAAATATTCACTGCATTAACCTGGATAAGTGCATATCTCCCCGTTAGTTCTTCTTTGTCTTGTAAGACAGAGAAGGCCACTCTGTACTCTGGCTAATGGCATCACAGCAAGCATAGATGMCATTTCCAGGACTGGACTTTTTGATTTGCTAGCCAGCTCCTCGTGCTTCAATCTTCAGCCCTGATGGTAAACATGAAGCCTATGCAGATCCGTGCATAGTCACTATCTTTGGTATTCAAAACTCCAGTCATGCTGTTGTATATGTGGCTTTCTTCAACTTTGATTTGTTCTTTGTGTTTAGTCACAGTCCTCACCACTCAAAAGGAAGATGATGCATATAGATACATATATATATATAAAATTATCTATGTATATGCATGCATATGTAAATGTGTGTGCACGCATGCACACTCACAGAGATACGTGTATACATATATTGTTTATTTCCAGTGATAACAAGTGTTGCAGTTTTTGTTTTTCATACTGTTGCTTACAAATAAGACTAGAGGAGAAAACAACCTTAAAATTGCCAGGACATAATGTTTTGTTATAAAAATATAAATATGTTTTGTTATAAAAATATAAACTGTTTACAGTAATTTATAATATGTAGATAAGTTTTAAATGGACAAATCAAATCTTAACATTGCCTTCTTGAATTCAAGCAGCTAAGTATAATTTAGCAGCACTTTAATTTTCTATTGTATTCATGCTAAGTGATTTTCATGGACATCAGATTCAGTATGCAGCCTGAAGTAGCAGTGGATAGAGAAAACTAAAATCCTGCTAGCTGGTACTGAGAGATAAAGAGACTGAGTTGTTTTTAATATTAGAAGTAGATTTATGGTAAAATTAGATGACTGTTTAATCCCTAGACACTATCCACACTCTGTTCACAGAAAGAGCTCTTTTCTCTGTGGTTTTTGCATATGTTCATTTAAAGTGTTGTCTCCTCAAATTATCAGTCTCTGTCTAAGCAAAATTTGATCAAGTGCAGGAAATATCATGAATTGACTATTGACAGGGAATACCCAAACATCTGTATCACATGGATTTGACTGTATCCAGACCCAGTTTTGTGGTCTTATAGCGGATGTTACCATTTAAATGCATAAAGCAATTCCTGAGCTCTCCATGCAAACTAAGGAAGCCACTGTTCTGAGTGGTATGTAATAAAAAAAAAGGGGGGAAGGGAGAAGTAACAGTAATGAAAAATGCAAATATAAGGACTTGTCCCTTCCATTGTTGGGATAAATGATCCCTCATGGTGAAAGTAGTCTCACTGAAATCCTAGAGCAGACCTGTTCACAGTGTAAGGATGTTTTAGCAGCAGRAAAAACAGTAAAATCTCACTGTCAGTGAGCTAGTGAGCTGATTTTGTGTGTATAAATAAACAGTCCCATAACTGCCATTATTAAAAATACTAAAAACATTTCTATAAACGCTTTCATTAGAGATTGAGTATAAGGAAATGCGTCACAAACAGTCTCAGCCCCCTAAWCAAGCAATCTCACCGAGGCTGCCCTGTGAGGAATCTAATCATACGTTAAAGGCAMCAAAGCTTTCTGTTGACCCCACTGTGAGCTCAGAAAAGATACGTGACCAAAATATTCTGGCCAAAACACTTTTGGACTTCTTGRCTCTGGTAAAATCAAAGTTGCTTTATGTACAGGCATGGCAGAGATTGTTTTTATATATAAATCTTAACAGGGGGAAAAAAAAAATCTAGACAGGGCATGCTATCATTTTCTGAACTTTTATTA
Organism: Eudromia elegans; assembly: GCA_003342815.1. Taxonomy (NCBI): domain Eukaryota; kingdom Metazoa; phylum Chordata; class Aves; order Tinamiformes; family Tinamidae; genus Eudromia; species Eudromia elegans. The sequence continues at coordinate 1,745,492 of PTEX01000130.1, read as the reverse complement.
CAGGAGTTCTCTACCTATCATTTTCATATGCTTCCTTAACCAGCAAATGATGTGGTAAAATTGTGGGTAGTGGCAGCATGAAGAACAGAACCATTTTAATTTTTCCCATCTGGCATATTAACATTAATAAAAGATGTTTAAAAAGAAATGCCTTGAAAGGCTTTCACCTACTGATTTAACAAGATAATAAGGAAAGCTTGCAATCTGCCACTAAATATAACGGATAAGAATAAGAGTGAGTTTAAGAAGATGATAACAGAGATTAACCTCCAAAACACTGATATAAAAAGGAAAAAAAACCCTGCTGATTGCAACATATGAACATTAAAACTGGCAACGAAACCCTCTATTATTTTTGGCTAATAGGGTATATCCACGTACAGACTATAGCCAATTTAACAAACACTGCGAGCCATCAAGGGACTTGCAAGCCATTGGGTCGGCGCAGAGACTGAACAGTCCTAACCCTGTAATTGCCCACGCCGGGCACCTCATGCTGGGGAATTAACTACTCTTTGATTGTGCCATTAAAATTTAACCAATGAATCGTCCTCTTTTCAGGCTACTGTAAGAGGGAAGGCAACATTTTTAGTTTATCTAGAATAATTATACCATTACTTACTTGGATTATTTGTACTTCAATATTTAAATGCCCTGAGTGCTTGATCAGAGATAGGGCAAGTTGGCCACTGATCACTGTAGTCTACAGCCATAATCACCATCATACAGATAATGGTCCCATTTGGTCCTAGGTTTTAACGGTACATACCCAAATTTAAATTCAATGAAGTAAGTGGAGTACTCAGGATTTTCGCATATGCAAAAGTGAATTTTGTGGAACCCCTGGCCATAGGTCTGATGTTGAGGATGGACCCTCTCTTCATTCTCTCTGTTGATTGATCAGAGTCATCTTTTAGTCCCTGTGTGGGCCTGTTTCTCAAATCAAAGGGTTATTTTTTCTTTCATTGTTCACATAGGGATTTTTCTCTGAGTCTGTGAGAAGGTGCCTGCTCAATTTTCATTCTCGGGAAAACAACAGTTGGTGTATAGTATGTCTGGTACTGTAAGAGCGAGATTCACCTTCTGCGTACCCAGCTGGGATGAAAGAAGCTGCTGACATCCCAATAGGACTTTTGAAGTCACAGAGATGTGCAGCACACCGTCTTGAAGCATCATTAGCCAAGCTTATGCACTGCTCCCGCATTATTCAGCAGCATGCGGAGGCACATGGAGCCCCCAGCAAGCCAAGAATTTCAGCCTGCAGGAAGCTGAGAGCTGTGCCCAGCAGACCAACAGGACGCCCCACGCTGCCCTCCCTGTGCCAGCCTCATCCTCGCTAGGTCCACGTGGCCCAACCACCTTGGCAGAGCCAAATCCTTCAGCCATTGTTTGATGTGCGGGAATGGGAGGAAGGATAAGAGCAAGCTCCCTATTTTGCCAAGCCCCATAATACCCTTTCAGGATACTACGGATTGCGCATGGGAGAAGATCACTTGAAAAATACTAGAAACGGATGTACATGTCAAAATATTTTTAAATACAATAATTCCCATTAGCTGTATAAATAGAATAGCAAGCAAAAATGACAATGGCTGTAACATAGCTGTGACAATGCGACAGTGAGAAGTAATAGCATGTATTACTGTTTACAGAAATAGTGTGGGCTTTTTTAGTATATCTATTTTCAACTGGTTAGACAGTATACGTATTCCAATATGTTTGTGCCTCCAAATCAGGGATCAGATTACAGAATATGACAGATGACGAATTAGGAAGCTGGGAAGATAACAAGACAAAAGTTTATTAAAAGGTTAGGAGCTTTCAATACCAGACTCAGTCTAGACAAATTATGCTCATGAATGCATGAGGAAGCTGCAGGAAAATTACAGAGAATATGAGAAAGTCTTAAAATATTTTTATTGTTTACTCAGTCTAAAATAAAGAAAAAAACCTGTCATCTGGGCTATAAAATGGCTCACATTGCTAATTATTTAAAGAGACTCTGAAACAGAAGAATTTTATGAACTTGTTCATTTTGTGTTGGCTTTGATGGTAAATGTAGCATCTTCCTGTAGATGAGCAGAATATCAGCAGAATGGTTCATTCCTACAATCAAGCAAGTTGCTGTAATGCAAACTACAAGCTGTGATGCTTCAGATGTTTTTGAACATACCTTATATGAGGAGAATCTACTCAGCAATAATATAACTGTTTCTTTGGAAGGTGTTTCAGGACATCATCCCTTTCAACAGTTTGTAGGACTTTTCGGGATGGGTTTCTTTTATTGCTGTATTTACATGTTTAAATGTAGACCTAGAATGCCTTTTCTGTCACTGCACCAAATGTCTTGGTTCATTGCTACCAGTGGTAACATCATCGAGTGGTTTGCTTTAGAGCAGATGTTACTCTCTTCCCATATTTTTAGCACTTGGATGTCTAAACTTGTCTAAGCCTGGTTAAACTATGTGATAGCAGAACTTAAGCAGCCACCAGCATTTTGACTGCACTAACGTTCCCACCACTGCTACCACCAGAGYAGATCTGCTGAAGTTAATTTGTTTGGCAAGTCCAAAGAATTAGAGAAGCGATTTGTCATATAGTGTCACATTGCTCAGCTGCGTATTTGCACCTTGCATAACATAATGGGAACTTGGTCCAGTTCGAGGGTTCCATCACCACCCCCTCCTCCTCCTCAGCCTCGCCAGCACTACCCAACACCGTCATTCAAAAGGTAAACACATTTTATTTCATAACATATTCCAATATGTTCAAAATGTATTTTGACATGTTCTTCTTCCCTAGCTATGCCTATTTTCTAAACACCCTGGCACATTGTCAACACTGCTGATTCACTGTGGTCTTTCTTAGATTGCTGTGATATCAATTAAAATTGGAAAGATGTCACAAAGAACTGTTTCGGGGGGGATTACATTTATGTCCTACAACACAAATGTATGTGCACATCTGATTATGCACAGGATTACAGATTCGCAACTGAAATGTAACCAAGACTTATATACTGACAGTTGTGTAACTGACAACTGAACCCTTAAAAATGCTATAAAGATTTGTTTCAGTTATATAAATGAACATAGGTGAACAATCAAATACTGACATACTGATTTGCCAATTTCTTTTTTTTCTTTTATGTGAGCCTTTTTTAAGGGAATGGGAAATGTATGGCAAAAACACATGCTGCAATTTTGTTCTCGTAAAATAAATGTTCACTTAAAGCACATGTTTGAGGCCTCTCTCTGTACTCTTTAGATTGCCATGGACTTCATAGGGATTTTAAGGATAAAGAATACAGGATTATGGAATATGGAGTTTTTTCAAATTAAGCAAAGAAACTAACTGGTTTTCTGTTACTGTTGGCTTTTGTAGATTCAGTGAAGTCAAAGGAGTCACCCCTATTTGAAGAAGCCTATGCCACAGCCCACAAGTTGCGGCCTCTCATAGAAGCATTTTGCCACATTAGACAGAAAAGAGCATCCAAGTGCAAAGTTTTCCATTATACATCAGGGTCACTGATAGTGCAGGTGTTAACTCAAGGAAGTTAGATGTGATACGTGTTGCCTTATTGAAGACTCTGTGCACAGATGAAAAGAAAGGCCAGAGATAGAAAAATGACTGGCAATGTACTTACCCTTTCCTTGGAATCCTTTATTTTCCTTGAAAACACTGCTCATGTTTAAAAAATCATACAACCCTACTGAAGTACAGGTAAAACAAGCTGTACAGTTAAAACATGGTGGTTTTGAAGCTATTTGCTTGGAGTAGACTAACCCACATTGGAGGCAGGTCTAATTAGCATTTACTGGGAAGACTCGCCCTGAGCATTAGCAGGGCTTGGGAAGAGGAGAGTGTTTATTCAGACCATGGAGACAATTGATTTTTTGCCAGTGCTTAGATCGGTATTATCACACAGCAGTAGATCAGTGCATGTTCACAGCTTGTAAGAAAAAAAAAAAAAAAAAAAAAGGACACAAAAACCCCAGAACATATGCTTAAAGGAAGCATTTGTAATGCAGTTATCCACAGAACACACTAGAACCTAAGCATGTCTCAATAACTTGAGGAACTGGACCTGTTGCTTCACATTTACTCCTGCATGCTAGTTTGAAATTCACAACTCTAACTGTTGCTTATGGGCTGAGGTGTGGCCCAGAGAGCCAACTGTTCGGTGATGAATGCTCAACATCGCATCCTCTGTCTTATGGGTAGGTAAAATAGAATAAAACTAATGTGTATAGCACCATCATTGTATGCCTCCTCAAACTTCTAATAAAGACGAAGAATCTTATCCGAAGTAATCTAATAGCAACATGAAACAAAAGGCAGCAAATGTAATRAAAATGCTTGTTTAAAGGTGAAAGAATTTAGTTGCAATGTAATCTTCAATTTACTCCGTGAGAGAAACTTGAAAATGGAGGATGAAAAAGAACTCCATAGAGAACAAACCCTATTTCACCAGGAGTTTGCAGCATTCATTTTATTTTAAGATGCTACAAAATAGACTTTATCAACTGTTTTTTTCCCCTCCCATAAGGTTCTACTTTAAGACCTCCATATGCTCAATTTTAATAATTTGCTTCCAAAACCCAGGAATGATTCCAAACGTAAGTTATGGAAATATTATGCTTCTTATTAAAAAAGAGAAATCTAAAGCCCAGGTACCAAATCTTTGAAATACACAGCATGGAAAAAATATTTTTAATCACATTCACAGATTCTGCCCCTTTTCTTCTCGAAACAGAAACTGATTTAATAGCATTGCTGTAAATGTTACAGGGAAGTTTCCTCTTGTTGTGGTGTGGTTTCATAAGCTATCTTAGTAACTTGTCACTGCTAGTCACCACTTCTGTTGCAACTATCGCTCACATTCTTAGGTGAGCTGCACTATTGGGCATTGTTAGCCAGGGAAAAGCAAGTGCTTTTGCAAAAGTAGTCATTGTATTGGAGTACTAGGAAGACATTTCTGAAGGATGAAGAGGAATAAAATTTCTTAGGTTGTTTTTCTTTTATGGCAAATTATCAAATCATTGGAAAGGACTGTGAAAAAAAACCTCACTAGTATCACCTTTTTAAGCAGAAAAAGAGAGTACAGTAACTTTGAATACAGTTCTTAGAGAAAGGTGCCATTTACTAGTTTGTCAGGGCGTGCTGCAGTCCAACTCTAGAGTCTAGTCACAAAGTATGGACAATCCTAATTTTTGTGTGGATACAAAGAGCTACTCAGTAAACATAACATAGTTCTGTAAAACTTTCAACAAGGCAGTTTAAATCTTGTAAACAAGCTCCTCATGCTAAACTCATACCTGAAGTTTCTAGGACCAAGATGGGGGTTTTAATATGAGTCCTAGAAACTCCTACATCTACACAGTGTGTGAACCTTATATTTTAGCCATGTTTAATCAGCATTAGTGTCATCTTTCTGCTTTAGTTCATAGCATAACACAGGAGACCGAAATATTCATTAGACTGCCATGTGGAGTGAGATGCTGTGGAAATAAATGGAAATAAATATTGAAATGATGGAAACACATTCAACTATGTTGGAAATTACTCCACTGGTAGGTTGCAGAGCTTTTGAACTATTGTTCTGAAGAACCAGACGTTACCTCTCTGTGATTATGTCTACGCTGTGGAGCTATCTGCTGGTCCACCCAGCAGACCTACTCCTCCATTTATAAACAAAGGAACTCACTATGAGGTTTTGTTGTCCTGAGCAAGAATATCTGTAAGTTGACTCATACTCTAGAAATCTGTTTTAGGAGGCTGGACAAGCTGGAGTAGCTCTCTTGAAGATGTCAGTGTGATGAATATCAAGCTGCTGCTGGTCAGTAAAGAAATGATGACAGAAATGATTGGAAGCTGGAACGCACTATCCAAAGCTTGTTGAAATCAGTGAAAACATTCCTGAAGACTTTAATAGATTTTGGCTCAGTCCTGGGGAGAGTAAGTGGGGACTAGGGAGTTGTTTCCGAATGGAGTCAGAATAAGGGAGTGTAGCTGGAGTGAACACATATGTTCCTAGCATATGGGTGGAGAGCTCTGGGATTTCTGCCATATTGGTCCTGAAGTCAAATACAAATTGTTTCTCTAGCTTGGATAAACCAGATCCTGAAGTGAAGAATATTTAACTTCAGAGCCTAAATGCTGCCTGGTATCTTCAGAGACCGATTGGCAAGCTTTGAGCCTGTGCTGGCCATGGGAGGCAAGGAGCACATCTTATGTTGAGTTTGACTCACGGCTCTGATTGAAAAGCTAAAGAAATCTCTACCTGTATTGTTGGTGCGCTGATTGTATTCTCTTTGACGGTACTTATTGTATTTGCCTTGCTTAAAGAGATCTGATTTCTTCTTCAGTTTTTCTCTTCACTGATTCAGAGGTCAAGCTTGAGTTGTTCCATAGGAACAGTACTGTGTAGGAGACGTTTTACATTTGACAAAAGGGAAGTTTAACGGGAAGCATAAAGAAGTACGGATCAATTTTAGTAAAGTGCTATATTTATTAACTCGATTGAACTTTGAGAATGATATCAAAGTGACATTATTGTATGTGTTCCTCAGCATATTGTAAAATTAATGTCCTTCTAATCATTATCTTTTTAGTTATTTCCAGATGCATTAATAGCAACTAGCTAAGTATTCAGATCTTGGGCTGTGGCTCACTCGTAGATTATCTGAGGCCACTACGTAAAGGGTGRACCTTAAATAGCCAGAAGCTGAATTTGGATAAGAATTCATAATTTCTATGTTGAAATATAGCAGAGCTCACAGAACAATAAATCTTATTAGTCTAAAAGTTCTTTAGTTTCCATTTCAGTAGTCACCAACATGTGCTTTTTAATGCAAATTTGAAAACTTCCTGTATCCTTTGGGGTGTGGAGAGCCACAAAGATCACCCTTTATAATGGTAATTTTGGTTTGGTTTTTTTTTTCCCCAGCCAGGTACATACAGAAATACATGAATTTAAAAAATAATTTTTTTTAAAAAAAAAAGAACAGAAAAGAAAATTATGGTGAGGGAGCTATCCAAGCGTTTTCAAAGCCGTAAGCTCTAATTTAGGTTCAGTCTGAACTCCAAAAGAAAGCTCAAAAGATGGTTTAGTTACTAGAGCAGTTTATCAGGCTGTGCATAGATGAACACAGACTATTACTACCTGAGATTAGAAGAAAGTGATGTGCAGATCTGTTTAGATTCACTTAGACATAGTTCAGATGGGCCAACGTGTTGTTTGAAAAATTGACTAACGAGAAGATTACTAGCCGCAAATGCGTTTGATTGGCACGTGTTTCAGACTGCAATTAATTAACAGCATGGTCTTATGTCACCATCATTTTTGACACGTGATGGTGAACATACAACTTTAATTCAAACAGCACGTCCGATATGGGATGGCCCGAGGAGTTTCCACCGGGAAGCAAGTGCGCTTTCCTCCTGAGCGCTGCCAGCTGGCTCCAGAATGGCAGCCACTTACTCCTCACTTGAAGAAGGGTGATAGGTAACAGCTCCGGTATCAAGTGGACGAGGGAGAGAAAAAAATAAATGCATGGGCTGTGCAGATATCTCTGGTGACAGTAATAAGGAGGATTGATAATGTGACACAGAAAATATACATTCATTTCAGGGAACCTTGGCAAGTCCGTTCGTTCACAGTCGTGATCCACTGAATTTTCTTACATTGGGCCTGGACTGTTTCCTGTTGAAGAAGGGGTTTTCCAGCAAAGTTCAAGAAAAGCCTAGATAGTACAAGACCTTCCTAGAGTGGGTTTTGTGGTGTTTTCCTGACACAGCACAGCACCAGTTTGTGAATCACCTATTGACTCATGAAGCACTTGGTGCTGTTTGGATAGAACTGGACGGCAACTCTTGCTTTGCGTTGCTAGAGTAAAAAATAAAAACTAATGCTTTTCAGGATAATTAATTTGTTGAAAATTGGATGTTTCATATTCCATGGGTCTGTATCTGCAAGCCATAGGAGCATGGTAACAAAACTGCCTTCTGTAGGAATTTTCTGGAAGCTTCATTAGGAGTCTTTTGTTTGGAGACTAGGGAGTGGTTTGTCTGGGATAAGTTGGGTGACTAATGGGCCTGGTATTGGGGCAGTCAGTCAGTCCTGGTTCCTGCACTTTGGCTGTTCAGTGCTTCTCATTATACAAGRCACTTGTGAGTTTTCTTGAAAAGTTTGGGGAGTTTTAACACCTCTTTTGGAAACGAATGTTTTGAATTTGGCAAGGAGAAAGCATTTGGGCTGGAGAAGAGCCTTTGTCCCAGATATAAATATCTGAGATATAAATATCTGCTGTGGTTTGTCTTCCTCAAGATTTGGGCATCCTGTCAAAAGCATAAGTGCACAAGAACATTCCCATCAAAGCCCAGACCTCTGCTGCCGCCAGAGCGGTAGCAGCAGCACCGCGCGCTGCAATGGAACAGCCTAGATACAGACTGGATGCTTCAGCAGGGGTAGGAAATCAAGAACAAACAGATCCAGGGCTCCTCAGCCACTGTTATCCAAATACCTTGCAGGAAATGCTGTGCTGGAATTGAGAGTAAGTCAAGGAGCATGTACGGTCTGCATAGATCTGCCTTAGAAACTCATCTGGAGTCAACACTTACCTGTCGAGGCTACTGCTGCTACATCGGACTTTGTGAAGGAGAAACACTCACTGTTGAGGCTCCATCTAATGAGAAATTAGAGATGGAAGGAAGAAAAGTGTCAGATTCTTCCGGATAATGCCTGTGCATTACAGTATGGGCTTTGGTTGTACCATCTTGCTATACTTTTCCACGAGGCACCATCTGCATTCAGTGCAGGAAGACACAGAACTGATGTGGCAGAGTTCCCTGTCAGTCTGACACTGTTCAGGGTCCCTGGATCTGTCTCACAGCCCTCCTGAAAAGTGCTCTGACGTCTTTAACTGCCCCTTGGTTGGCTGTCGGAGCCAAGCAGAAGATACCTCAGTTCAACATCTTAGCCAAAGCACAGCTCTGCTAACAGTGCAGCTCTCCTAGTAATACATTGCAATATTAGCATTGGATCTGAGCCCAAATCCTGATGTGGGATTTAATTCACGATTCTGGCCCACRGGCAAATAAGTAATCCTGGCAAGACACTGTAAATGGACTAAACAGACACAAATCCTGAAATTATTAACACGCGTACTATCCAAAACTGTCTTAAAAAAATAAAGCCTATACCTCTCTCATATTAGCAGTAGAAAATATTCTTAAAAAGAGGCAGCCAGCCTACGAAGGCTGAAATTTTATCCACATATATAGTCTGTTTTTATGCTTCTGCTGTTTGGTTCTGTAAACAGCTGTTAGACAACTGTAATTCAGATTTGAATCTGATAACTTTGCTTTTCTTGCTTATTAGGTAAAAATAGTAAAATTGTCGGTCTGTATTTTCTTAAATCAAAGAAAATACTGAATTTCACATCTTTCTTCCTAACATAACCCTCTGGAAGTGCCCTACATAACAAAGTACATAATGRAGATTACAACTCTATTGTCAAAAGAAGCCCAGTGCTAAAATTTGTTACAGAGACATTAGGGTAAGTGTTCCCAATTGTGAGCAGGTGGTACAAACACAAACCCTACTGAGATATAATGAGATGTGTATACATGGGAAGTTTAGGAACCTCCTGTGCATCTTTTTGAAAATGACATAAAACAACTTGCAATTAAACTCTATTTGATGCCAGATGAGAAACAAATGTTTTGGGGAAAGTAGTTTTTAATACAATAATAATTCACTTTACATGTGCATGCCAGCAGCTTTGCATGCTACTTCCCCAACCAGCAAGAAGCCTTACAATCATTCAGCTGGGGCTGAGATCTTCCATTTCACGTATCTTTACAGATACTTGCTCTAAATGGTTGCATTTGCACAGTGACGACAGTGTACAGAGCCAGGTCTGCTTTTATGCTTGTCGAAGATCCCAACCGGAGGAGCCCTCTAGCACACATTTAACTTTAAGCACATAGTGTTGCTCATGAAAATAACATAAACAGCTCCACTGAGCTGAGGCTGAACATGTTTTGCTGGATTGAAGTCTAAAGATCCAGGACCTGCCATTTTTCACGCTGGTTTTGTGAATGACTTGCAAAAGGAAGCATCATCAGTGATGAATAKATCCGGTGGCGTGCAGCATGCCTGTCACCCAGGAGGAGTAGGAGATGCTAAGTAGGAGATACTACTGTTATCTTTATATTCATATGGTGTATCTTAATCCCRTGCATGTTCTTTCCATTGTCTTCCCCTAAATGGTTCCGCAGAGCAGATTTAAACTCTTTTGCGAGTTTGTCTGGATGGAAGTAGAACAGAACTGACATAAGTACATAGTGCATTAAGAAACTACACAACCACAGTAACCAGTGCAGCTAATATTACACTATTGGAGCCACYACTTGTTCCTGCTAAAATTCTTATAAACATTATTTTTTCTACTACAGTTTGAAACTAATTGGAAAAACTGAAACAAAAGACCATGCAGGCTGGCTAGCACTTTGAGAAAGGATTTAATTTAAGATGAGTATATTGCTGGAAAAAAATACAGTTCAGTAAGCCATGTTTTATCCTTAGTTCCCTGACAATGTCAGCTTGCTGTAGTTTTGTGTTTGTAGACACACCTAAACAGCTGGAACTTTTCTGAGCAGCATGAAACACTGAATGAAAGGAGATGAGGATCTGCATGTAGCTTCTGCAGTGCATCATTTGACAGGAAGTCAAGTTATCTGAATGAAGCCATATAGGTATCAATCTTGCACCCATATATGGTGTGTGTCCTCGTTACCATACAGATATGAAAGGGCCATTAGGGCCCCTTATCAGCTGTATATTGGTGTAATTAAAGGGTTTGATAGCATTAACCTGAACTGTGAAAGTCTCCAGACAATGCACTCTATCCGTCATCTGACCCTTGAGTTTAAACAGCTTCAATAAGGAGACTTTCTCCTCTGCTTTCCAGAGGACACGCTGGGCTGTTTAGAAACCAGTGGCCTTTTAAAGAAAAGCCTTAATATTTCTTGTTAAAAGCAAATGGTCCATTTTTATCTATTTTTCTCCTGCAACGAGAATATTTAAGCCTCTTTTCTTCCTGAATGTATTGCTATATTTTGATGAATATTTAATGTAGAATAATGTGCAATTTATGCTCTTTTCCTTATGTGTTTTAGTAGCTATTTTGTGTTTTCCATTTCAAACTCTGTTGCTCTGTGGTCAAATGATAAGTGAGAATTTAGCAATAGTGTGTACATCTAGGGTCATTTTTAGCTCTTTGTCCATATATCCAGGAAAGACTCATTCTTTTTATCATTTTACCTTTCTGAAATGCTAAGCAGTTAAGATCTGGCCTAGTAACTATAGTAAAATGTGGAACTGGAGTTCTGAAGGAAAGTCTGTTATTTATTACCCCAAAGTCTTAATGAATTTCTGCAGCCCAGATGATCGAGGGGGCAGCAAAATTGCTAATCATCAAATCTCTGCAGAATCTGGTGGTTTCACAGATTACTCTGACTATTCCAGAAGGGATCAAGTCACTTGTTTTCCTCTTCAAAAGATAGAATTGCCACTTTATTTCTACCAATTCTGTTTTTTTTTTTTTCCTCAGCAAAGGAATTTTAATCTGTAGTTACCTGAACAGCCTAAACTGTTAAATTTTGCTCATGAACAAAATAAGCACCTTCTCAAACATTTTTTTCCATAATGTAGATCGCTGAGATTTATCAGCACTGACTGCATTTGCAGATGGGAATCTAGACTGATTTTGAATCATTGAATCATTTGAATGATTTTGGAGATCTTCCAAACCTGCCTGGATGCCACCCTGTGCCACATGCTCTGGGGTGTCCCTGCTAGAGCAGGAGGTTGGACTAGATGATGATTCCTAGAGATCCCTTCCAACCTCAACCATTCTGTGATTCCGTGGATGTGTTTGATCAGAATTAGTGGTTAGAATTGCTTTAAGTAAGTTCATCAGCAGAGTGAAATAATATGATTGTTAAGGTCATGGATAACTTTTTCACTGAGCTTTATGGAAATATCTGAAATGCCCAGATTAAGATGTCAATTAACATTTCCTGAAGTTTTCAAGGTCCTAGTTAAAAGTTCCCCCACCAAAGATTATAAGATTGTATTTGAAGATTAAGATATCATATGTTTTAAAATCAGCTGCTGTACAAATACATAGCAAATACTTTCACAATACTATGATAAAATGATTTCTTTTCACAGGGTTAATTTTGCTCAGTTTTCTATTTGCAAGATTTCCCCTAACAAAAGTCTCAAAGATTATACCTTATCTTTTAAGGTACAATACTACATTTTTCATATCTTTATACAAAGATGTATAAAGGATATAAAAAATTTGTAGTGAAAAATATTTAGAGTCTTGTTTGGGAAAAGGTGCTTGTTTTAAAAATCTCTAACAAAAGTGCATTAAATTAAAAAAAAAGGGGGGGGGACAGAAATGGAGTTGCTGAAATACATCTTACTCTGTTTTTCAATGTCACTTTTTCAACTACAAATCTCATTGCATAAAAAATTTATACCTCTTCCTTGGAAAATGGCCCTTTGTCATTACTTCTGTTTTATACTTTTTTATTTGCAAAGGACAGACAGGTTGTTAAAAATAAGGCAAAATCATTCCCAGTTTAGCATCCTATGTATCTGTCATTGGGTAGTTCCCACTGCAATCATCTCGACCCTGGTTTATTGTGGTCAAACCAAGCTCAGCCTGAGCTGCTCCCAGTCGGGCTCACCTCTGCTGCACCCTCTTATCGAAAACACGAGACAGAACACAAACTTCCTAAGGAACCTTAAAAGTTGTCTTATTTTTCCTCTCCCTCCCTGCTTTTTCTTCCTGTTCTCTATTATTTTGTCATTTCAAGGTCTTTAGCCTTTTTTTTTGTACTTGCTGTATTGTACATTGAGTCTTTTATTTATACATATACATAAATATGTACACCACCACTTCCCTCCAAAATCCTCCCCAGAGATTCTTGCTTGCTACATGGAAGGAATATGAATGTTAAACTTGCAAAAGTCCTCCTTTCCTCCTCAGAAGGCTGCAGTCCAAATATTCACAAAAATCCCCCTCTCTATCTATCCTTGTATCTATGTAGATGGTTACATAGATATTCATATTCACATTAGACACAATTGTAGGCAAGATTGACAGGAAATGTAAAAAAAAAAAATCTGGCAGGAATTATTACAGCCAGAGGTAATGTATGATTTTTCCATATATAGTAATGCACTTAAAGCATAATTTAACTTTACATTAAACTAAACATCATGCTTAAATTTTTCTCTAATAGAAACCTTACTCTAAATCAGTTACTATGGATCAAGTAGCATGAAACTTTAAAATAAGAATTCTAATTCAGTTGGAAAGCAATGAAGGAGAGTTTGGTAAACGTTGTTATCTGTGCAGGAGGGAACTTGAACTTCTATGAATGAATCGCCAATTAACTACGCTAATAAAACCAGCAGCTGTGTATGGCCTTACTAGATTGGGATGGAACCATTCTGTTGCCCTCAGCTAAAATACAATATTTTCCATATACTATAACTTTCATTTGTTTAAAACAAGGCTTGAAAAAAGCTTATCATTGGAAAGGTATTGAAAAATTTACCCACATGGGTTTGAATGTGTCTGGATCTTGCAGCTCTCGTGGTATAATCATGTTCTGAACTATGAAGCTACAGTTAAATGAGAAGGAGTCTAGCTTTGGGGAAGGCTGCCAAAAAGTGTGCTTTGCTCGTACGAATACAGCAAATAAGTGATAACAACAGGGCTTTTAATATTGGTTTTCCACCCTTGAATTATATGCTGTATACCAATCAGATTTATTTCAAGAAGTATTTGTGGCCAAATGAATATGATTGTTGAATCTGAGCATCAAAATTCTATGTAAAATTACTTACATAGAAAACAACATTATCCAGTAAGAGACAGAAACTATGCCGTGAGGCTTAGCTGCTGATTACAACTAACCAATACTGCTCAGGGACCTCAGAGTATGCAGAAAGATCCATTTGCCATTCATCTGTCACATTAAAGGGGTAATTAGTGAAGGATGTCACATTAAACTATTAACCGAAAAAGAGAGTTGGCATTCATGAAATATTTCTTGTATTGTAAATTCTTTAATAATCCCCAACATTTATGTTAGAAATTTGAATGTTTACTGGACACTCTTAAGTACCCTGTAGAAATGAAAATTCACACAAAATAACCACAAATACTGTGGATAAAAACAGAAGAGACTGGGCTTATTGCAGTTCCTGCAGATGCCCCTTGCACTGCAGGCAGTGGGAAGTAGCAGTGCCCCTTGCTCAGGCTGTTGCAGTGTTAGGAAGTCAGGCAGTTTTAGTTATGTCATCTGCTATTAAGCTTTGCTACTTACAAACATGCTACTTACATATGTTTGCATATTGTTTGCTTGTTTGTTTTGTTTAAAGGATACAAAAACTTAGCAAACCTGGATCAGGTCCTGGAAAGTACTCAGTAATCAGTCAAGATACTCTAAATGTCACAGGGATCTGTGGGCACACTCTTGTATGCACAAGAGTACACCCAAATGGACATGGCTCTTGCAGCACTGAGTCTGGTGCCATCCTCACAACAGCAATTCAGCATCCAGACTTCTTGCTAAAGCCAATGGGAGCTCTGGGCTGGACGAAGAACTCAAGGAAAGACCATAAGAACAAGACATCTAGCACCGACAGTTTAAAATGACAGGACTGAAAGTGTGTGTTATTGTGCTTTACCTATTTTTTCTTTTTTTTTTTTAAACAGTGCTTTAAGTATCACTTCACAAACAGTTTAGTCAGGAATAGTAGTATCTTATCAGCCTCAAGGAAGGACTTAAGGAATAAGTGGGCAGAAAGACATTTTTCAGCCTATATTTTTCCAGAACACAGGTGAGAAGAAAAACTACTGTGGAGTTTGGCTGGGTCCAGCTTAAATCATTACATTTGCATTGACGTAAGGCTGTCCTCAGTGTTTGAGATAGTCAGCACGACCTGTACACAGCACCAAAATGTAGTCAGGGAAAACATCTTTTAAGAAACAATGCATGAAAACAATAACAAGCAATAACATCTGAGAAAAGAAATAGCACATGACTGCAGTAGCAAATACTCTAAATAATTTGAGTCCAGAAAGTCTAGAATCATTTTAAATCTGAAAATTAGCATTCCTAGAAAAAGAAAAAAAAAGAAGAAGAAAAAAGAAAAAAAGGAGGTATTAGGGAAAATAATCACATCTAAAAAGTGTGATTTTACTCATTTAATATTCCAGTTATAAAGAGTGCTTAATTTTTAAAATCTCCGGTCTGTTTTTCACAGTTAATAGAGGGACATATTAGAGCAAAAACGAGGGCGTCAACCTGTTCATCCCGTTTTGTTTTCGAGACTATTCGCCGCGTTAAATCCGGGCTGGAGGCCGCTGCTCGTGCGGGCATCGCGCGGGCGGCGTTGCGCTCGCGCCGCGCTCCGTGCGGCCGCCCGGCGCGGGGCAGCCCGCCTCCGCCTCCGCCTCCGGCTCCGGCTCCGTGCCAGCGCGTGGAGCGGCGCATGCCGCCCGTGGCCGCGGGTCTTGCCGAGGCTGGGGCAGGGGGCACGTTTAGACGGGCACACAGCGGGCGAGGGCAGCCCGGCGCGGGCCGGTGCGCGTCCCTCGCCCGTRGCCTGGGCCGCGCCACGCCGCGGGGTTTCCAGGCGTTCACCGAGCCCATCTTGGGTAAGGTGAGTTAGAGCAGCCCCGAAGCTGCTCCAGATTTGTTCTCTGCGAGAGATTTATTCTGAGATTTTTTTCTTGTTCGAGGAGTTCTTTTTTTCCTTTAGTTGGCTGTCCCTCCTTTTTTTCTTTTTTTCTGCTGCAGATGCACAAGATGCATTTCTGACACATTTGGGAAGCCAATAAATTATTTTCTGCTTTAGTAAAAGAAGCCATCGTTGGTTTTAAATTATATATTCCTGGCTCAATCTATATATTTTAAGTTAATTGCAGATAAAACTATAATATGAACTTTCATATAGCTTCCTACTTCGTGCCATTCTCACCTTTTCCAGAACTGGCAATGAGATGAAATACGATAATGAAAATATGTTTAGCTTCTTAATTTCACTAGTACGCTCTAGACTGCTGTATGTCATCGAAAGTTTTAATAGAGTTAGATTCRTGCCTTGCAAAAAACATGACATTTTGTATTCATATCTCTCTCCACAAATTCTCTTTTGCATTTTCTGATATGCAAAAGCCAAGCAAAGAAGCAAAGACATATACGTGTATGAGAGCTTCGATCATGTGTAACATGTGCTTGAAGCCTGCTTGATTGGTATCTGAGAATATTTTCACAATTTGAAGTTTATAACATAATATATTAAACTACTGTTAATGCTGCCATTACTTGTAGTATTAAAGTACAAGATAAAAAACAGCCTAGAAAATGTCTGGCAAAATCATTAAGCAACAACATAGATCTCAAAATGGGTCTATAAGCATTTCTGAGGCTGAATGATTCATTTCTGAGCAGAGATGAGACCAAAATTTAACACCAAATCCAAGCCCTTGAAATGCCTGTTTGCAGCTAACACCTGCTTATTAGTAACTCTGTCTTCTTTTTTTTTTTTCATGCACAATACATAGTTTTTGGGGTGGTTATACTCCTGACTTCATAAGGCAGCGTAGGACTGCCTGGAACAAAAAGCTGCTTTATAAAAGACAATATAATGGTGAAGACTATAGCTTTGATTTCTTTGTCAGTATGTATTGCTAAGGACAGCAGGATCAAGTTAGTTGTAGGAGAAAGATGTGACTTAGATGCAATTTAATCAGGCTATAAAGCATCCACATTTAAGACCATCATATTTTCTGCAAGTACAGACAAGTAGCCATTTTAGAGCTAAAAAACTTTGAAATTATTTTTTGATTAGCCCCTAGAAATAGTGTTCAGTTCTCTTCATGTATAAGACATTTTATAGAAATAAGGTACTGAAWTCTCATGTTAAAGCAATCAGACATGAAGGAAAACCTATCTGTTAGACTGTGCATTGTCTTCACTGTAACTATAACTGTAGTGAAGAAGCACCCATCAGTTTCAGGACTACAAAGTCATAAATCCGTTGTTTGAATAAATCTAATAAAACATGTAATCATGCTGTTTTCGATAGTGTTATTCAGATTGTACATGTGCTACAGGAAGGGTGGAAACATCGCTCARTAACTGACACTGAACTCCCTTGGCTTGATCGTGCATCTCTTGAARCAGTCTTTGTCATTGCCTACAGCACAAGAAAGGGGGTCTGGAGAGCTCTAGGCTGCAGCACAGGACGTGCTTGAGCTGGACAGCAGTAGAACTACACTTGGATTTCATACCTGCCTGTTTGTCTGGTACTGGCCCGTGGCAGATTTATAGATTCCTAAGTTTAAAGCCAAAAATGAACTATTATGAATGTATGTGTTAGGTCATTATAGAATTTTATCAAATAATTCCTGTGTAACTCCCAAATTATTAATTGAAATAACTCTGTATTTTGAGTTAACTTGTTGGCTATTTATAGTAAAGAAAAACCTCTGGCACTATGAAAGGGGTTTCTATGCTACAGGTTTTTTAGAGACAAGACATTTCCTGTTTCTGTTCTATCCGAGCTTTCCTCTGTGATACTGGACAATATATATAACTGATGGAAATGRCCCAGCCCTGGAGCATGGCTTGAGATTCCAGATGTCCTTCAGCTGGACAGCAAGGTAATTCGGTAAACCAGTTACAGCATGACTTGAGATTATCAGTGCTTAGAGAGTCATTAGGCACCCTGACCTTTTCCAAGCTCTGTCACCTCAAGCGGAACCTTAATGGTTGAACACATGAGATAGATAGCAGCTGGCAAAGGAAGGAGTGGCACTTACTATCGTGCTTTGAGGTCTTCCTGATACAGAGATGTCTTTTGCCRTACTCTGATATGGCCCGATTACTTCTTGCCTGACTTGGAACTTGGCAATTCACAAACCAGAGATCCAGTTATTTTCAGCATTAGCAAAGTTTTATTCTGTTAAGAGAGAAAACTGAGCCCAAACAATTTTGATCTATCATCAGCTGTTATCATTTTCACAGAAAGCAGGGATAACAGGCTATGGTAATACAGTGATTTCAAACTGTCACTGAAAAAATTCCTCTTGCTACTCTGCAGTACTAAATGGATTCTGGATTAAACAGTTCTCACAAGATAATATTAACAATAAAATACAYGTGTGCTTCATTCAGGAAAGGCGCAGATTCTGCCTTCTCTGTGCACTAAGAAAGGGAGAATGTGAACATTGTAGTCTGACCAGCGCTGATGTGTTTAACTGTCTTTCAGGTAGCCTCTCAGAGACTGACAGTGGTGTACTGGGTGGCAGCATGAAGCTCAGCATGAGCTTCCAAACCTGCCTGAGATGCTGGTAAACCCTCAGATGGCAAACTCGGAGAGAGAACCATGTTGCCATGGCTACGTTGCTGTTGGACTCCGGCAAGCCAGCTCGGGGATGCCTACATGATCCGCAGTGGTATTTTTACCTTCCCATGGACATACATTTATATCCCACCTTGTAACAAAGGGCATCCGAGCATCCTCAGTCAGAAGGCGATGCAGTCTGGAGATGGGGGTATGCTGATGGAGAAGCAAATAGCAATCACTCAGTCAGATCCTCAAATGTGYACTCAGGAGCTGAATACTTACACTAATACAGAAATGGTATAAATTTTACTAGGACCAATTTGGACATTAGCTTATCAAGGACCAAGGTTATTCAACTTCAATAGTAGTGGGATTTTTTAACTTTTTCTCATTTCTTTTTGGGGAGCAGTGCAGTTAAAAGACATCCATTTTATAAATTAACAGGAAATGGTATGCATTWCTCCACTGTCATTTCTTAGTTTCCTCTCTTCTTTCAGTGTCTTCTTTCCTTTCTAAAGAGTTGGTGTCTGTTAAGGCCGTCATAGATTTCCCTGTCTCAAAGGATTTGTAACGTGAACATTTTGAACACTTAGAAGCCATAACAGTTTGAAGACCAGACCKAATATTTACAGTTCAGCTTTTGGTTCCTGTCAAG
This sequence comes from Eudromia elegans, assembly GCA_003342815.1. Taxonomy (NCBI): domain Eukaryota; kingdom Metazoa; phylum Chordata; class Aves; order Tinamiformes; family Tinamidae; genus Eudromia; species Eudromia elegans. Next base: position 1,726,386 of record PTEX01000130.1, on the reverse strand, counting down.
CAAGGTGCCCTGCTGAAAGTCCACTGAAGTTGATGAGAGTCTTTCTGCCAGCTTCCCTGCAATTTGGATCAGACTGAGAAGGAATATATCCTGTTTAAGAAATCACAATATTATTTCATCTATAAAACTGGTTAGACACTGTTTAATGGATCAGTAATGGCCAAGGGCAGAATAATTAAAGCAGTATCTCAGTGGACTTAAGGAATTAGAAGAAAATGGAGATTTATGGAAAAAAATTCATTGTAAGAATGAAAACAATTTTCTTTCAGTTGATCTGATATGCAGATGAGTCCACCTTACCTCAAATTCATCTCTCTGCTCTCTTACTTACCAGAGGACTTGACCCCAACCCACTAAAACACTGGAAAGACTAGTAATTTGTGTGTGTAGCAATTCACCACCTTCTAATTCCACATTCAGCTTCCCTTTTTTTTCCTGTCTTCATCAGGTACTTCTTTTGGTTTGCCATGAATAGTAGTAAAGCACAGGAATGTGTATCTTGGAAGCACTGTTCAAATATCAGGTGTTCCTGCCTTACTTGTATTATAACTTAGTGTTTTAGGAAAATGTTATTAATGCAGCACCCCACCAGCATGTAGGYCTGACAAACAGGTGGAAAGAGAGTAAAAGCAGTGAAAAAGTGATGTAAACCTGTAAGGACAGCATCCGCACTGCTGTGGCATCATTATCTCTGACTACATGAGACTCAACATCATTGGAACACATTGACCTATTTTACAGGAGGCTTTGGAGGTCTGCTTTGCAGTAACTTTAGGGCATGAAAATTAAATAATTAGTTAGAAAAGGGATACTTTGGAATTGCTTATGTGGTCGGATCAAGTGAGTAATCTGTATGGTGCCTTTTCAGTGACCAGTGGTTAGGTTAACCAAAGCAAGCTGAAAATATACATGGAGTGTGCACATGCATACTCCCCTCTGCCTATATCACACACCCTGCTCCTGTGGGGAGGTTTTCAATGTGCATCTTAACTATATCAAATCTTAACTGCAGAAAATTGATGAGCACTTGAGGGCTTACCAGCCAAGTATGATTCCTCTCTTTAGAGACTGTGATGTGGGTAGTAACAGAATGACATTTAATGGTACCGTATTATTCAAGACTCAGAAGATGCTGTGGTCTGCTGGAAACATAAGTCACTACAGCCTTTTATATGAAAAGGAAAAATGAAATCACCCACAGGCATATGGTTTTCTTCCAAGACTACACTGCTTCTGATTGCCAGATCAACCACCTAAACCAATCTGAACCAGTGTGGTGGAAGCATAGTATGTTGCCATAGACTGCAATCTGAACTGGACTTTTGCCTCTCTAGTCTACTATACCGAAGTTGGAAGTTTCTGAAGAAAATAGTTTTCATTTCAAAGGCTGCATAAAGAACATATTTTATGCTGCCGGTTTTGCCAGCCATTATTGATTGATTTGTGCAGTAAAGAAAAATTCAAGTTGTTAATTGCTGTTTTTTGCTTGTGTGTATTTTTATGGTGTGAGCTAACTGCAGAAAAAGATGAGGATGGTTCTGCTCAAGGCCGAGAACAGTGCGGACTGCTAAGCAGGAGCATGTGTGAGCAGAAATGAATGACTGAGAAAAGAAGATCTCTCAAGATGTAATTAGCTTTGAACTACAGCATCTTCTTTTTCAGTCAAATGTGTTCAGAGGAGTATGTGTCTTTTGCTGGGAAAATGCCAAGTAAAGACGGTTGGTAGCATTTGCATGGCAGTGAAGAATGAAGCAGAGCGGCATTTCTAGGTTTTATTCCAAGATATTTGGACAAACACATAAACCATTTTAAAAGCACTTATGGCCATAGAGTTTTTTTTTTCTTTCTGCATTAAAGTTATGGTAATTTTAAGGAAATTTTTAGTCTATTCTAAATGAAAGGCCATCTCTTTCCGTGAAAAAAAATTTCAAAAACTCTAAAATAGCCATTTTTCTGTTTTATTTTTTTAAAAGTCCAGGGGCTTTACTTGTGTTTAAGCAGGGAAATGTACAGATGGCCATTCTGATTGTTTTCTCAAACAATCCAGAGAGCAGCATATTCTGTGGCTATTTAGGATAGCAGTGTTTCCTTCCTTGACTTTTCCATATCCTAAWCCTCTCCACACTGATTCTATTGTATTAAATATCTCTCATTGTTCCTCATTATTAAGGAGTTCTGTTTCCTAATGGTGAATAAAATGACCTAATAAAAGGACATTTTGAATAATATACTCTTTCTTTCATAGGAGATAATTTTCCTTCTCCTGGGCCTASGTTATTCTTTTTGTTTTATTTCATTAGTTGAAATATCCTGCTCAGTCAGAAGCGATGATGAAATCTTAAATAAAATTCAGCTGAAACCCTAGCATTTTTCTGGACAGCTTTGATATCTCTGTATCCTCACCGTGCTTCCTTTCTGCCTAGATTCACTGGAATCTGGAGCCTTTTAGGACTGGGAAACTAGTTACTTCTGTTCAGTCTATCCCTTATGTTTTTAACTGAGGAAAAGATGGAACCTTTTCTCCAGATGTGTTAGGATCGCCCAATTAGTAAGTCTTCCCATACACACATAGAGAGGAAAGGAGAGATTCATGTATTGGTGCTAGGAGYTGAAATAAATATTGCAGAATTGCTACCCCTGAAGATTTACAAATCTGGTTAAGCCAGTTGCTTGAGTCATTACGCTCTTAAGAGCAAGTGGTAGCAAAGAAAAACTTGTGTTCAATTCCCTTCTGACAGCAAATCCATTGCTATGATGCGCCACAATGTTCACACAGCCTCTGATGAGTGGTTTTACCATTCCAAACTGTTTAAAACACTCATGCTCATAAAATATTAAACATCTTTGCTTTCTCCTGCTGCAAAGTAAAGGGAACCTTCCTGATTCATTTACAAAGGTCTGACTCAGCTGCCACATTCATTGCATTACTTAATCCATTCCCATACACACAAAAAYTTATTTCCCGCCAAATGTGTCCAAATTAATTGTACAATTTGGTGTAAAGTACATCAAATCTATTGCACATAAAAGGACACATGGCATGTGTATTCTGATACATTTTCAACATTTTTTGGAATMATTTCCTTGAAATTATATCTGCAGTTTGAACCTTTTTAGAGAAACAGAATGCTTCAAACAAGAACTCTCTATAATCTTGTTAAAGAAAATTATAAAAAAAAATTTATATAACTAGAAGCAGAGCTTTCATCCTAGAATAAGCTCAACATCTAATGTGCTGGCAGTAAATAAGCTTTCTTATTGCACGAGCTAACTGTGTCTAACTTACCACAGCACATGATATTATGAGTCAGCTCCACAAATCTGATGTAGTTAGGAAATTCTTCATAAAAAGTGAAGTAGAAAAGCATATTCCCTGTCTATGTACAGGAATTCTTATTCAGATTTCTGTCCGCCTTTTTATTTTACACTTGGGTATTGGCTCCCAGGCCATTTGCTATGAAGTGTCATGGGCATCTGGGTCTATTATTCCAACAGGCAGTAGAATTAGGGCCTTTTTCCTGTTGACTTTTGTGAGTTAGTTAAAATGGGGATTGGCCTGAATTTCACTCTGGAGTGCTCCCCAAGTGGTCGTCAGGTTTTGTCCTTCCTCTTTGGCTTGTAGTGGTGAGATGGGTTATAAAGGATTTAAGTGGCATTTTTAATGAAAAGAGTGTAACTGAAATGAACTGTCGCCTGCTCATTAGCAATATATGGAGAGTCTTGCTTTATATTTCATTTTGCTGTACGGGGAATTGAAGGCTCCTTCCTACTTCATACTCATTTACAGTTTATTTATGTGGTCAGGGATCTTTATTGTATAATCAAAATACTCTTTCTTGCAGTGATCGTTAGTCATTGGTGTATTAAATTAACCATTTCAATCCCTCATTTTTAGCAAATTTCAGGATATTTTTACTCTTTTCAGAATTAAGAGGGAGACACAGAAGTTTTTCACCGAGTATTTCATTAGATCAGAATCTCAACATTCACTCAAAGGAAGACGAAAAAGTGAGTCTCTATATTTTACACCTTTGTTATACCTTCATAATTGTAACTGTAAATGTAATCTCGTAACTTCAAAATGCACTGAAAAGCATATATGAGTTGATTTTGTATGCTTACCTACCTTAACAAATAGCAGTAGCAAACATATTGCGTGAGAGATGTTATCGAGCAGGGATATCTCCATGAGATGGTTGTTGGATAGCAGTGTTAGAGGCAGCCACCAGATCCATGTCCTCTGCATATTACTGCTTAGCAGTGAGCCGTTTCTCTGCTCCCACGCACTCTGGATGCATACGGTGCTCCTCCATCCGGCTCTGTCTCTTTTGTGAGGAAAAGGGACCCTGTTATTCCCAGGGGCACTGCTGCTAGGCCTGCAGCTCCGGTGCAGTAGTGACCTGGAACCAGACCTGCAGTCGGCTCATGTCATGCCCCTGTGTACTGGGAGTCCAGCTCACATGAATGCCAAGATCTTAASGGTCCCTGGTGAACTTGCTCAGCAAGAGGTTTTTTTCTTTATAAAGCCAATAGAGTCTTGTTTTCAGGCAGATTACTATAGTGAATATATCATTTATCTATAATTCAGTCTAAAAGATTGATAATCCTACAGTAAGTGACAAACATCTGGTCTCCTTTTACTGCAAAACTTACAGAAGGCCTGCTGTAAAGATTTATTCTTTCATTTATTCTCCTTTTTTCTTTCTTTTGATTGTACTTCAACATCCAGCACAGAGGCCTTATGTGAGCTACTAAGACTCTAAGTATTATTTTAAAAATAACTTCAAATTAAATATAATCCTTTTAGCTTTGCCACATTTCAAGAGCCAATGTATAGCAACTCTACAATTAGCTGCCATTTCTTCTCTATAGTATTATAAGAAACCCACAGATCTTCAGTTGCCATTGAAATGCCTCTGTAAACTGTTCAACCTTTCGCACAAAAGATAATTATGAAAGCACTAACATTCATTTGACCACAACCAATAAATAATTTATGAAGTGGCTGTTTGAAATTATGCAAATATTATAAATACTTTTTGTTGCCTGTACATCTGAGTAAGTATGATTCAGAAGAAAGTGTGCTATGGATTAATAGATTCAACATTTAGCAGATTTGCATTTTTACAGTGTTCTTTTCTTTGCTGGTTCCTACTATCTTTAGTATCATAGCTCAGAAAACAAGTCCTGACAATACTGTCTCTAAATGTATTTGAATATCCTGGCATCCCTATTCATCAGTCTCTTTGATGCTTAAAATATTTTTGCCTTCTTTCCAAAGCTTTTTATAAAGGGAGAGAGAAGTACTAGTATCAGACTCACCACAAGCCTTTGGCCCCCCTACCTTCTGTACTTTTTTTTTTCCTTTTGTGTACTATTTTGTGGTAAAGCTAGCTCTGGCATTGCTGTGAATGTAATGTTAAACTTAGGCAGTTTGGCTATAGTTGTTCTTATTGCCTAAGTACTATAAGAATTGATTAATCTATTCGGAAGCCAGGATAGACCATTATGGTCAACTGGCCTGACCCTTGGCCTGATGCAGGTTGTGGAATTCTACCCAGTGATTTCTGCATCAAGCCTAGTCATATATGACTAATAAAATGTGGTTGTACTAGAAGTGCATCTGCATTGTATATTTGCATCATTGCCTCTTGGAAGTGGTGTTTTTGAAGACCAAGAAGTACTAGCAAAATGTAATTCAGCTTGAGAGCAATCCGTTCCGTTGTAGCTGATTATTGCAGGCTGAGGGCAGGGTGTTTCAGAGAAAAGAGAAAGTATTGTTACGCAAGAGAGAGGGTGATGCTACTAGAAACATCAAAGAGATGTGTTATATTATTGGTATTTGCATTTATGACACATTTTTTGTTGGCATGGAGAAAACAGCAATGAAAACATGAAATCTGTGCTTGGTTTTGTGGAAGAGTGGAATCCTGCCTCATTACTAGAGTGTTGTCTGTTGAGCATKTGCTTCCTACAACAGCAGGGTCTCCAGGGCTGTTGCTGCTTCCAGTCATTGCTCCCGAAGTGCAGCTCCTCTACTTGAAGTTTGGAAAGACTT
>PTEX01000130.1:1672026-1720173 GCA_003342815.1 Eudromia elegans | reverse complement strand
CTTGTTCTTCCAATGTGGTGCCTGGCCACTGCTACGGTACCTGGCTGGAAGAGGCAGCCAGTGCAGTAGGGCCCACCCCCTTCCATGGGAGCCTGGGGTAGGTCCTATCACCTGAGGCACTATTAAAATCGTGGGTTATAATCCAGAGCTGAGTGAGTGCCCAGCCTAACAGCAGGTATTTTTTGGAAATAACATGCGAGGGCAGAGCCATTGCTAATTATTACTCCAGTATGGGATGAACCCTAATCCCTCATTCCTTTAGCTAAGTCTAATAAAGGTAGAGGTTTCACTCCAGTGCTGCTCTCTAGCAGCCAAATGTGAAGCCCAAGCATTCTCTAATTTGTTTTATTTTTATTTTTATTTTTATTTTTTGCAAACTAAGCCAAAAAGCTTCTCTCCATTATCCATCCGCAGTCCTGGTCAACCAGAGAGGTCCCAGATGAGTGGCAGATAAGAGGGAACTGCAGGCCTGTCAGACTGACCTCGGTATCGGGAAGTTATGGAGCAGATTATGCAGATGTTCTTGAGGGTGATACACAAGCTGACAACCCAGKGTCAGGCCCAGTCAATGTGGGTTCATGAAAGGCAGGTCCTGCCTTCCTTCTATGACCAGACGACCTGCACAGCGGATGAGGGAAAGGCTGTGGATGTGGTCTTAGACTTTAGTTAGGCCTTTGACATCATCTCCCACTGAATCCTCCTGGAAAAACTCATGGCTTATACAGGTGGACTCTTTGTTGAGTGAAGAACCATCTGGATGGCTGGCTCCATAGAGTGGTGGAGTTAAAGAGGTGTCTCCCAGCAATGTCACTGTTGGGGCCAGTCCTTTCAATGATATCTAGATTAGGGGACTGAGTGCAGCCTCAGCAAATTTGCAGATAACACTAAGTTGGGAGGAAGAGCTGATCTGCTTGAGGGTAGAAAGGCTCTGCAGAAGGTTGGGACAAGCTGGACCGATGGCCAGTACATGAGGCTGAGGTCAAGCACATGAGGTCCAACAAGGCCAAGAGCTGRGTCCTGCTCAACAACCCYATGCAGCACAACAGGCYTGGGGCAGAGTGGCTGGAGAGCTGTGTGGCAGAAGAGGATCTGGGCATGGTGGTCAACAGCTGGCTGAACACGAGGCAGCAATGTGCCCAGATGGCCCAGAAGGCCACCAGCCTCCTGGCTTGAATCAGGAACAAGGTAGCCAGCAGGACCAGGAAAGTGATCGTCCCCTTTACTTGGCACTGCTGAGGCTGAACCTCAAATGCTGTGCTCTGTTTTGAGCCCCTCATACAAGGGTCCATTGGAGTGTGTCCAGAGAAGGGCAATGAAGCTAGTGAAGGGGCTGCAGCATAGACCTTATGAGGAGCGGCTGAGGGAGCTGGGTTATTTAGTCTGMAGAAGAGGACACTCAGGGGAGACCTTATCACTCTCTACAACTACCTGGAAGGAGGTTGTGGTGAGGGGAGGRTCGATCTCTTCTCCAGAATAACTCCAGATAGGACAAGAGGAAATGGCCTCAAGTCGGGCAAGGGAGGTTCAAGTTAGACATTAGGAACAAAATCTACACAGAAAGAGTGGTGAAGCACTGGGACAGGCTGCCAGGGAAGTGGCAGAGTCACCATCCCTGGCAGTGTTCAAGAAAGGTGCAGATGAGGCACTTAGGGACATGGTTTAGCAGGCAGAGTGGTGGTAGGCTTGTGGTTAGACTTGACTGTCTTGAAGATCTTTCCCAAAAATAATGATTTTTGATTCTAGTGACACTTTTTGGCCATCATCCTGTAACCCATGACCACACAGRACAGAAGTTCGTGTGAATTACATATTAAATTTTAGATATGAACACTTAAATAATAATAAGTTTTACATATTTGTCTATGTATTGTGGACTGTTGCAAAGATCAGATATTATGACAGCTTTTTTTTATATTTTGCTTTTTCAGCATGATAGATTTTTATTTGATCTTCTGGATTTGATACAATAATACTCATAAATCTATCAGTTATACTGATATAGTGGAACTTTGCATTCTGGTTGTCAAACACAGGAAGTAGGCAAAATAAAAGCATTATAAATTTTACTAAGAAACCTGACAAAACTCAGAAGTATTCTTGTTTTCATTCTTCTGAGTTATCAGTATTTTTCCTGGTCAAAATGACCTTCCAATTCCAAACAAATGCTTAGAAATACATAGAAAGAATACAGCATATATTCCTCATCCCATATAGTATATTTGCTGCCAAACCCCAAATCACAGGAAACATATGTCTTTTCATCTTCTGTTATAGCAATGAAAAGTGAAACTCAAGAGTCAGTAAGGCTCCATAAACTATTTAAGTGAACCTGTGCTCAGCTTCATGTGACTATAGGTCTATTGGTTGTCTTTTGACAAATCCATAAGAAATTTCATGTTTCCCTTTTGTCRGGTTAATGTTCTCAGCTCAAATGGATCCAGGATTGAGGATGGAAATACATACAGATGGAAAATGGGCTGCCATTGTGGAAATCGTTTGCATGAGATCCAGGAAACTCAAGTTTGTGAGTTCTGTCTTATACCGGTGGCTTCCCGGGAAGCAACCGGGTGGCAGGAATGGAGTATCTCTGCTTTTCATAAACTTTCCTGATATGCTTCCAAGCCAGTGAAGGAAAGATTCAGTGATATTTTTTGAAGAAACTAGTTCAATAAAGAGAAAAAGGGATGCATGATCCTATACTGCTAACGTCTGCAGAAGTCGTGGAGCTTCTCATACACAGGAGGTTTGATCTTTAACTCAGCAAAGGTCACCCCTCTCCGTGGAGCAATGCTCTGAGGACAGAGGCGGGCCCAGTGGGTATAAATAGTTTTCCACACACATTGGGCAACTATTTGGAGAACAAAAATAGTCTGTGCCTGTGAGCGCGCCTGTGGGGGTGGGTGAGGGTAGTACAAGTGCCAATTCAAAGTCAGAGCCTGACTGACCTAGATGGGCTTCCTGACCTTTTTCCATCCTAAAAGTCTCGGCGTTCCTCACTGGACTGGAAGTCGGCTGCCTCTAATTAGGGGCGGTTGCTGCTTTCCCTGGCTCCCTCGTTGTGCACATTAGTTGTGCTTGGCATGGAGCAGTGGTGTTTGAAGAGTGCTCAGCCCCCCTGGCACTTGGGTAAGCCAATCAGTGGAAAAAATGACAATACTGTTTGGCAAAGAATACAGGTGTTAAAATACCTTTATTAAAATAGAGGAAATAACACCTATTAGGAAGTGACCCTGAACTAACACATTTTATGATGGGTAGGAGGAGGCATTTTCCTTTCAGCATACTGTAAATGCTCTTGTTTCTTTCATGGTATTTAAAAGCAGGAATGGGTGCAATCTATTTTTATTGCACATGATTTTGTTGTAGACACATAGTGTTGAGCAATGACTTAGCAGGTTTCTTTCTTTCTTTCTTTCTTTCTTTCTTTTTTTTTTTTTTTTGGTGGAAATTTAGCTAAATCATAAAGAAACAAAACTTTAAAAACTCCACTGGCGATTTTCCAGCAACACTGTGTGAGGTTGTTCCTGTGAAGCTATAAAGATGAAGGAGAAGAAAATCATCTGTCAGGCAAATTTGAACTTGACAACCTTCCTGCGAGTGTCTTTGCTTCCTTCTGAGAACTGCCATTCTTTCCTCTCAAGCAGGTCTGAAGGGTCTAAGGAGCAGGGAGTGAAACGTCTCCCCTCCATGTTCTCTGCCACACGTCCTCGCTGCCAGCTGCCCATACTGTGCCCGCCGAGCCGTGGGGGCAATCGTGCATATCAAGCACCCACAAACATGCAAAACTGCTTCAAAAGTGTAGTCACTGCCTGCTCCTCCATCCCCAAATGAAAAGCACACTGGCTGATTCAAGATGTGTGTTTCTGCTTTGGGCTTAAACAAGAGAGCATTATTTCAAAATGATCCCAAAAATATGTTCCTAATATACAGAGATGAAAGAGTATTTCACATACAAGAGGAAACATTAAAATGTCCATCCATTTTACTTCACGTTGTTAAACATTCAGGCTCAGATTCAGGAAAGCATTTCAGCACGTACCTAAGCTCTAATGCTCGAATTGGATGAATTAGACTGTCCAAGAACAGGAGACTCTCCAAGAACAGGAGACGCAGATACCAGTTTGTGTGTGTGTGTGTGTGCTTTGTGTATTGTTCACTGCGAGAGTGGAATGTGGATATTGGTTTTACTTAYAAGACCAGGAGAAGTAAATAGCAAATGAGGTATTTTTGCAATACATTTTTAATCAGCATAGGCAAGTCTACTTTTTCACTGCATGTGAGACACCAATGGAAAATAAGAATGTTCTGTTGTGTCTGCAACAGAGTGAGACTACTTTGTGGAAGGACAGCAGTAACAGGAGTAACAGTCCTTGATGCAAACCTGATCAGCAGAAAATGTTTGTGAATACAGTAATGTTGAGGGAACAGAAAAGATGCTCGTGACTTTCAGGGAAATTGATTTGACAGAGGAGGGGGTGTGGGCAGCCCTTGCTTGGAAGGACATCTTTGTGATTGGCTTCTCTGTTAACCATACCCAGGGGTTGAGATTTAGCAGAAATGCCCCCCTCACAGTTGGTACTTCTGCAAGGGTCAGCTGCCATGTAGCGTAGGTTCAGCATGCAGTATGACGGCAGGGGACAAAAAGGACATAAATATCTGGGAGGCAGAGGGAGTGATTTAGGTGATTAGGAGATGGGGATTTGGAACAGCTCTGAGGTTATCTGGCAAGCCAAGAAATGGAAAAATGTGTTGTGAGATCTGTCGCTGGCTGAGGAGGTACCCTGGGAGGGACAGGAGGGAGGCAGAGCCGTGGGAGCCTGTGACAGGGGGTGAACAAGAAGCTTAGCACCTATGTCAGCAGCAAAACTGTTAGCACTGCTGTGATCAGCTGGGCCCAGGGAATCAAGCCGGCATGACCACGGCTGAGGAGAACAGTATTCAAGAGAAAGGCTCAAGATGTCATAGCTACGGAGGTTTGCACAAAGTACATTCACTCTTTTTTATGTAAATGCAAAACCTTAATGATAACTCTCCTTTTTCATTTTTTCCTGTCACATTAGCACTTCATGCTACACTTTTTTTGGCACAAGCAATTGCTTTGAAGGGGATTTGTTTTCTCTTTGGCAGAAATCGCACTTCCCTTCTGAAGCGCTAGAAAGGGCTAACTGCTAGGAGCAATGGTGAGCTTACAGTGTAGGGCTGAAATGTCAATGGTGGGGCTGGGTGTCCTTGTGAGACTTTCTGTGTCTGATGTCTATGGGTCTGTACAGTCTGGGTTTCCCAAGTTCTGCGGGTGAGTTTGGGGGATGAGTGGCAAGGAAGCGGTAGGGAAAACATCTCTTCTTTAAGTTTAGAAATACCTTCTCTTCTCCCAGCTTCTGAGTGGCTCCCTCCTGCCAATCCTTATTACTCTTTAAGGTTTATCACCTTTATGCTTAGTATTGCTTTGAGAGGGTCTCTGGGAATGTCACAGGCAAAAGATAATACCTGGTCAAAGCTTAGATATCTAGAACTGTACTAGTATTTGCAATTCAAGTTCTTGTTTATCCTATCTCATTTCCTCCTTAAGCAATATTTTGCTCTCCAACTTCTCTCCTTTTAATACAATGTGGTTGAGACCGATAAGAAAAGCTCATTTGGTAGCTATACCTGCAGTGTCGTATGCATTATTCTCTGACTCTGGTGTAATTGTTCTTTAGTCTTTCTCACTGCTGGCATCATACAGAGTCATACCTCTGATCTGGCTTAAACAGGGAATATTTTTTGCATTGGAAGAAAAAAAAATGCTTTCTCCATTTAAGGACCAACAAGCTAAGCAGAGCTCAGCTCCTCCCATGGTGCTGAATACTGTGGCACAGATAAAATGCTTTGATGCAACCATCACCTGCCATCCTGCTGCACTCCCCATTATTTAGTTCTTTTTTGTTGTTGGTTTTTTTTTGCCTCATGCATCGTTTGACTATGGTTGCTTAATAAACACTAAAGAGAAACTGAAGAAGGGAATGAGTTGTTCAGTTCTGTTACTCTTGGCTTCCTTAAGCTGGCAGCTCCCTGCATATTGCAATGGATGTTCTACTTCAAAATGTAAAATATAAGAGTTTTATGCCAACCAAGATTTTCAGCCTTTCCACAGCTAGTTTTTCTGTACAAGAAGAAAAAGCATCTCCAATATAAAAGCCTGCCATGTCACAAATGAAAACATTTCCAAAGGCCACTAATGACTGTTTTCACTGCTAGAGCTTTCATAACGCTCCACAACACATTAGTTTTAATTATGTGGACCAAACAGTCCTGTTTTGGGTGAAAAATAGTGAGAGAAAATTTCTGCAAAGATTCTTCAGGGAAATTCCTAAAGATTACTGAGCTGGCATATGGCAATTCCTTGGAAAATGAAAAAAAAAAAAAAAAAAAAGAAAAAGGAAAAGATAAAAAGCAAAGACTGTCAGCCCTAACGTCATCTCAGTTCAGGACAAGACTGCATGGCATCACAAGCATGAACTGCCTGTATGATTTGGTCTTGAAAATGCCACCTTGATGTCCAATATGCATGAAAAGTAAGAAGCTGCTCCACTCCTTTATTTAGTCAAAAGAGCCCAAAATTTATTTCTGTATTTTCAAATACATCTCTGCCTGATGGAGACTAATWTACACACTTATTTCTTTAAAACAGAGAAAACTAATGAAGATATGCTACAATGCAAAATTTGAGTTATAATCTATATGGGAAAAGGTGACTTTTTGGAAGCTGAATTTCCATAGATTCTAGTAAACTAAAATAGTCTCCTGAAAAAAATTGACTAGCATGTTTTGGCTGTGAGTAGCAAAAAATATCACAAACAAAATATTTGTATAGCTTATAAAACACTCTAGTTGGATATTAAAAGCATCTGTTTTTGAGGAATATACTGTAATTAAAAGTACTTGAAGTGAATCAGAAGTTTGGATTCCTCAAACATTAAGCATGTCATAAGCAAGTCAATTGATTGGTTCAATATACAAAGTAATGGATGGACTGTTACATTACAAGAAAAAATCATTCTCTCCTGGGGCTACATGCCTCACAGAAACCACATCAGTAAAGCACAAATGATTCAGTGGGCTAGCCTACACTCTGAAATGGCTAGGTTACTACTGTAGCATGATACGGAGGATTATTCTGTCTCTTCTTATGTGGATTCATGCATGAGTACACATGGGGTAGGAGTTTTCTGCATTTCAAGAAGTGAAGACAGTATAGAATAAAGATCAACCCCATAGAGGCCAGGGAGGATCCAAAAGTGCAGAAAATAATTCTGAGAGGAAGGTGTTGGAAGGCAAAAGGTCAGAGAGGACGACTACAGTATCCCAAGGGAAGCAGAACAGGACTTCAGGTTGTCCCCTGAACCCCTGCTGTTCTCTTAAGATCTTGCAGACATCAGTGCAACCTGCCACTTGAAGTCCCTGTGCAAGTGCTGAGAGCATGGGTGTTTGTGGGCATCCTAAAAGTGAAGAAGTGGTGATCACCAACGACATCACAAAATATTTCATCGTTGCAGCCCCTGCTGCCTGCAGGGTTTTCTTCTGCATACACCCAATATCCATCATACAGTTCTACCTGGCACGTTTTGTGGAAGAAACTACAGCTTTTCTCCTCACTCATGAAAAGTGACTATGCTCACATTGTGCATAGTTCCATTTGCATCTGGTTGAAGAGGGAATCATGTTCTTCTGGGAGATTTCCAGCACTCTGAAGAAACACCAGTTCTAGAAGCAATTTGATTTTCCAAAAGATTTTATAATAATCCTTGAAAGGATAAATCCTAAATGTCATGCACAAAAATGCCTACCTAGCTTGGCGCATGCTTCCTTTGCTTGTGTGCAGATTCAGTGGATAAATGTGCATGTTGTCATCTGGACACAGCCTTCCTTCCTCCACAGTCTGTTCCCACTTGAAGCTTTTCTCCTTCTTCCACTTTAAGGCCTCTTTGCAACCGCACACGGTACTTGAAGGGCATAAAGGAGAGTGATTGCAAAGTACATCAGACTAAGTTGGCAGGCCTGCCGGAATACCAACCTCACCTGAATCCAAGGGGCTTTTCAGCCCTGGCAGAAACATTCACTCTGTAGTTTATAATCATACCCTTATTCAGACAGGCTCTCTCAGAAAACTATTGCAAAGTCTCAATTCATTTCCAAGGGATCTGCCCTCAATTTGCTCATCACAGCAATCTGAGCATTCACACAGCAAGAACACAGCACTGCTTATAGTACACAAACTGTGAAATGTGATGGGGAAAGGGCTTGCTTTTACAACTGCCATATCCATGGACCTAGTGCAGCAGGCAGCCATTTTAGCAAAGCAGGGAAAAGCAACCATTTTGTGAAAAGCTGTTATCTGTTTATGCTGTGCCTATCTAAACAGACATATAGAAAATGATTTCAATTTTGCTTTAATTTGGCATTAAATGAACAACATTATATTACTGGATTCAGAGAGATAGTAGTTAGTGCAGATAAAGAAACTCYTTCAATAGATTTGGAGAGTCACCATCCATCAATGTACATAGAGAGTAGCTAATTCTAAAAGCGGTTTAAATTGCTAAACTTGCATTAAACTTGGAGAGAATCTAGTTCACACTGAACTCATACTGCCAGTATCACAGTTTCTATACTACACTTCTAAATGGCTGTTACCAGCTGTGAGATTATAATGAGGCCATAGTGATTATAGAAGCTGATCCAACTTCTCATTGAACTTGTGGCAGTCTTCTTGTTGACTTCAAAGGCAGTTGGACCAAGCCCTAAGTTACTATTTCAAAATGTCAAGTCCTGTGAAAATTCTATTGTACAAACCAATGATAAATGCAAATGCAGATAATGCACCAAAGAAATATTAAAGTTGAAGACTTAAACCCCCCAAAAGCAAGAGAATTGTAAATTAATCCTATCATAGCAAATTATCCCAGCCCTCCTGGGTGGCACTTATATGCTATACTGCAGTCACTTGCTTTTTTTTCTTATTGGAATTTTAATTGTATTTCTTTTCCTATTTTCCCTGATATGAAACAATATATTAATTGGCTGCTAAGGAGAGGTTTTGATCAAGCTGGCTTTGGAACATACCGACTTGTAATGACAGCAGCCCTCCGCAGACCCAACAAGAGCAGCCTGAAATCCTAATGACAACCTTTAGCTCTCCCTCCTGAGCTTTTTGGATGGCTTTAGCTTGACTGCCAAAGAGAGCAAAGCTTTTATCATGACATACTATTCCCTGCAGGAGTAATGGAGAAAAAATCATTCTTGAAACTGAAGTGCTATTGATGAGCAAGCATTTACTCCAGAAATTACTTTGAGGAATAGAAGACTACTGAGAGTGTACTAGGGCAATTAAGTAAGTGCTCCTTCAGAGTCAGCAGCTGTTCTGTAGCAAAACTGTATCTTGCTACCCAGCACATGGGACTACGTTTGTGGAGAAAGCTCGTGACTTAATATGGCCACTCTTTGGACTGTCCTCTCTGTTCAGTCTGGCAGTGTGGTGAGGATGATGGCACGAGGCTCATGTAGCTACAGGAGTCCAGTGTCTCTTCGGAGTTATGTAGCTGCCCTTCCACGCAAGCAAGCAAATCCCATCATCTATAGGCACCTACGCACCACCCACATAAACTTTCCAGTCCTCYATCCGTAAAACAGGAGAATAGCTCTCTCTTTCTCAAGAGGCTTGTAAGAGTGAAGTGCTTTGAGTCTTGAAAGTAACTTGATGATACATTAATAGAGCCACGTTAGTAACTAAGATAGATTTGAATCTTCTTCCTGGAGGTTCTGGAGAAGAGAGCACAGCATATCATTCTGTCTTAATGCACCAGAGGAAGGGAAAGGGTCTTGTCCTAGTGTTCATTCTTCTTAAAAAATCTGTTCTTGTGGTATATATCAGCACCGTATGTGCCATTGATAAATAATTTCTCTTGGCAGTGAACCAAAATGCTCAAAACTTCTCAGGTCTCTCCATATGATGCAAGTATTTCAATAGGCYAGAAAGACATGCTGCTAGAAGGGCATGCATGACAGTACATATTARCAATTCATCTGCAAATTATTTGATTTCATCTGAATCCTGTTCTGATTAAGCAAGGAGAAAAAGCTTTGCATTAGAGCGTTGCTTGAGCCTGGGCAAAGAATTGTATTAGATAAAATCCTCTTATGTCTTTTCTTTTTATTCCTTCCTAGCTCTTTTAAAGAATTATTAGCATGTACCCTGGTATATTATCTTCTGACAGAGGCTGACTCTTTTTTTTTTTTTTTTTAACAATGTGCTAAACAGTGTTACAGATAAATCAAAGACTAACAGATTTCTATCTCTTAACAATAACAAGTTACACTTGTCTTCTCTACTGCTTTCTGAAATTTAGATCAATTGATATCAGCTTTTTGTGAGTACAAAAGGCACTCTGTTCTCTTCTTATTTATTTGTATTACAGTAGCCATCAGGCCCCAGTCAAAATCAAGACCCATCATATCATGCACTAAGCATGATATTAAATACTCCCTTTTTCTAGAAGCTTGCATTATAACAGCCAGCAGAAATGATGTAAAAYAATTCCTATTTTAAAAATGATATGATAAAGTATACCTTAAAGATCCTTTTTGATATTTATTTACTTTATTTTCCTTGAGTAAGGAAGCTTTACCTACTGCTGGCATCYACAGGCGTACATTGGTGAGCCACTGGTTGTGAATGCCATGGCTATGTCACTGCATGGCACAGACAATCCAGAGTTGTTACTGGATCCCACTTGGAAGTATTTCAATATATGATGATTAATATGTATGCTGCAGCTTGGTCACTTCTGTTTTAATTGAACCTTTTGCTCTGTTTTGAACAATGATGCTCTCTGTGGAAAGCTCTTTCTGTTCTATCCAAAAAGCAGCTAGACTGTAGTATTTTTCAAGTACTTTGAAAAGCAAAGCCTGTGTTTCAGAGACAGTCCACAGCTAGACTGGATGTGAACCCAGATCATCAACCCTGGTGACAGGAGCATCCTCTTAAATATTTTCATCACAAACGTTGTCTTTTCAACTGACTACAGGCAAATTCTCTATGAAAGATGGAATTCTGCCCTTTGTGGGTAACTGAAAGCTGTCACTCAAACTTTCAGAAACCTGTAGGTCCCCTTCATGTTGGAGGTATGTTATTTTTTTCCTGCTTTTGTTTAGGAATTCCAGTTGCTGATGGGCATTTGTGTAGTTCAGCTGTTACAGAGCTAGGGTGAAAGAGAGAAAAGCATGCAAGAACCAAGGTTTGGGGCACGGAGCAAGAGAACAAGGGGCATAAGGTTATGGAATAACACTGTCAGCCATGTGGCAGCTATAAAGCACACAAAGTACCTTTCTGCTGAGGAAAGCCGCTGCGATGTGAGAACAGATGTAGCTCACACATATCCCACTGAACGGGGCAGTCAACTGCTATTGCTGGAGGGCAAGTGTTTTGTGAGGAGTTAGCAGTTACATTCGTTCATCAGAATTTTTGATTTCATATTAACAGTCCCTTTGATTAATTATTGTTCACAGAAACTGGATGTGATTTGGATGGACAGCAGCAAGTTCCCCAAATCTCACATATGAAACTCACATGATAAATTTTCTTCCAGCTCAATCTGACAGGAGCTTCAAATCTAATGAGACCTTTCTGAGATTTCATTGGCAGCTACTTAAACTCAGAAGGCTATGGAAAAGAAGTGGTGAAAGCAGGCTAACGTGCAAACTTGATAGAGGCATTTCAGAACCTCGGCGGCGTATCACTCTCCATCCCTAACGTTTCCCACAGTGGAGATGAAAGGGGCTCCTGCTGAAGTCTGTCAGGCACAATAAGATGGTGTGGTGTACATCATAATTCTGCCTGTGAAAGCTGTGCTATGCAGAAGGTCTGTGACCAAAAATATAAAAATTTGTGTAGAAAAGGAATGAGCAAGCAGGAGTGAAATGTGTCCAAAGTCCATTCCTTGCAGCCACCCCTTAGAAACTGGAATGAGGCAATGAACCTTACACTGATCCACAAAATTGTTCTGTCACAGGGAAAGAGAAGCTAAAGCATGTCCTAACTCTCCTGTAGCCACCTGAGCCCTGCCAGCTTTCCATGGAAATGTCTTGGGGAGGGTGCCGGGGCATCCTCACATTCACACCCTGCAGGTTTTCAAACGATGTGCTGAAGTGAGCAGGGCACTCCTTCCTCAGACACAGGAAAGCCAATGATTACCTCCTTTCTGTTGTATTTTGTTGTGCACAACGTACACAACAAAATTGTCCAAGTAGATGACAACATTTTCACGTTGTCAGTATAATAGGCACAGTACRAACAGGCTGGGCCTGTATTGTGTAACTGCTTCTGAGCTGTTAACATGCTGGAAATTTTCCCCTTAGTATGAACAGGAAACTTTGCCTAGAAAAAAAGCCTTATGTTAGAGAATACAGCAGAACAAAGAAATAAGACAAACAAATATATTTAAAAYTAAGGTAAATTACCCTTGTAGGCCTAGAGTCTTGGAGACTTAACTTCATCTCCTATCTTTGCCACAAGCTTTCTGCACACCTCAGGAAAGTTTTCATTGTTTGTGTGATTTTATCCCTTTCAGTAAAATGGCAATGACAATAATCTCCTTTTCTTTTGTCTCAACTATTTCAGACCTATGTTTCTCATGTCATGCTAAGGACTTTCTGTCTGTGTGTCTAGTAGGATTTTTATGGTCATTGACATTGAAATGAACTTCTATACTTTTGTCATTTTCTAGCCCTTTCTGTGGATCCCTATTCAATGTAAACTTTAAGTATACTGAATATCATAGTTCCTTTTTTTTTTTTAAATCTGTGAATCCAGCAGCTATCTTTTTGATCTAAAACATCAGCATAAACTGCACTATTTCTGCATTTCCTTGARCTTTTTCGTTTGTTTTTTTAAGATAAATATAATTTAGGTAAATATATTATATAAATATGATTATTTACTGTTCAGTGTACTGCTTTTCTCTGAAAACACGGTTACTCTATAGCCTATCTGGGAAGGAACCAATAGGAGATGGCACYGTTAGTTAATTTGTGGAACCGTAACAATCAAAGACTCTTTATTGGCAACAAAAACCTAGTTAGGGGRAAAAAAAGGACTATTTCTTTTCTGAAAAGAGGATTCTTAATTGCAGGTACTTTAAGATACTTTAAGCTTTTTAAACTGTACTTTCTCAAGCGGCTGACCCACTTTGAAAGAGTTTTGAAAATTTGTTGAAAGAAAAAGACATGTTTTTCATGGGATTTGACATTGTATCTCAAGTACCTGGGAAGGAAGAATGTTGCCTGCTATCTACTCAAACCCTTTTCCTGCGGCGTYAATCTGATGAGAAAACTGCATCTTGAAGACAAAAAGAAAAGGGGTTAAGAAAAACACGAGAGATTGATTAACCCTGTGTTGTTATCAAGCAAGTGTCAATAACGAAACGCTACTGGACTCCTGCATTGTTTCCTTCTAAATTTCCAGTCTCACACCTGTCACATCTCAAGATAACCATCCATCATGGAGTCAAAGTGGCAAACAACTGTGTGGTCCCTTGATAAGGAATAGTGACACGATTTGTCTCCTTCTCCTCCCACAGATTGCAACTAATGGGCTAACAGCAGGTTACAAAAGCACAAGATGGATTTGAATGACTGTCAGTGCTAGAAAGCAAGCACAGCTGCAGAATAGCCTAAAGAAACATTGCAGTTGAGACAAAAATCTCAAGTAACATACAGAAGTGAAATCTAATCAATCGCTTTAAAAAGATCTAATGGTAGTCTAAAAAGTTAATTATTGCACATATTGGAGGGTTATTTATGATCCATACCACCCTATTCAATGGCACACTGTCACAGAAGCCAAGACATAGCTCTTATGTAGCAGATAATATTACTGTAGGAGCAAGTACAGTAAGACAGAGAGTATCAAAGAGGGAAAAATGCCTGTCTGGGATTGCATATTATTTTCCAAAGGGATATTATGGCATGATAGTAGACATGTTGAGTTTGCAACATGAAAAATATGAGATCAGGTACAGAAATAAGTGAACTAAGATTCTAGAACAAATTCAACTCTGTTTCAATGATGTTTCATTGGGGTTCTTTTTATCTAGGGTTAGAAGATACATTTTCAGAGAAATATCTTCTTAGAATATGTTTACCTTTCTTCTTTCCCCTTCTCCCTGTGCTAAAAGTACTTATATGTACTAACRTATATTACAAATGAGGATAGAATCACAGAATGGTTGAGGTTGGAAGGGACCTTTAGAGACCAYCTAGTTCAACCTCCCTGCTCGAGCAGGAACGTCTGTTTCAGTTAGGTAGGGCCAAGGAATAGCATTTGAGTCGATTGAAAGAGAATGCAGGAATCACTGATTTAAATGGTAAACAGCTGTTTTGGTAGAGTTATCCACAAACTAGAAATTACAGATAGAATAAATTCAGTCTTACATTTATTCTGAAAAGAAATCCTAACATGTTATGATATATACAGACCTAAGTTTGTCCAACAACCTTAAGTCATCCCTATAATGAGGCCATGAGCAAAACACTAACTCAGGAAAACTCATTCTACCTTCAAATAAGATTATTTTCTTCAGGGTCACCTCCCAACCTGGTGTGGGGATGTGAGGAGGCAGCTGGAGCAAATATGCTGGTCTTCAGCTCTGCAGCTGAAATCAGCTGCCTTAGCTCCACCAAGATCTGTGCAGCCATGAGTCCAGCTCCAGGGCAGCCGTGCTGTAGCTTGAGCCCCTCTCCAGGTGACATGGGGAGGAGTTTGTACCGATGTGCCCCCTGAGATGGGAGCTGTGTGTTAGTGCCGGGTCTCGCTCTCATGCTCGTGTTTGCAGCTGCCAGGGTGCACCGCTCACCTCACCTTTCAACCTGACTTCAATTTAGCACCTTCCCTTTCAGATGAGGGCCACGTTGAACAGAAGCCAGCAACATCTGGATTGCATGATACTAACAGCCATGTCGGAAGGTAGGGGGTTTAAAAAAATCCCCAGGATAGCTTCACACCTGAGAATGATTGTCTTCCAGTCGCTCTTTCACTTTGATGCCTTTTGTTATCATACTACCAAATGCTGTAAATGGAAAGGGCTTTCTCCAGGAAGCTGATGTAGTGCAGTTCCCAGAGGTATGCTGTTAATGGGGTATGGACTTTGCAGGCTGCACAGATCTATGAGATAAGCRTGTGATTGGGGCACTGGGCTCAGCTTATAACCTCTTGTGAACAAGACACCATCCTGTCTGTTTTGCTAACAGTTAATGCAGCAAGCTTTTGCAATGCATTGCTGCAGAGAAAGAACTGGGTGACCTTGAAGAGYGAAGATAGAGAAATGTGATGAAATTTAATAGTACAAAGTGCAACAGCAGGAACTTGAGGGCTAATAACAGGAATTCCTGCTATCRGCTGGAGTTCATCAGCTGGAAACAATAGCATAGGGGAAAGGCTTTGGTGTGCTAATTGCAGACAGAATGATTATGAGTTGCTAATACTGTGGCTACAAAAATGCTAAGAGGTGTTTCTGTAGAAATATGAAAGGATTCATTGCATTGTGGTAAGCACGGATGGAATTGGAATATTGTTGTGATTGGTTGGGTAAAAAATTTATCCTAGAAGGCTGCTAAGGCAGGCAGGAAAACAAAGAGCTTGTCTCATGAAAAGGRCTGAAAAGGGTCTGGCTTTTTTTACTTGGCAAATCTGGGTCTGTGATTGGGAAGGGATGTGATTGCAGTCTATAAATACATAAGAGTAAAGAACAACTTATACTAAAGGATAGTTTTGGCACAGGAACAAATGTGTATAAACTGTAATGAGTAAGTATATGCTTGTAATCAGATGACCGGTCCTAACCAATAAAGGATTCCGCAGACTCTTTCAGTAGGTGTACAGAAGGCTGGAACCTGAACTGATTTCCAGACAGAGCTTTGTGCATTTCCTAAAGTGACTGTGTGACCTGAACATATAACTAGTTATAGAGCAGTAAGGCATGGACCTGATGATCTGGCAAATCCAATCTCCTAGTGAAGGAGGAACTGAAATCTCAGCCCTCCTGGAATCACAGACATGAGCTCCAGCCTGTTCCCAAGGCGTGTGCTAGGATCGTGCCTATATCTGTGTATGGTCGGCTAGGTTGATCTGTAGCAGAGCAGAAGCTTCCAGGGCTGTGATGGAAGAGAGGAAGATGAACTGATGAGCAAAGAGAAGACAGACCAGTCCTTTCCTTTCTTCAGAAAAGCCATTCCTGTCTTCCTGACTTATTCTCACTATTCTAAGTTTATTGAACTTTGTGATAGTCTGGAATTACAACTAAAATCTAAAGTAATTTCAGCTTTAACTGAGTCAAGATGCTGATCCCGTCCGTACTCCCCACCCCAAGTCCCTCTTACTACTCAACAGCCCCAATTCACTTAAGGATGCATTAGCGGAGATTTCCTCAGTACTTGTGCTCAGAAGTGACAATAAGATTCTATCCCTTACCTTCTTTTCTGAGTCTGTTCAAGGCAGGACAAAAATGTGACCCTGAAAAGTGAAAAAGAAAAAAGTCTGTCTTTGAATTTGATTTGCAATTAAATCTTCAATCTCTTTCCTGTGTGTTGTTTTAACACCAGAGAGACTAAAAGTTTACCTTGTGTGCATGATATGATAATATAAAGAGATTGCATAAACAAAATTAGAGGTTCAGTCTTGTTGGGACATATGAAATAAACGGTAACTGTGATCTGATTCTCAAGAGCAGTATTAATGTAAGCTGGTATGTATCTGACAAACAGCAGAATCGTGCAACAAATGAAATATTTCACATGATTTTGCAATTTATCCTTCTACTTTGACCACCTGGCTCTGGTAAACTCTATATAAATGTATCTCTGTTAGAATTATTTCTATAATCCCTGATCTCAGGGCAGCTTCAGATGCAGTATTTTTAATGGTATGCAGAAGTCATAAAAAGCTCTTCTTTCCTCCTTTGAAATGCCCCATTTTCTTCTCCAAAGCTAACAATAATCAATAATTAGTTGTGAAAAACTACCAAGTTTAAAACCTGATTCTTCTCAACTTTGCATAGTTAAAGAAAAGGCTTTTCAGTTACTGGGAAGGAGAATAGAATCCCCCAATATGAATGAGTCTTGATTTATTCCTCTGAAAGGCACAGGGCACAAGACCTGAAAATTATGATACTGCTGTCTCCATGTGAACTATATTGTTGAGGGTAGGAAAGAAGGTAAGAGGTTTTTTCACATGGCAGAAATCCCTGTCAAAGCAGAACACTTATGTGTTCTTCCCTGCCCCAACCTGCTGGACTCTCAAATAGCACAGGAGAAAGGCTATAATGTGTGCTGGGCAAAGTATATAGTATCTAGTATATAGTATGGACTTCCGAACATAACCTGCCTAAGTCGATTATATCTTTGCTGCTTGTGACTAATGTGGTTATCTATCACAACCTCTTCCCGACAAAGCTTCGTATTGCTCACACTATCTTTTTTTTTTCCCCCCTTTCTCTCATGGATATTTGTGCCTATAGCTATTGGCAGTTGAACAGTACAGTACAATTACAGATACGTGAATTATACTTTGCACATTATTTGATTACCTACGTGGTCTATAGCTAATATCAGAAAATATATATTTCTGTCTTAGAATCCTTTTTTATGTCCCACTCTTCTGGACAGATGTTAAAAAAGCATAAAAAGCTGGGGTTTTTGAGCGTTCTTAACGGTAAACTATTGCGCTGTTAACACAGGCTATGTTGTAGCAATAGAAGCTCTAGGAAAACATCTCCCTTTTCTGCCTCTTTCTCTCTTTAAATTTTATTTATAGCCTTGCAAAATACTTGCATTCACATAACCCGCCTTTGCCGACTTGCCAGAAGATTAATGATATCACAGTGTTCTTGAGAACAGAAATGTGTCTACCACTGTGTTGAATAATCCCTCCTTTCACACGTTAGAAGTGAGATGAGGCCTGCTTTAGAAAGGAAGGACAACGTGTCATGTAGATTTGGCATACAGGCGGATAAGAGGAGCTGCCCCCAATTGCTAGCTGTTACACACGAGCTCTACCACATTAATCAGCACTTGGACTTTTTTGGCGTGCTAATTGTTTGGGACCGCGGCCCACTGCGCGTGAGGAGCCCCGCGAATGCAAAGTGCCCAGCGTCGCGCTGCGCATGAAGCTCCACCGGCGCGAGCAGGCACGGAAGGGAGAGCCGTGCTCAAAATACGCGTGGTGCTAGCAGCGTGCCCCAGCGCCGGGGCTCGGCGGCGCCGGCGGGAAAGCGCCAGCCCCGGCCCTTGGTRGGCAGGCAGGGCGCTCTTCCGATCGCCGCGCCTGCTTACAAGCTGTTCGCCGACTAGAATCGGAGAACACGTCCCCAAGGTGATTTTTCAGTGTGGGTTATGTTGTCTGATTCGTTCAAACACTTYTCCTTAAATGATATACCTGAAAAGTGTACTTCTTTTTGAGGACCAGGCTTGCAATTGAGTGGGGTTTTTTGTGTGCTTTGTTTTGTTTTTTAATTCCTGGCAGATTTTGCAATATGGTGGGGTGCAGAAGGGTTAGTTTTGCACATCTGAGAATGCCAGGAGAATGTTCTTGCCCCTTTTCCATATTAATAATCTCTGGGTTTTATTTGTGGAGATTTCTCTCTAGTATCCTTGGACGGTTTCCCCTTGAAAGAAATTTTCCTGCCCTCCGCTTTGTTGCAAACCTGGTTTCACTTTCTGCATATCTYGATCTTGCTTCCTTTGACCTTTTGCTCTTTATTTTTTTTCTCTCTCTCTTCTTTGTCCACGTTGGCATTAGTCTTTAGTTTATGCCTTTTTTATGAATCTTCTGCTTCTTCTCGTTTCAACTTTCTGGACCTGATTTGCAACCCCTCTGTTCTTCCTACAGTCGTTTACACATGTGCAACACAGGTGTAAAATACTACCATTTTCATTCATGCTGCTTGTAAATGTCAGCAAAAAAAGAAGAGAGAGAGGAGAACCYGTCCTTCCTAGAGTGAATCAGCAGACTTTTAGGAGTGTCAGATACAGATGAAAAAAACCTGTGCGAGTCACCAATCATTCCTAATCCGTGCCTGATCTATCCCAAACTGTCTCATGCTGTTGCTTACCTTGCTGCTTTCCATTGTTCCCAAGACTTTCTTTAATCCAGATTTTTCTTTAAACGAGAGGATGTTTCACTTTGATTCTTTTTTTTTTTAAACATCTGCCAGACCCAAAAAGAACTGAACTAAAAATACCARTGTGGAGTCAGGTACCCACGTGTAGTATTTACTCCCTTGAATAGCAAGCTGTATGGGCAGTGACTGATGATGGAAAGGGAAACCTCATACACATATTTCCATTTAACAAAAGAAGTTAATTGTATTTTGCTTATTCTGAAGCTTATATGAATTCATCCAAAACCCTATAAGCCTGAAGACTTGGAGGTATTGTGTGTGACGTTTTTTATTGTGTGAGATGTACCCCAAAACTGGTTTTTTCTTCTCATTTTTTTTCCTCTCTCTTGAGAAAAACACTGCCTTGTAAAACAGTGCAGGAAGCGGGCGGTGGACTATCAAGCCACTGAAGCCCAGGATCGGATTGCCTCAGGTGCTGGGCCGGGTTCGGTGGCACCGGCCCTGTTCTTGCATTCCCCCTTGCCACTCGTGCTGCTCGTGACCCACGCTAAGGAGCTCGCTCGGAGCGCGAGGCATTCGGGGCTCTCGTTAGGAGAGGCTCCGTACGAGGCTGCCTGCCCACGGCTGCTCGTGAGGGAATGAAGCAGCAGTTCAGGACGGGATAGCTTCCATAGACCACAGGACAGTCCAAAAGCCCTGTCTCGTAAGCAGGTACCATAAGCTGTCATTTGTCACCGTTTTCTTGCTAAGTTGCAGCGTTCCACRAGATACTCTGCTGGTACGTGTTTTACCACAGGCCCCCCTCTCTAAGCTGCTTATTCATATGTGTGCTCCTGTGATAAATTTTATCTGTGCTCAGCTGGGCCGTTTTACACTGTGCCGCTGCCTAGTGGCTTCTTTATCTGTCATGGCACCCCCCGGAACACAACCATTTTTGGACATAATTGATGTTGTGGCATTTCTGACTGTAGATGGGGAGTCAGCAGTTTGCCTTCCCAGAGGAAGTGTGCATAGAAACAGGGAGCTTAGCCACAGGATAAAATGTGGTTTGGGATAAAAGCAATAGCAAATTGTAATTAAAAAGTATTGATGACTATCTAAAGAGCAGAGACGATCTGTTTTCTCACCACTCTTGTTTCAGTACACACGTAGTCATACTAATGGTATATGCAGCTATCTTAAATGGCAGCTGAATCCGTTTTTCTACATTTCCATTCACACTTTTAAGTAAAAATAGCTCTCAGTAAGGACTTCATTTAGAAGGAYGGCTGACATCATCAGAAAAAGAGTGTGGAGATGCAAGATTTTAAGGCATTTTGTCTGTGAGCACTGATGGCTTAATATCTTTAATCCTGTCTCCTCTCTACCATTACTTGATTTTCCTTTCCAATGGCTCTGTAGAAGCTTTCTCATTGATAATCACAGTTAGGATATTCACTGTCTGAATTTTTMATTGTTGCATTTCACAGTTTTTATGTGAAAAATCTTCCTACAAAGTTCCCCATGGTTTGTCTCTCAGTGACTATGTTCTAACATGGTAGCTACTATCATCCAGTAAGTTTCTTATTTCTGTATATATATATTTGAAGTTACAAGTGATTTATTTCAACTTTTTGTTTTTTAAACTTTATCTGYTAAGAATCTATAGTGCAAATAAAATTTTGCCAGCCATTAGATTGTTCTGTGGATTTTAGAACACTAAGGAAATAAATCAGTCATTTGAATAGCACATACTTATTTCTGTAGGCATCATCCAAACGAATGTTAGTCTCTAATGTTTTTTTTCAGATTCCATCAAATGCGTGAAGTCAGATGTCACCGAACTAAGAAAAAAGTAGAAGTCAATCAGCTGGTAATCCATATTATTGTCATTTTTTTGCTATGACATATTAGATATTTATTTCTAAATTGGACTCATGCAACTGCCAAATTTGCACCCAGAGGTAGTTACCGCTCTCAGAAAGCCTACAAAAATATATACTCTTCAGGTACCAATATGTATGAATGTGTATACATAAATATATTTAACTCAATAAATATTCCTTTAAAATACCTCAATATTTAGCCTATCCTAGATACGTATTTGCCCAGTCTACCTTCCATGTTTACCTAAGTGATTAGAAAAGTCTCTTGGGCAAACAGTGGAAGTTTTATAACCTTCCATGGAAGTTTTGTAAATTTGCTTTTTGAAGAAAAAACTCACTTTGACTTCTTACTCTGTTAAATTCCTTACTTTTTCATAATATATGAAATTTCCCTCATTGTCCTTCAAAGGAAACAGGATAAATTTTAAAAAAAAAAAAAAAAGAATAATCCTGGTGTCAGTAGGGTTTTGGACAAGGATTCAGCAGAGGATTTAAGCACAATAGTCCCCACTGACTGCACGGGGAGTTACCAGGTGCTCCAAGGAAGGTTTTCCTTTGCTGTGCAGCAAAGAGGGAGCTGCCCAGAGCTCTTATACAAGTAGATGGCTTCATATTATTGACAACAGAAGAAATAAAAAAACAGGGGAAGTTGTTGGAAAGTAGAGAAGGGGTGGCCTTGTGTAAGTTTTCAAGCACCTTGTGTAAACATAGATGTTTCACATATAAAGATGATTTGATTGATTTTTTTTTGATGCCTAGTAGAGAAGGTCTTCTCTGCTCTCTAGTGAAAGTAAGGCCGTGCCCCCTGGGGAAGAACAAAGCCTAAACAAAACAAAATGTCTCTAAACTAGCACCATATTGAACAAATAAAATATGGGAGCTAGCTCTTCAAAATATGTTTAAGCAGGAATTGCGGAGAGATGTGCACATATATAGTAATGAACTTAGAGTACGAAAGCACTGCTTGCCACAATTCAGTCTCCAAACAATAGCATTTTTTGTGGGCTTGATCCTCAGAACTGCCGGGCGCTTTAAACAAGGATATTTCTATTGACTGCTATGCGAGAGGAAAACAGTCAGTAACTTCACAGGACTGAGCCACATGTTCAGAGTAAGCGCACAACAGCCGCCAGCAGCTCCAGCCAGAAATGCTGGCTGCATCTTGTTAGCCGCAGCGAGAGCTTGGATACTGGATCTTGAGTGCTGGGCATGTTGTGACTGAGGAGAAGTTGTGCTATTTTTGGGGGGGAAAAAAAAAATGTGGAAGCCTTCTCTGAGTTCACCTTCAAGCTCTGCCGAGTTGCATACTACAAGTCTTTTGAATTATTAGAGACAATTAAGGGACATGAGCCAAATCTGAAACTTTTGCTTGTTTCTTTCATCGATAAAATGCTCAACATGGGTCAGATGGGAAACGACAGAGGGGAATGTGCGTCTTGTGACAGTCTTGTCTGTTAGTAGCCCTTGGCAATGGATTTTTTTTGATAGACCAATCAACCTTTGCATTTGTAGCAGAAAAGCTGAACACACCCTAAAAACTGAACTCTGGAGAACAAAAAAGGGTTGAAAGCTGTGTTTGTAGAGACCTCAGAGTAGCCACTAAAACTTGAGGGGTTTTTTGATTGTTTGTTTGTTTTGCATTCAAGGACAGATACAATATATATTATCAATAAAGGACTAGTTCATGAATTCAAGAACTTATGGCCAAGCTTGGCTCTCAGCTATGCTGCTTCTCTGCCAGAAATCATTAGGAACTGAAGACAATCTTCAATTCCTGAAGTCAGATCATGTCTCTTATAAATAATAATTATTTATCATGTTTTCTGTGAAACTAATTCAGACTCTTGCCATTTTTCAGGCCAAAGAGCAGGATTTTTCCTTCTAGTAAACTTTAAGCAAATGAGAGTGACTGAATTGCTGGATGTGAAAAACACCCATAATCCCAAACAAATCCTGCTAGGCAGAAGGGTCCACTAGGAACTAAGATGATTATATTTAATTTAGAGAGCAGTATGATAATATAAATGGTGAGAAAGTTGTGAACAATAGAAATAAACACATATAAGCCCTCCTTTCCAAAGTGTTTTGAGACTTTGGCTTCTGGTGTTTGTAAAAGATGTTGGTAATCTTTGTGTACAAGAGATGAAGGAATGCAAAATACTGCAATTGTCACGTATGGTTTAAAAACAGAACAAACATAAATCAGAAGATTCGCAGTATACTTGCCCTTCAGTAACCAGCCATCTATTTAAGGAATATTTGTATTATTAATATACATGTGGAACATTTCTTCATTCAGATGCTTATTTGCAAACCTTCTACAGTTTCATTCTGAATACCTAGAAAGGCACTGTAGAGCAAAACTGCAACACACAAATTTCAGGTTTGTTGATAAAAATTTTTCTAGCTATGCAGCACAAGGCCTTCATGTACATGCAGTACCTCAAATGCAACCTCTAAAACTCTGCAGTATATCATAAGCAAACGCAGCTGTGTTTGGAGCCCCTTCTGAGCTGCATATGAAGTCTATAAAGCAACCATCTTTCACTTCTTGGAAATTACAATGCTAATTAAAAACTGCCTGGTTGATGCCTGGTTGTATTAATAAATGAGAAAAAAAAATATTCCACTGAAATGGTTTCTGAGAGATGGCATATATACTCTTGCACAACAGGATCCAGATAGAAGACTCTAAAGTTATTGTCTGTCTTTCCAGGTCTTCTTTGTTGTTACTTCCAAGATTTTCTTTCCAGTTCAGGACCTTGCAACTTCTAAAACTTTTCAACAGCATTTTAAAGATAAACAGATTGATTCCAGATTGTCTGCYAGTCATGCTATATCCTGTGTTAAAACTGATGATATATAGATGAGAGAAGATTCAGGTAGGACCTAATGCACATATGGTCAACATATCCTGTGTTCAAAGGAAGTAAGAATTCAAAATTCAGTAAAATACTTTTGCCTTTTGAATCTGTTGGCTTAAACTGTGCTCCCTCCTTGAGGAACTGTAATGTTAAGTCTTTGTACCTGTAGTTTTCTGTCTTTGCAACGACTGAAGAATGAAAGTCATTTTAAGAAGTGGAGGAACATGGGAACATGGGATRTGGAAGCTCAATGGTTTTCTTATTAGAAATATTTATTACGTGTCTCATTTCTTGGTCCTAACCTGAAAGATGTACTCCTCAGAAAGTTACCTGTGATTGTGGACACTGCCTGTTGGTTATGAGAGACTGCAGATTTGCCAAAGTGAACTTGTGATCTTTTTCCTGGGAATAACCATTACATATCTTCTCCGTTAATGTTTATGGCACTCCATTCAGAGTTTACAGTATGCCAAGATGTGTCATGTAAACCTTTTATTTTCATAAATATGACATGTATTTTCACAAGACTACTGGTATACTAGCTATCAGGTACTTCTGTTTATTTATTTATTTATTTATTTATTTATTTATTTATTTATTTATTTATTTATTTATTTATTAATAGTTTGTTCAAAGCAGCAGCAATGTGTTCCAGATAACACATCTGATTTTGAGCACTCTAAGCAAGTATTTCAAGTATTGGTAGCAGTGCCTTTACTCTTCATTTGCTACTACATACGAATAAGGGAGTGCTCATGTGTGCTGTCTGATAAGCAGCAATGGAGCAAATTTTTTTTGAGTATCAAGGCATCAAGACATCTTCTGCCTCACTTTTTTCAAGTGCAGTCTGTGACCATCTGAGTTCAACCTTTAGCTGTGTAAACTATGACCATTCGTTTTTAAGTCACTGCCAGGATGATAAAGGAGGTAGCAAATAATATGCCTGTAGTGCCTGTAATAGGTGATATTTGGAGGAAATGAAGGGAAGTTTTGTTTTTAAACAAAATTTCCTACGATTTGCTCTAAAAAAATGTGTGCGACCCTAAAGTGCCTCATCGCATGGAAAAGGGTCACCCACATTTTACACATATGTTTGCACATTTGCTTTCTTAAAAGAAATGATGATACCATTCACCTATGGCAAGACGAAGCTCTGCTGTATGACCAACAGCTGCTTATGTGTTAAATCATCCCTGGCCTCTCTGAATTTATTTCATTGGTTTAAGCCTGTTCTGTTTTCTGATCCGTAGCTATAGCACTTCATTCATGAATTTAACCATTTTAACAAGCATAGATGTTAGATTTTCATAGATTTTCATTTTCCTTGCCTCAATTTCTTTGGAAGAACATAGCGTTTCAAATGACGTTCACTTCTGTGCAATATCTGCATTTTAAAATTTATAGGACACTATCTGTACTCATAAGTCATCTGGAAAGTGATCAGTTCTCATTCCAGAAACCTTTAAACAACCTCATCACCACCATAGCTACACAGCTATATCCATGCAAACATGCAAATGTCCTGTGAGGGGCAGATCTTCTGCACCCAGGGAGCAAGTTGCCTCTTGAGAGCGTGGGCTAGAGGGATATTTTCAGCATATCATGGGTTGGCTTGGGTTCCTACATGCTTTAGAGCACAGTGTGTCCCTCTGAACAGTACATGAGAGTAGTATGGGTGAGAACCATAACTCTGGAAAACAGGGTGAGTGGTTAGAGTGATGACTGACTGTACAATGATAACATTTTTTCCTGTGTTTGTGGTAAACGTGATAAGAGTTTAAAGGATAATTTACTTCTCTTAATTTTTGTGGAGAGTTAGTAAAGAAAGATTGGCTTCAAGGTTTTTAATCAACAAAGATTTTAAGTAGCTAGTTCAGAATAGTCATCTCTCTCTAAGAAAGCTGTGAGTAAATAGGCAAACCAAATGGGAAATGGTCTTGGCAGTGACTCTTGCCTTTTCATTAAGCTCATAGCTGCTTAAATGAAAGATAGCCATGTAAACAATGTGTTCCTAGTGATCTTTTCTTCATAGAGTCATTTAGGGTTTCAGGCCCCCCCTGCATTTGATTACTACTGGCTAATCAGATTATTTTTGTCTGTCATCTCTTCTCAACTTGAAGAACGCTGATTTTTCCTTTCTCATCATGTTTCAATGGCAGCTAAAGTTAACATGGTCACTTTTATTTACTCACTTCTTCTTGCTCCATCAATGCCTCTGAAATTTTATATCGGTTTTTGTGATTTCACTGAAGCTGTGAGAATAATACTCAAAATTCGGATATTGTTGCAAAACACAGATTTCACCAGTCATAGTTTTTATAGGTCTTATAACAACAACATATTTTTATTAAATACGTTTGAATAACAATAGAATATGTTTTTAGGAGTTTGAGTATTTGGACTATCAGAGACTTCCTATAGCATTAATAAAAGTACATCCAGATTTAGACCTTCAAATTACTATTTCTAGGATTCCCACTGCTACATTATGTTGCCTGTATATCACTGAAATATCCTTTTTCATTTTCCAAGTCTGAAAATGGAACACAAAGTTCACAAAAGCCAATATGTTGAACTCTGAACTGTATGACCCAAGCAAAAGTTCTGAAATACTGAGCCAAGAAAACATGTTTGCTTTTCCTTAAGTGTCAATCATTTTGTTCAGCAGAAATTTCCAAATATAGAATTATTTTGTCTAGTACCCACCACCTTTTGGCCAACAAGATGAATTCCTATCCCTGTAACAACATTAATTGCGAATGGAATCTTGGCATGTCGTGGCAAGTCCCTACCTCATTCCTCTTTTCTTTTAAGGTACTCTCATACACACTCCAGAATTCTACTAAGGCATTGACAGAGCCATTAAAACCCTTTAGATAGGGTGAAAGATATCCCATATGGGTCAGTGTCTGAAAACACACGCTCTCTGGTGCTTTACCTCTGTATGATGTTTACTCTCTACAAGCATATGTATGAACTGCAGCCAAATACTTCTGAAGTTACTAATCATCTCAAGGGCTGCAGTTTTCAGATGCTCAACTTCAGGCAATTAAAGGTGAGCGGTTTCCCTTCTGAAAAGGTCCTGAGTTCAGGTTCAAAAAAATTAGTTCCTTAATATTATTTTATTTCTGTGTAAGTACCGGTTATACTTGAGTGGAATTTTTGGAGCTTCCTACAAGAGGTGCAAAGTGGTAAAGGAAGAAACATCATCTCTKTCTTTTTTCCCAAGAACACGCATGAACACGGATTCATTTAATTCTGGATGTTTTTTCACACTTTCACAAGCTTTCTGTCCTTTGCAGGTCATGGGAGGCYAAGAGGGTTGTCCTTTCTATTGTAGCTGTCAAAAGGAAAGGCAGGGTTCTTTAGCAGCATCTTTAGCAGTGTTCTGCCACCTCCTCACTCCTGATCTCTATAGGTGCAGCTGAATATTTGCTCCATTGCTTTTTCTGGCCTGGATTATGGTCAAGTAGAATATGACCCTAGTTACGTCACTAGACTTGGTTCAGTTATTGCTATTTGCCGTGCTCAAACAGGATCTCTGATGCCACTTGAAAAAAGGGGTTTGCTTTCTCTCCCACTCCCTCTCCTTTCTTTTTTTTTTTTTTCCTTTTTCTAATCAAGTGATTAAATAGATCTGATCTGAGAAACAGCCAAATCAACATAACCTTTTCAAAAAGAGGTGGGAAGGAAGCTTTCAAACTGGTTTAGCTGATGGCAGGTTGCAGTGTGGAATCCCAGCTGGAGTTAAGGATTCACGAGAGCCGCCTGAGTCTCTAACCCACATCCRCTTGCACATTAGTTCACTGTCTGACTTGGTGCTGTTATGTAAGACAGGAAAGATTTTTTTCCAGAAGCATAAAACAACAGTGTGTTTTTACTAGAGCGACATGTAAGCTAACATGGTTGTAAGGAAGCAAGCTGAAGGAGAGAGCTGGTACCCCAGCTGGGCCAGCTGCTGGCAAAGATGGGCAACAGGTAGTTCAGACCAGAAGGTTCAGGTCTCTTAAAGGGCTGTTTACTGTCTCCACTGCAAAAGCTGAACTACTGTTCCTGTAGTTGCCAACTGTTTAACAAGCATTAGGCTCTGGCCCAGTGTTCTTTTGAGGTTAAATGATGTTAGTACTGCTTCGGTTCTGAAAAGGATCCTCCTGGCTGATTCAGTGCTCAGTAATTTGGGGCTGCTGCTACAGATGGCTGCTAATGGATCTGACCGGTGAGAAGATCCCTTTTCATAAATCTGAGCTGTCTTGACTATGATACTTTTGGCCAGAAAAGTGTCTGTCTTCCTTCCCCAGAACTTTAAACACTGTTGGAAAAGAAAAACTAGAGAGAAGATGTTGGAGCAACTTTGCTTTGTTAAATGCCATGAAAGTTAGCCACTACCATTCTGACATATGAGAGCATAGAAAAAATTTAAATATGTTTTTTAAAATAATGAAGCAAGTCTTAAACTTGAAAAGGAAAGTTATGAATCTTGAAGGCTACCAACTGAGTTCAAAACATTATTTTATTCTAGAAATGTAGTTACTGTCCTTTGATACTGAAGAGAAGGCCCAAAGGGCCTCTTGACAAAACAGTTATTTTAGCATTGACAATTTATTGAGTCAAGACCTTTCCATCACAAATAAGTGTCTATTTCCTGTACCTGTTGGAATCCGGAGGAATAATGCAGGTGATGCTTTTGAAACTGAAATGTGCTTATTAACACTATCTCACAAAGCCAGTGAGTGTTGTTAGTGTGAAATGATAGTGTATGGCTCAACTGMGTGTATTCCACTGCTGCCAAATTACTCAGTATAAATGCATTAGATAAAATGGGCATCCAGCTAAGCAGATTCTTTTCTGGATAGGAATTTCTCTGAATGTTATTTTAGTATTTTTATATGATCCAAAGCTCATTAAATAAAGGAGAAATGCACCCCTCCATTTCCATCCAAACTCAATGGTCAATAGAAATGGGGCTCATCAGGCACAGACAYATATATAGGATCAGTTCCCAACAACAGCAAAGTAAATCATACTAATTAATCTTTTCAGTCACCTACCTAATACACCAAGAGGCAGCTAATTGATATATATTAGCTTTCGAGATTTTTTTGTAATGCAAATGATCGCCATCTTTGTGATTAACSCTCTTCTGTACACCTTTGCATGTCAGCAGTTAGTAATCTAGGACCGGCAGGTTGTTCCAGTTTGCAAGAGAATCATTGTGCTTTTCTTGCAAACAGCACAGATGCCTGATTCCTGCTAGATTAAAGTGAACTGAACAAGAGACATTGACTTAGCTCAAAAGCATAAGCTCTATCTTCAGTCAAGACATAGCCCAAAAGCTCCTCCTGAGCCTACTTTCTTGAAGACTTAGAATATTTCTGTACCCAGGTCAGGCCATGGCCTGTATTCCTGGTGCTTCTTATTGACTCAATAATCCTTGTGCTGAGGATCACGTAAACTGAGGTAAATTATTTCTCCCATCAGTCAGTGATCTAAGTCATAACAAAACCAATCTGTCAATTTTAAAACTCAAGAAGACATATTKGTGCTGATAAAAATGTCCTTACGGTGATTTCTTGAGTCTGCTGGGCCTTCTGGAGCTGTGAAGTGTCRCTGTACATTCTCTTTCTTTTTCATTTCACTTGGTTGTCATACAAAAAATAATAAAAAAGTGAAAACCTTGACTTTTCTTTGCACAATGTTTTCTATCAAGCCCTTGTTCTCTAGCATTTTATACCTAAATCAATGAGTTTTTGCAATTAACTAAAGGGAGCTGGACTAAGATCTTTTGGGACTGACTGTTAAATAATATTCTAGCCTTAAAGAACTTTTGATAAGACTGAGTTGGCTACCACCCAACTGAAGTACAGAGCAGAAAAGCTTTAAAGAACAATAAAAGAACAATTTGTAAGTGTTGTTTTGAAACATGTAAATAGTACTGTCAGTCGGTGAAGGTTTTTTTTTTCATTTTGTACATTTACATTTCCCAACTGCAGTTTTAGAACATTTCACTGCATGCTGCTATCAATCATCCTTAACCTAGAAATGTACTGTACATTAGTAACGCTTAATTGGCATATTTAAAGTAAATAGCTACTTAGTTTTGCTGTTAAATCTTTGGGAACAATTTTATGATACCGCAAGGCATTGTTTGTTCCAAGAGCAAATATTCAAGTCTTGAACGTTTACTCTGATAGGAGACAATTAGAGGAACTGAAATACCCAGCTTGCCAGGCTACCATCAAACTAAATATAGGTCATTGGGCTATTACTTGTCAATGAAAGAAAGTGTGTTTTGTACTGTATGCTGAAAAAAATGGCTTGGGAAATGAGAAGGAAATTTAGGTTTAAGGGGGGGAAAAAAAAAAGTGTTTGTCATGACCATCACAACATAAAAGATAAAAATGAATGAAATGAAAATTGTTTTTTAAAAGCATTAAAAAAAAAAAAAAGGAGAGAGATCAAAGGTGAGAAAGTGAGAGTATGAAGCTGGAGAGCAGGAGGAGGAGAACAATGGCACAGGGCCAGATGCAGCTCYGAGCTACACCCAGGCACAGCGCAGCCTGACGCTGCATGGGTGTAGCTGAGAGCAGAATGGGCCTCCTGGTCTGCCCCTTGTTTGTGCTAGCTTCCAGGGATTTCTATTTTCACATGAGGTATAAACATTGTTCTGCTCACATGTGATTACAGTATTTCTGTATTTTCTTCTGGAGGAGAGATTTTCTCCTAAACAAGCATTGCAAAATGAATTTTTAGGGGTATATAACCAGTCCACCATCTTCTGCTAGACAGCTCTTGGCCTCCTGTAAGTTGTCTTGTATCCGTGCCATGGACTTTCTCTAACAGATTTTCGCACAACTCTCTACGTGTTCTAAAATGAAGGAGTAGACGTGAGGCACATGCCACGATGTGCACTGGCAGTCAGGCCACTGCACGGCTGGTAAATGCGGATGGCACTTTCAGTACGAAGTGGTACGTGATGTTTCATTTGTATTTGCCAGCTGGCTAATAGTAGCCAAATGTTTGTTGCAAAGAGCGAGTGAGAGAGAAAAATAGCCATATCCTTTGGCACACAGAATAATAATAATCCTCCTCCAGAACAGGCTGGCAGTGCTCGAGCCAGAGCCATCTTTCCGACTCTGAGACACTATTAGATTCTCCACCCTTCTCTTCTAAATTCTGTAGCAGATTGTTTGGGCTAGAGAGAGATGGAGACAAGAGGTCCCATCTGGTACCAGTTCCTTATTTCTTTGTAGCTCTATAAGAGCCCAGGTCTTTTCACAGTTCATTCAGTAGAGCAGGCAAAGAATAGGATGAGGGGAGACAGTGCCCCCAGGTACTATACAGGCCCATCATCTTTTTCTTTTTCTTCTCTCTTCTCTTTGTTTCCTTCAGACTGACAAGCGGTAACAGACAGCTGCACCGCTTGTGTTCATGGCTCTATAATGTAGACCTGTCAGTAGATTCCAGACTTATTGAGATCATTTTATGGGTAAGACGCTATACTGGGCTAGATATAGCTAGTGAAAAAAATAAGTTCACAGTTAGGGAATAACTTTTGTACATTTTTTTGTGTGTTTTTTCTTTCTTTTTTTCTTACAACTAAGTATCTTATGTTTTCATAAGACCCAGAACAGATCTTATAATTCTTTTATGTGCTTCAGTCTTTCCTTTCTAACAGCAGAATAATTACCATAAGTTTCTGGTACCTTGATTTCAGGCACAGATTCTGTCTGTTGACAGTCAGTTTCTGTAGTTCTTGTTGCATGAGATTGGTTTCTGTCCCTTAGATCTCTGTTTTAATATCGAGCTCTATCATATAAGCAGAGATGATAGGGTAGGCTGGGAAGATACCCATATAAATATGATTTAGTAGCTTTTTCATCTTTTTGTGTTCTAGTGCAAATATCAGATGAATCCTGAGCTTTAGCAACCCACAGTTCTGGCATAACAATTGGACAAGAAATGGCACTGCAAGAAAAGACCCAATCCAAGGAGTTTTTGCTCAAGGCAGCGAGTCTGGAGGTTTCCGGGATCTGCAAAAAGGTAGGAGCCAAATTATCACCACCATTAGGCACAAGACAAATACAGGAATGAAAATATCTAATATCTGTTTCAGATTTTGTAGACGAACTGAAAGAAACTGATATAACAATAACTAGGCCCGATATTCTCTTCTGTTATTTCACCCCTTTGTAATAGTTGAGAGAGCTTTGCTATTTGGAGTACGGGGCAGTTGTGGGTTTTTTTTTTTTAGTGCAACTTTCATTGCCAGTGTGTGAATACTCTGACAAAAACACTGCAAAAGATTTTTTTTTTTAAAAAAAAAAGGTAAATGTGTTTTCTGTTTTGAGTCTTGACCTTCCCATTGAGAAGTGGATGGGTGGAAGACGTGTTCAAAGGTCTCCAGGTAACCTGCCAGTATTGGGGGCCACTACAGTAGTTCCAGAACGGTATTCATTTAAAGAGAATGAATCAACTGAGAATGAAACAGAAAACAATCTAGAGAGTTGTATTTGTGTGTGGAAAGAAGGAGAGGAGATAAGGACAAGTGGTAATTTGTAAGGATGGAATAGCAGAAGATAGGAGATAAACTAGACTATTTGTCATCATTCAGATGATCCCCTTTCTTATCCGCTGGGAAAGSGGGAAAGGTTGGGCTCTACTTGGAAATGTCTCCGCTCTTCTTACCGTCTTGATCAGAAAGGAATCCTGAAATTTAGCCGTGCTAGTGTTCCTGTTTAAAAACTGTTCTGTGTTGTGGAAAAAAAGTCAGAGTCTATTTACTATGACAGTATTTAATTAGAGCAAGGCGTAGTTTCACTATGATTTCTTTGTCAGTTAATATTGTGCACTAATTATTCATAAAAGACCTGATACATCACTTAGATACATTTAAATTAGAAAATGAAAGCTTGAGAACATATTTGATGAATAGGAAACCTAATCTTTATTTTTCTTGCACAGTTTTGTCTTTAAGAAGTAGAAGGTTCAATTATTTACCAGCTCTATAACAAATATTTTGGAATACCAAGCTATTGCCGCAGTGAGGAAGGCAGCATAAGCAAAATAAACACTATTATGTTACAATTCAAAGAACTRGTCTGAAAGATACTGAGTGCAGCCTACGCAAAGCTGAATGTGCTATGGTTTTACTGGCTTGAACGGGTCTTGAGTTGTTTACCACATGGRAGGATCAGACTCCTAAACATAACAAGCTGAACTTTTTTTTAATCCTGAATTGGCAAACTCCCTAGTAGTTTCTTTTATCAAATGCTAAATTGTGTATATGATTACTTGAAAGGGGCAGGTGGAGGGTGACTCAAATTTCTGTTGTGTTTGCCACTTGCATGTTTTATGGTTTTCTTGGGTATTAATGATTTGTAGAAAACAGGCCTTGTCTTGTGGTCCTAAATGGCCAGGGATTGCACCTTATCAAACCTTGGAGGCAGGAAATGAAAGTTATAAGTTATAAGGTTTAAACTTATTGATAAAATTTGAACATGTTCATGCCTTTTGATGCAGAGCTAGATTTACTCTGTTTCAGAACTAACGTGAGCTTGTATGTGGTCCATGTTGATACTTAACTCTGAGCTTAAACTTGAATTAAAAGACCACTGCATTCTGCTAGTGATATTTTGATTGTGATAATGAAATGTAACATAAGTATTGTAATCTAGCTACATAAATATCATATGARGTAATTAAGAAAGGAATGAATCTGCTTTTGTCCTCTAGATGCGACTTAAAATCCAAGGCGATTGCTGTCTAATATGTTGACAGTTTCCAACATGCTTAATATTCCATCATATGTATCCAATCTAATATAACTGAGAAGTTTTCTGAAGTGAGAAAGCTAGCTATTGATTATTAAGTCTGCTTAATGCAGTAACCCACTGAGACAAAACATTGATGGAATTAATAAGAGCTTGAGGGTACCTGGCTTATAAAGGGAATGAAGGAGAAGAATGCTTTCTGTTGCTATCTGATTTAAATTGACCATTTAAAAGCAGTGTTTMGGATGTGCTTTTCTAGAGGGATTTGGGAGAGCTCTGGGGAGAAGGGGGCAAATGCAAAGCAAAAACAAGCCTCTGGAAATATCTATTGAACTGGTATCTTGTAGTCCGAATAAAATAGGATAATAGAARGTTTGTTGAAAAAAATTATATGTTATTTTGATCACCTCCCAATCATATATCCCTCTTTAAGCCCCCTCCAAAACTGGAAAAAAAGAAGAAAATATTCTTTATGCAGGATATTTTATTCTCGACAGAGGTACGTTCACATAAAGTGACCTAATGTACCAAAGCTTATGGTTAAAATTGAGTATTTTGATACAGCTTTTAGAAGTTTTCAAAAGCTAATCAGGTCGAAAGAAGTGTTTGGTCTACCTCAGAAATTTGTTTTAATTGTGTTGATGTTTTTAGTAACATATCTACAGTCATTATTTCTTTCCACTGAACTATACCTGACCAATACCCAGAAATTCAGAACAATTCTGACTACTGCAGTAGGTCAAATTGCAGAAAAAGGCACTCACAGGAGCACATAACACAGCACTGCAACTTTCCAAACTACTCTTAATTGCACAGTAGATAGACTGAAGCTATCTTTCAGTGCGCACAAACATATTTGAGCTCTAGCACATCTGATTTCTTCTTGCCTCTAGCCTCTGTCAGGGAGATTTGCTAACTATATCCCGTGGGAAAAGTCTCATGAGTTTGACTCAACACCCGCTCTGACAATTGGGATTCCCTGCAGTTGCAATTGCTGTCGCTCAAGTCCAGCGCTGTGTCTGCCCTTAAGAAAAGATTCACATCTTGAGGCAGAAGTGGGAAAAGTGCTGACTGATTAAGTCTGAACCTTAAATGGTATCCAGAGAGCTGGTTAGCAATGCAAAGTGAGTGATAATGCATACATCAGTTGCATATTTTAAGATGTACGACTAAAAGTAGAATGGAATCATACTTTTCAGCACCAGAGAACCTGTAGCTCCACATCTTAATTACCTTTTCTAGACAATATTTTATTCTGGTATTTGTTYGGCATCCTTAATAACATAGTTGTGCTGGGGAAATGCCAGTGAAGTCTGTTGAACTAAGTTAAGACTAAAGACTGGCCTTCATCGTGAAATGATACGTGGGTCTAGCATTGCACTTTGAGTGAAATGTAGGATTGAGGGGGTGCAGTCCAGCTGGGAAGTGTTACTGGCTGTTCTCCATGGCCAGCACCCTCCACCAAACTGATGTCCCTCCATGCTCTTCATGCTGATGCTTACAGTGCTAGCACAGAGATCCCACAGTGCCTCATCAGCCCAAAAAGTAAGTCAGAAACTGGTTCTGTCACTGGAGTTTATGTGRTGAAGAAAACTGTGTGCTAGCGAGAACTGTATCACAGAATCACAGAATCTTTAGGGTTGGAAGGGACCTCTAGAGTTCATCCAGTCCAACCCCTCTGCTCCAGCAGGGACACCCAGAGCATGCAGCACAGGGTGGCATCCAGGCGGGTTTGGAAGATCT
The DNA here is from genome assembly GCA_003342815.1 of Eudromia elegans. Taxonomy (NCBI): domain Eukaryota; kingdom Metazoa; phylum Chordata; class Aves; order Tinamiformes; family Tinamidae; genus Eudromia; species Eudromia elegans. The sequence goes on along the minus strand of PTEX01000130.1, from coordinate 1,684,783 downwards.
CCAGAGAAGGAGACTCCACAGCCTCTCTGGGCAGCCTGTTCCAGGGCTCTGTCACCCTCACAGGAAAGAAGTTCGTCCTCACCCAGAGATGAAACCTCCTGTGCCTCTAGCTTAAAACCATTGCCCCTTGTTCTACTACCAACCACTACGGAAARCAGTTTAGTCCCCTCCTCCCTACAATCATACCTGAGGAATTTGTACATGTTGATTAGACCCCTTCTCATCCTTTCCTTCTGCTTTCTTCAGGTCCTATAGTTACCATGATTTGCTTAATCATTCAGTTTGTAAGTTTAATATTTTTTCATACATATTTTTATAAGTCTTTTTCAAGTAACCAGATAATGGTATGTGGCAAACAATGCTTTTTTAATTSTTTTTAATAGAATAATATGTGGGTACTCAGTCTTCTGCCATGACTATAGCTTGCTGCATCTATTAACTGTGTTTCAAGCACTGATTCATATAATACTTAGAATTTCAGACTTTTTCAGATTTCAGTTGTGTAACATCAGTCCTTAAATGACTCTGCAGTAGTATGCCTGGTGCAGCTGTTAGGATCGTTGGGATTTCAAATATCTTTCCATATTAAAGTAAGGAAAAGATTTAAAGGAGAAAAAAACCCTTGGCCTAATTAAGAGGAGTGAACTAGATTTAACGATGAACAATTTATTGGCAGTTAATAGAGCTCATACATGGTAGCCAGGAGCTAGATAATTTATCATTAAAAAGAATCTCCATTACATGTAAAATCCCTTTTCTCTTGATACTCTTAGCAACTGCATTTCACAATTATCATTTTTATAAGCCTCATTCACTGGCAAATGAAGCTATATTTTACGGAGTAACAGCAAAACTTGTAGGTGCAGTAAATATTTAAACACTCAGGCTTTAAGTTCTTTGTCAAGCAGTTTATGTATTGCTCTTCACTTGATGCTTCTGTGTAATCGTGACCTTCATTCTTCGGGCTTCATAGTTCAGCCTTCAGTAACATTTTTATCCATCTGGAAAGCTCTTTAAAATGCTTTTGGTTAATAGAGTCAATAAAATACACAGTAGGAAAGAACTGTGTGAACACCCAAGTATGCCCCAGCTGTTTCAGCACGCTGCGCTTTGCACAAGAGGCGAACTTCTGCTCCCAGGATCAAAGTGTCAACCTCCAGTAAGTCAGTGGGAAMTGGGCCTATGTGGTTCAGGGCTGGTTATGGTTAAAACTAGCGTGATTTCTTAGGTTACCTTTGTGAGTCAGAATTGGAAAAACTTGTGGTCCAATGCAGATACGCCTGTGTAGCTGAGTCCTAACCTGCAAGGGTGCCTGTTGGCGACCGTGCAGATCCAGACCTGCGTCATTCTTTTGGCAAGCAAGACCTAGGAATGTGATTTCAAGTCACCACAGAGGACAGAGGCATGAAGACTTTTTGGTGATTCATTAGATGGCACTTTTCCCAGGGAGCTGTACTTAGCTAATGCCCCAGCAGGGTGTTTTGGCTGAATTCCAGTTCAAATGATTGTATTCATTTTAGTATACCTCCACAGTCTAGCTTTCCCCGTGCTTTTCTCCCACCCTAGTGACTGCCTTTCAGTTGTGAAACGGTTTGGATGAGTTTCATGGAATGTTTTCAGTGTCAGAGAAATTATATATATAAGGGCACGGGGGAGATTTCCCATTGAAAAGTCTACAGCCACCATGGAAATGAGTGGTAAAACCCTTACTGACAGCCCCCTGACACCCAAAGGACCAGGACTGGATTGTAAGCTGTGGTTTATGTGCGCATTTTCTCTTGTGAATTGAATGCAAAGATTGTTGAAACTGGAAGACTGAAGCATTAGCTCACTGTGCCGTCTCTCATCCGTACAAATGGAAAATGAAAATGTAAACACTGAAGTTTCTCTTGGGAAAGAGAGTAGTTTTCTTGTCCTTCCTTAGAAGAGCAAAAGAAAACCGAAGTAATTCCCAGCTGTCCTATGTGCTGTCCCAGTGTCAGCTGTGGGGGTTGAGAAACAACGGACAAGGTTTCCTCTCACTTGGGAAAGATCTCTCACAGGGGACAGGAGTTGGCATCAGGTCACACTCAGTAGTTTCAGTTCCCTCATGGTGAGCAGTGTCGTTGGCAGAGGTGAAAAGATGAGAGAGGGAGTAGGAAATTATCTCTTATGTCTATCAAATCTTCGTAGCGGGTTGATGAGGCCAGAGTTCATATCTCCCTTTGTGAAAACTCGAAGCTCCATTTCATTTTTCAGTGTGGATTCTCTATCCTCTGTTCYCCTCCGGGTGAGGAGCGGGACAGTTTCCCTCTGTGATAAGCTCATCTACGTGAAACTGAGATGCTCTCATACWGAGAGCATCAGATCTATCTTATTTGGGCCTGGAGAGGCACTGCTGCAACCCCAGGCTGTTCATGGCATTTTCTTATGCTCACCAAGGATTGGAGAAGTTGAATCCCTCAAAGAAAGCTGCCTGTGCTAGTAAAGACAGCCTAACTTCTATTAAGACTTTCTTCCATCATTTCCTGGGAGAGATTTTCTAAAAGTATCCTTTTAAAATATTAAATCTTGGAATCAGTGTCTGAAAAAGGCAATTTGGTGGCAACTTAGCAAGAATGAACTATCTAATAAGTCAGGACACACAAGATCTGTCCTCAGCTCCTTTAGCCATTTCTGTGCATTGCTTTCYCCTCACATTTTCTTTCAACATGGCCTGAAGTGTGTGCATATGCAATGCCACTCTTCAGCATTCCTGCCCAATGGCATGAGAGATGTAAAAAGACCTTAAGTACTAAAATCTAGAGTCAGACCACAGTGATGAGCTTAGTGACTCATTTTTAAYAGAGCTAAAAAAATGAATCGTAAGATCATGTAAAATATTATCTGCTGCTAACAGCTGAAGCCTGTCAGCTTCTCCAGTCAAGCTCAGTAAGTGCCAAGTTCCTTCAGCAAAGGCAGCCTTAATTTATGTTAATAATTTATGTTAATATTTAATTAATATTAATGCTAATAAGACAATGGGAACACATGCAGGAGTGTATCAAGAAGTCTGACAGAAAGTATAAAGCAAGTCCCATACAAAGAGGAAGAACTGGCTTCAAGAAGCAACCATGTTCTCYTCCACGGAGTTCTCCTGGTCGGGGCCACCTGGATCCCAACCTCTCCAGCACCACTCCCCCCTTTCTTTTTTTCAGACAAGATAAGARCAAGAAGGCCTGATGCTCCTTGGGCCATCATGTAAGCATATAGGGAAACTCACAAAGTAGCACATTCTTCACAGTTTGTATGAACTGTACATTAGTGTCTACATAAAGAAACTGTTCAGCTGTTAAAGATTAGAATGATGTTGTCTCTCTAACAGACTATGTCTCTGAGCTGAAGTCACATAGCAGCTTTCTGCATACAGTAACAAAAGTGAACCGGTGTTGCTATTTTTATTGAGTCCCAATGTAGACATAGTCATAGAATCACTTTGCTGTTTGCTGTCTCAGTTATAGAAATAGTGAGGCATGGTTGTCATGGGCCTAATACACAGAATGAAATGAGGTCCTTCAACCTGTCTTTATGGTCCAGCTCCAAAGCTCTTCTGGCTCATAACTCGTAACAACTGTAGTACAAATAATAGATTTCTGAGATGAGAGCTTAGGTGTTCAGACTCAAAGCTTTTGTAATGTCACTTTTTATCGACTGATTCGCATCCGTCAAGYGGATTGTAAGGTTGACTTATGCACTAAAGCATATTTTCCATAGCGTACAACTTATTGAGGAGAAAAAAAAATCTTTTTTGCAACTAAAAAATCTCATTTTTATTCATGAAAGGTTTATCTTTAAGACTTGAGCATCTGTCAAGAGGCCTCAAGATTGTTTTCAATGAGTAACAATATCAGCTTCCTCTGTTTATACAATGCTGGCAGAAAATCCATTTTTAAGTCATGATCATGGGATCATTAATCTCATCAAGGTAGTCATGAGACAAACAGTTCCACTGATCTGTCCGGAGATGACGGAGGCAACAAATATGTCATGTGTCACTCACAAAAGCGATCACCAACAGCAGAGGCCCATGAAAATCCAGGTCTCAAAACATTATTGGAATCTAAACTTCCTAACAGACTGAATTTTTTCCTTTCCTCTACATTTAAGGATCCTACTCTTTTAATATATAATTTTACAATAATTCATGAAAATGGAAAGCAATGTAGAATGCAATCAATCATTCATACTTCTGAATGAAAACCCAGAAATAGCAATGCTGTTCTGCAGCTCTCAAGAACTGCTGCTGACATCATATTCACCCTGCCATCCTGATGAACTTTTTGCCTCATCAGCAACTAAAATAAACTTTTACTTCACAAAATCTTTACATTTAATTGTAGGTTTCAGCCATTTATAGAAGAGGAGGGAGGAAATATGATTTGTAAACATATAACAAGTCTGTGTTAATTTTTCCCTTCTCTAGTGCCAGGATGAGACTAAAAAACATATTAGTAATAAAAATAGTAATTGATGAATAAAGAAAAATTGCCCCAAAATTGAGATCTCTCTGTCAATAAAAAGATAAGATTAAAAAATTAAGTTAAAAAATTATATAATTTTCAAAATAGAAAGTTACTATTTTGAAAAGGYTCAGAATATTTTCTTATGACATTTTTAAACAGGGTAACATTATCTTTTGGTCTCATTTTTAAGGAATTCAAAGAGGTCTAAAAAGACTTTAAAATATTTCATTTTAAAGTGAACAACCCATGAAGAAAACTCAAAAAAAATTTTTTTCAAAATTTTCACTGGAAAAAAAGAAATCCTTCCCTTTTCTTTTGACTCAAATGGTTCTTTGGGTGGTTGTGTCTTTTTCTTGTTTTTATGACCACATTTTTATGAAATGGACAATTTCAAAATTGCTCAAATGGAGAAAGATAGCTGCCTTAATCCAAATAAATTCTCTATCAAAAGGCATCGCACTTTTWAAAAGAAATCCCAAGAAAGGAAAAGCTTAGGAGCATCCTTAATATCTGTAAGAAGAGATGAAGTTGTATGAGTAAAGAAAACAAGAAACACAAAAGCAACATTAATTCTGTATAATATGATGATAAGATGTAAGTTTATGCATTGGCATCGAGAGGTTACAGCTACCCTGCCTTTTGTGCATGGCAGTGAAGCATATGCTCAAGAACAAACTTGCCATATGTTCACATTTCTTCATCAAATGTGTGATAAGTCTCTCTGGTAAGAGCGAGGTGAACCTCAAGCAGCATCATAAAGGAGAAGGTGCCACAGTAAAATCCGAAATGTGTAAAAACCTTTYTGACGCATAGGGTTAGGAACAGTCCCACAAAACATCACATGGATAACAGGCCTTCATCTGGCCAACTTCAAGAAGATAAGTCAAGCCAGGGCATTTCTCAGGGCATGACACATACCAAGGACAGTTACAGTTTGGAGACAGCTTGGATTTAAGTTCTATGTAGTTCCCTTGGACTAACTAGTAAGACAAGAGATGTGTCTGTCCAGTGTGAACAAATAGACCGCATCTCAAAATAAAGCAATCTACTGTTTGCTTTTAAGACAGTTTTTGAGTATGATCCTAATGAAGATGGAACATTGTCAGTGAGGTATTTTGAGTCAGGGCCTGTGTGTGAGAGAGAGATAAAGGAAAAAGCAGTCTGTCTGCAAATTTGTGTGTACACATGGTGAGAAATCCTTTAATTCTTTCACAATTTACTGGGATTCAAGCCATTTCATTTCACTTAAGAAAATCCACCTCTGGATAGAGGCACTGCTATAATCAAAAGGTTTTTTGTTTTGTTTTCCTGCATATCAGTATTGATCATTTTCATTCACAATTTTCAAATCCTTTTAGTCAAGTAAATTGCTTTGAACAGTCTAAATTTTCCTGATAACTCTTCTACTCTACAGAGATTTGGCAGATCAATTCTTCATAAGATCAGCGTTGTGCCCTAACTGATTTCCAACTCTATATATTAGGTTAGTGAAAGACAGAAAACAAACATTCATGAAACGGTTTTGTTGATGCTGTTGTTTTAGAAAGTTTTTAGAATGAAGATCTGCTACAAACTTCCAATCTTATTCTATTTAAGTAAACAATTGTATCTGCTTTTGATGAAAGGTTTAATGATATGGTTGCAAAGCAAATGTGATCTACATGAGAAAATGATTACGTAAATGGAGTCCTGTCTTACTGCAGATAGAGAAAATATGGTATTTTTGTAAAAACATATTAAGTATTAGCTAATAAGACTTAGACGATTTTATTCCATTAAAGCTTATACAATTGCTCAGTTTTCAAAGCTTTGATACATCTAAGCATATTTGAAGTCAACAACAGAGTGAAGAAGTAAATTGTATGGCTAAGTTATTGGCAGATTATATTAAAGAAAATACTTATTTTGAGTGAGTTTAATGGGATTTTTTCATTCTAGACAAAAATGTGCTAATTTTCAGTTTTCCGAAGGAGGAAAATAACCTCTTGAACAGCTCTAACTACTGTAATGTCTTGAGATACCTAATCTCATGAGGTAGCGTTTGGAGGTGGAAGGGTATATTCACTTTCTTTTTCAAAACAGTGTAACTGAAAAGGTCTTTCTGCTGGAGACTTGAGCATCTGAAGCTGGGACCAGTTACTAGTCATGTGTTTTTCTCTAGTGCTAATATTGATACTAGATATGTGACACATGTTCACATTGGCCCTGGAGAAAGTATATTTTGTGACTATCCATAGTCATGGAGAAATTCATATGCTAAACCGGGAAAAATCTATAAAGTTGATAACTGTGAATATTCAGCCCCAGATAAGAGTTATATTGGAGTCAGGTTGATACCAAAGCTGTCATATCCGAATGAGCATATGGTCTGCTTCCTTGAACCTCTTTGTGAGAGTCTGGAAAATCAAACATACTGAGACAATAAACCCCTCAGTTTTTCTCAACTTCTGTATAGGAAAGCTGAAACCTTTCAGCGTAAAGGAGAATAATGAGCAGATCAAAGGCTGACCTGCTAGGAACAGGATGGAAATACATGACACATACCACACAGATGAGGTCTCACTATGTAAACTTTCACTGTACTTGGGTGTTGTGAACTGGTCTGCTGCATAGCAAGAGTTTCAGAGGAAGCTTTTGATCTGATTCACTTCTCTGAGGCTTATGTACTCCGTCTGTAAGTGAAAGTAATTATGCTCCTTCATTCATGTAGACTGAGGGTCCCCAAAACTTTTGCTCAGCAAGAGCCTATTCCTGTGTTCACCCAAGTTTCTATGAGTAAGTTAGCAGACAGCTGCCTAAATCTTTTGYTGCCCATCATTTTTTTATGAGTAAGCCCTACCAGCATTCTCAAGCTTCCTGTAATTAATGCTTACAGTATTAGCTTATTGCACAYTAGTTTGCACAGAAAATGGCCAAGGTGAGACATCTGCCTGTGACTATGTGAGGACCATGACAAAAGGAAGAGTGAGCAACTGTGATTGTTATCCACAAGTCGAGTCCTTCCTCAAGGGTGACACATACTGCAACTGAACTCTGTTCTCAGAGTTTATAGCAGCACCTCTTGTCAGTGATACCAACAACGAGCAGAAAGAATCATTATGTCTTACTCAGTAGCCAAGAGGTGTTGATAAACCAATAGAACAAGTGTGGTCCTGCACTCCATTCTGTAAGAAACAGATGTAAATAGTGCAGAGGATACCCAGCAAAATTTTCTCAAGCATCTTTGATAAGAAATAGCTCAAAATAAGAGCCACAGAACCTTCAAGTATCAGGAAAGTATTTTTGTGCAGGTTGCTAGTAGTCACTTCCTTTATGGAAGCCATTATCATATACTGGCAGGGTATTTTAATGCCTAGAGAAGGCATTAAAAGTCACTCCCAGTAATGACACCGTTTTCCTTTGTATGGATGGGATTAGCAGCTCGTAATTCATGACTCCGTCAGTCTTCCAGGGGTGCCACAGGCAACGCYAGCTAAAGCTCATTTCAGGAATAGCTCAGCTAGTGTAGAGGTGGACAGCTCCAAATGTTCATTCCCTGTGCATCTCAAAAACTCAAGGAAAGCAACATCATTAACTGTACTGTTGTCTGTTTGTCCATCTATTTATTCTATATTGATCCAGCTAGAGTAAAATGATCCACAGGGAACATTCTTTTATGCAGTGTTAATAGCAGTTARTGTCTTACCAGCAGCACCACTGAGCTGTAGTTCAGCTTTCTGCTGTAGTCCAGCTTTGTGCTGCTCTCACTCTGACTGCTGCCAGGGCTCAGCTTTTGGTGCTGTCAGAAGGCTGACCTTGAATTATGGGCCCTGCTGAAAACTTTACTAGGTTTCTGTGGATCCTGGGGAAGTTTCTTTTGCCTTACATTCATTCAAAGAGTAAATAACAAAGATATAACATTTGCCTTGCTTTGGATCCTGGGGATACTCATGATGTTCAGGTCATGATTGGATGAGATTATACAGCTTTTTCCACATAACTTAGTAAACCATCCTTCCAACAGAGACAAAACCTACCACATAGCCTCGACTCTTCAGTTCAGCCTCGTAGTCATATTTCTGCATTCTGCTTCTTATTTTTAATATAAATTGTGTGTCAGAAGAATCGAAGAATAAATTCCTGAATTAGCTCAGCTCTTGATTTGCAGTTTGGGCCTCTAATGCCTGAGTGCTTTACTCTTTCTGAAGTTATCCATAAAAACATGCAAAATAACTCAAGCTCCAGCACTGCAATCCACATCTGCTTCCGCTAGAATGAAAACCTCTCTAGGAATCAATGAGGCGCACATAGAGGGGCTAATTAAATCCCTATGCCACTTCCTTTGAAACTGTCAAACTGCAGTTCTTATCTCGTATTCATTCACCCTGCGTGCTGGGGTGGTAATTTTAGCAGGGGTGTACTTAAGCAATAAGACAGGACAGCATGACAGTCATGCTGCGATTGCACTGTACATTGAATTGTTAGTTTGAAAACTGAAGGCCAGGGACACCAGACAGTCAATAAGTTCTCTTACATGTTTAAGAAATACTGAAGTGTCTAATGGAGATTATAAATTAATCCTGTGTGTCGATGACCTGACAAAGAAGCTGCAGTCACAGAGAAGAATAAACTTGAATGTCGTTAGAGTTTCCCTGAATATTCTTTCAATGTCCATTGGATTGTAATCCAAAGATCTCCTGACTCAGAAACAACGTTCTCGTGATTAATAGCTCTAGTCCTAGCCCCAAACAATACATAAATACATAATATAGTTTTCCTGTACAATATAAACACTGAGCCTGTGCCTTGTGCTGTCATTTACAAGTAAGTGGACATGAATATAACTAATTTTTGATGCATTAGAAGCACATATGTGCCTGTACTCTTGTCACCGACATAGAATATTCTTAGAGAACCATRTAAAGTAACCAGTAAACCATGTGTATGACCTCTAAAGCAATATACTAAGGATTTTAAATTTTATTTTTATGTGCTTTACTGATACAACAAAAAGTATGAACTTAAAGAGATACCCTAYAGTATAGAATTCCTGGGAATGACAAGCCTGGATTTTTCTGCTCTGCTATGCTTGCTCGGGTCATTTCATAATTTCTGGCTCAAATTCCTGCTGTATAAAATTATGTCAATGTTACTTTTTACTAACCTTAGAAGAAAAAATTCCCCACTGTTTAGACAGAGAAAAACATTTTGTGTGTGTGTGTGTATATATATATATACACATAGGCTTTTTAGAACCATTAGACCATGAGAGTTTGGAGTTTTGAAAATCTCATTCTGCTTCTGCCATTTCAGTCACTAAATAATTTAAATATGGACATATTATTAAGGACTTTTTTAGAGTTCAGCTTTGAAAAAATAGAAACTAATTGAAATCCTTATGAGGACAAAATAGTAAATCTGCAACTATACAGTAATCTCACATAAGGATCACTGTATAGTTCACTGTGTCATGTGGAATCCCACTGCAAGGAGGTTTTTGCTAACAGATTCCTACTACATGACGGCCCTTTTGGGGTATTTTACATTCCTACCTCCTGAAGGCTGGTGTGTAAATATGGAAATGTGGAAACAAACTCACCTTCGACTGCTCTGTACTGTTCCAAGGACTTTGCAGTCTGACTGTATGAAGCTGAATTTGGCAAAGAAACTATTAGTAATGTCTTAAAAATCAATACCTTAAAAATCAATATCTTAAAAACAATTAGTTATACAATTAGTTTCTGTTTGCATGAAATGCATGTAAACTGTACTCAGATCTCATCCTTTTAGATTAGATAATACCTGAATTATCTAGAAAGAGAAAAAAATAATGCGAAGCTTGTGAAGAGCTCTATTCTTTTAATGAGGAAAGTGRTTGAATACTGAAATATTCTTGGTGTGCTACTTCTGGCAGAAAAACAGAGTGTCTTGGCTGAATTCCCAAATATTAGGGTAGAAAACACTTGATGTTGTGTGCGACTGGACTCAGTTACAGCACAGTATAAAAGTATTCAAGTATTTATTTGTAGGTTTGCAGTGCTAATAAAGTAGCAATTTTTCTTAACATAGACAGCAAATACCTATGCAATCTCGAAGGACTTCTGTAGAAGTACCTAGACTTCCTACAGAAAGCACAGTTCCTTCTGATAAAGTGACAGTTCCAGTAAATAAAGGGAGTAATTACTAATTAAACTCTTTGGCACAGTTTCAAAAGGCCAAACGCTGAGTTATGAGCATCCAGGAGTGGAGTTTGATCTTCAGAATAATTATAAGGATTCCMAATATCCATTCAGTTAAAAATAAATGAAAGAAATATTCTACAAAAAAAAGAGAACAGAAGCAACCGATAATTACTGTGATAATTTTGTTATAGTTGATATCTTTTTCTTTAAGACACCACTCTTCTATCTTCAGACACTGAATACCTTTACAAAGCAGCATCAAATATATTGCTATTTCAGAAGATGCAAAGCTAAGAGAAGGAAACACTGGTTCCGATAAAAGCACTAAATTTAATGCCAAGTCCTATTGATATTTTTCTTCAGTCTTTTCACTCCTATTCTGRTGTCATAAAGGGCTGGAAAACTTGTGGAAGCAGCTGACTGAGACCTGGAAGTCGGAAAGTGCTTCGTGACATTCAACAGCAATGTCTTGGGACAATTTAGCAAAATTATGTTTAGTGTCCCTTCACTGAGAGGCTGTGCAGGACAGGAAGCAGGATCAAAGTTAGTTAGGCAAGTTGTTAAATTGAGTTTCTAAGATCTATAAAGCAAAAATGTTACCTGGCCTAGATACTAGTTTGACAGAATTTTCCAGATCATTAAGGCGTTTTTAGACTACCGTCTTTTTTTAAAATGTGATTTTCCCCCTGAAAAAAAAAACACAAAAAAAGAGTAAGTCCTGCCGCATACTGATGGCASAATATGAATGTATGTGTAGAACAACACTGCTGGGAAATTTATCTTTTTAAGTCTTAAACTGTCTGAGCCAGAAGGTACGCTCAGGTCCCAGAGATGATGCTTAGAGTCAAAAAGTGCGCCTTCCCATAGAGCTTAGCACCATCTTTTCAAGTCAATGGTCAGTATTTTCACTGTGCATTGATTTAAAGTATAAATATCCATAAGGTCTGACTTGTAAGTATATAAATCAATCAATGTTTTGGAAAGTACAGGCTTCTTTCCATATATACTGGTTTCTATTACCTCACTTTAAATGGATATAATGACCACAGGGCAAAGCATGAAATATTGAGTCACAGATAGTTAAATTATAGGTGTCTCTTCTCTCACAGGATAAGAAATATTTACCTCAGCTATATTGCCACACACCTGCCTGTTTTCTGCCATCAGTTTCAAATAACTCCTTTAAAACAAAATCAATTTCTAATCTGTGCTGCTGTTTACCAGTTACCTCCAGCTCTAACTGCAGCAGTACTTGTGATGCTGAACATCCTACAGACGCTTTTTAGTTTTCACATCAAGCAATAACAGCTCATTAAAGGGAGGACCAARTAGGCTGTTCCTAAAAAGTAAAGGATGTATGGGACAGTGGCGAGGCGAACGCTAATGTTACTTTGAGATTTCTATGGCCACTCACTTAGAATTCTTCTGCTTGTCGGTGAGGGGGTGGGGTATAAGAAAAGGAAACACATACACACATTTTTCAGAGAGAAAAATCTGTGCGTGTGTGTCTGCTTRCTGTGAGTACCTGGCAGCAGAGACCCTGAGAACCAGTTCCGTCTACTCATGCTTGCCTGGCCAGCCACGAAGTCTGCATCTTGCTGCTTTGTGTGCGTCTTTACCCTGGTGTGAAGGATTTATGGGCACGTCCTATTGTTTCCTTTGCTTCAGAAACATACTGAAAGAACAATGATGCTGCTTTTCAGATGTTTGGAGGGAATACTGCATGCCCGGCATCCGATTCCCTGCGGATCTGATGCGCATTTGGTTTAATGCTGCTAGTGTGTTCCTCATTATCTTAGATGCTCTCGACTGGAAGGAAAGGCTTGTTCTGCGTCTTTCAGGGAACGCATAAATCTTGCATCTCCACAGAATATCATCCATTTAAAAGATGAAGTTGAAGGGAGGAGAAAACAGCAGAATAGACAGAATGGTGGAGAAGCAAACATACCCATCTGCAAACCCATCCTGGCGGGTCCCCTTTGCTCCCAGAGCTCCCAGGAATAAGCCCGTAGCTTGCACTTCTGCAAAGAGAGAACAGGAAAGTCTTCCCTTCCCTTCCCTTCCCTTCCCTTCCCTTCCCTTCCCTTCCCTTCCCTTCCCTTCCCTTCCCTTCCC
>PTEX01000130.1:1532304-1671801 GCA_003342815.1 Eudromia elegans | reverse complement strand
CCCTTCTTCCCCTGTCTAGAAATGAGTCATTCTAAAATTTTTGAGGTGTTTATCTACTGGAAAAGAAAAGAAGAAAAGCCCTGCACCCCAGCAGCAGCTCACTGTCGGGCGTCCTTGGCTGGAGGCCTGGAGTCCTGCCACGAGCTGACACATGAAGTTGCGCGCGGAGCACAAAAGCCACTGCTGCGCGCGGCAGCAGCTGGGCTGTAACATCCGCCTCTCATTGTAATAACACTTCATTAAAAAACATAGAAAATGCTCAAAATATTTCCGTGCCTCACAGCCTGTATCTGGTAAACTGATTAGGAAGTTAAATGATCTGTTTTCTTCAGGTTTTTTGGGATTAAGTATCCATCATAAAGTGTGCAAGAATCACTTGAGTGACATTCAGGTCCCAAATTCAGCGCATGAAGTATAATTAAGTGTGATAGTTACGAGTAGTGACACTRCTGCATGCTACAGCCTACATTTGAACAGATAGGAAATAAAAAGAAAAACAGAGCCATGTATTTTCTTTCTTTTAAAGACAAGTACCACAGCAGATTGTATACYGCACAGCAACAGAAACTATGTGAGGGCCTTAAATTCCGGCCATTGCTCTAGTCTACAGGATAAATGAGCTCTTCTAAYGAGCTGAAACTTATCTGCCCACCAGCTGAGAATACAGGGTAAAATATCAGTGTACTGATACTTCATGCTAGCTGAAATCCTAACGTGGCTGAAGTCGGTGGCAAAGGTCTCCCTGATGTTGATGGAGCTCCTTCCTTTCCAATAAGTGTCTTGCTGTGGACGAGGGGCCTCTGCCCTATATTTTCCCACYGCAGATGCTCTTAGAGCCTTGCAAAATACTAATGCAGCAGATTGAACTGCCTAAATTAATTCCTTCAGCTCATTTTCTCCAACTGTTTAGAAGGTAGTTTAGACAAGAACGCTAGGAAATATTTTCAGTTTTTATTTTTCCTAAATAAGATGTAAAAAAATAAGCACATCTTTAACCCATTGTCAAAGATTAAAGAAAACAGTTGTGATAGGGACGGATCTCTTAAAGTGACTAAATCAAAAATGACTCTAATGTACAGTTCAGTTTGCCAAACAGAGTATAGTCRATCTCTCTAATTTAAATCAGAAAGTCTTTTCTTAGTTATTGCTGAGAGCTGCACATAAAAGACATGTCATTTTTGGAGAGSAGAGAGAGATGTGTACCGAAATATGTTGAAATAACGGTAGTCTTGAAAGCTAAAATCTGCTGTTCCTAATGAGAGGTAGCTGCAGTATTTAGCTCCCAATGTCCCGTTCCTTGGGCGATGGCAGTCTTTGGGTAAGCAGCAGTGTGACCCCTACACGGGCTCACCGTGCGGACGCGTCCTGGTGCCCTGCCACATGCGGGCTGAGGACACCTCCATCCTGCACGAGGAGCCTCCTCGCTCACAAAGCAGGGAGTGGGGAGGCCTCCAGCTCCTCCAGCTCCAAAGACACTCRTGCAATTGTCCTGTCACCCTTCTGTCTGCTGCCTAGAGTTGATTTCACGTTATCCCGGTTGCAGGAATAGCAGTTGTTTAGATTAGAGCAGAGTTCCTTCCTTTTTTCTCTCCGAGTGTGATGCAGTGTTGGAGGAGGAGAACACCACCGAGTGCTCGTGCAGCAGCTTATCCGGCCCCGTCTTGGTGCTGCGCCCAGGGGCCGTCTGCTCCCCCATGGCAGTGGCTCCTCCGCCACACGCATGTCCCGCACAGGGGGCCGCAGGGACAGGGACAACTAGGGCTGAAGTCTGCTTATTTGGGGGCTGGAGCTGCTTGTGGCCAAGGAGCCTTAACTGCCTACTTGAGAGCCCCTATCTCTGGGTACTTCTGGGGCGCCTTTGTCACCTTTTGCGTTCTTGTCAAGTGGATTCCCACGCAAGGGCTTAACATGAGCCAAATTAATTCAAAAATGCTCTAGAAAGAATGGATAGTTTTTGGATGTTTGCATTTTTGAGCCTCGCAAATCCATATAAGCAGAGACCATAAAGTATACATTACCTTATCAGCTCTTTCTACAACATCAGTGCCATCTTTTTAAGCACCATAAACAGAATGTGACCAAAATACTATGGGACAAACTGCAAGCTCCCTTGAAAAGTTGTGTGCTATCAAGGTGTTATGCYTGACTGATAGAGGGGTAAACGAGTCCAGGATGGATCCCAGGCCTACATTCTATTTATGATAAATCTGTGTTGCATACAAATTGGCACAAGTATGAGGAAATATGAATGTCTCAGCATCCTACCATGCCAAATGCAGACATGATGCAACATAGTCATTTTCTCAATTCAACATAACATACAATATGCCACTTTCCATTATGCTACAGCAACTGAAGTRTGCTGCAGGCCAATGGAAAATATCCCTAAAAATAGCTTTGCTGTTTCTGGGCAAAAGGAGAAGTATTCGACATTTCCTTGAAAATGTTCCCACTTGGGTTTGCTGGAACAGCAGCGTGATCGGTYGGGTGAGAGGAAGCTCTCTGGAAAGGTTCTCCTCAGCATCACCCTGCTGTCCCGAGAGCACTGCAAGCACGGCTTGTAGCGATTCCTTAGAATACCGTACACGGAAGCTGAATTAAACCGGTTAAGTGCTCCATTGTGAAGCCCTGTATTAAGAGCTTTCTGCTGCTCAAGCAACTTTACATTGTAATGTATTATAATAGTGTGCTGTTCTCATAGAGATCATTTTATAAATACAACATAAAAGATTGTCACATGAGAATCTTCTAAATCATATCAAGGAAAATAAACACCCACTGCAGAGGGACTTGCTTATTTTGCTAAGACATTTTATAGCATATTAGCATAAAAATACTACTTCTGCCTTTCAGGTTCACCCACAGCACTGCTTAAGAGCATTAGATGTGTTACAAATACAAATGACTTTGGCAGCGTAGTAATTTGTTAATGCATGTTTGCAAACTTTGTCTGCTCTTATTCAGCCCTGACATACAACCTGTATAACTTAAAGAATTTTGCATAATCGAAATAGGGAGGTGTGGGGAAAAAGTCCCATTAGTTCTTTCTCTTTGCATCCATGGCACTGGCACCCAGGCCACGGACACTGAATAGCACAGCGTGCCCTGCTTGGCCYGCCTCCCTCGGCAGCTGCTGGAGGTCCCAGGGAGGCGTGTTTTTGCTGATGGATCTGCATAGGACTGCAGGGGTGATCATATCTGCATGCCCCAGTAACCCTCTTATCTGTCCTGGGACAGCTCTAACCCACACTCCTTCCTTCCGTTCCTTKTAATCATCCTTGCAGCAGTTCTGCTGAGAGCCCGTCTCTCCAATTCCCAGCCAACAGTCCAAAATACAGAGGATGTGCCCAGAGTTTCTCCATAAACTGGCTGTAGGAGGGGAATTRCAACCTCGTTTGCTTGAATTTTGAGCTGTTGTCTTAAACTGTTGATCCCTTCTTCCTCTCAGCCTCCTCTGTGCTGCTCACCCTCTGTCCTTTCCTTTGGTGTAAAGCCACCCTGTCCTGAACTCATCTGCAMACTCTTTGCTAGGTCCTTGGATGGTGCAAGGTCTCCTGACAGGGACTAGGAGCCAAATGTGCAGGCTGGTCTGATGTGACAAACGGCACACAGCAGAGTCTTGGTTTTCAGTTGGATTATCTTGCAGGTTCAYACAGTTTCACTACAGAATGCAAAAGACTTACATGAGATTAACGCTGAAATTTTCCATTTTCATGATATTTTTAGAGTGTATTTCCTTTTCCAGGCTGCAGTTGGCTTGAACCAGAGCCACAATGCTGATGACGGTCTAAACACAAAAACGAATTGCAAAATGTGACGATTCCTAAAATGTGTTTCTTGTTGTATAACAAATTCCCAGTGTTGTAGATTAAACTAGAGAGAACAGGAGCCGTAACATGGGGATTATGCAGAATTTCACTTTGTTCTTTGACAAAAAGTTAATGTATGCCTTGTTCCAGTCAGTAAGAATCAAAGATACTTTGTAACTGCCTAATGCATAGCTTAGCTGATTGGAGATTGCAGGCATATATTAATCAAAGATTTTACTACTCAGTTTAGCGAAAGCCAATTACACAAAAGCGTGAGGTATTCCTTTCCCTCATCTGCTCCACAGAATTTAGTGCAGAATACCCTGCAGTTTTAGCAGCTTCTTTCTTTTCTCTTCAGCATCCCTCCAGCTAGTTTTTCCCAGAAAGCTACTTACACACCTCGAAAAACACAACTGAAGCGCTTTATCGTAAGCACATTTTCTGCGGTAGTTCCTTAAAAGCACACCTTGCCCAAGTTCCTATGTGTGTTTTATATTCAAAAATCTGTTAACAAGAAATTGGATCAAGAACTGGAAATCACACATTTTCTTATTACAAAACCAACCATTTCTGTTTAAGTGACGGAAGCATAGATAGGTAGGAAAGCTCACCTATAAAAGCATTCAGTGGAGGGAAGCAGACGAGGTACACTTAGGCTTTTGAAATCTTAGTGGAATTCACTTTAAAGCACCGKCTGCAATCGGACAATAGCTGGAAAGCTAGAACAGTGCCCTGTCTTGCTGTTTCTTTAAAAACATATCAGATAAGAAATAGGAATCTGTGCTTGTTGTATGCCGTGGTGCAGAATGTCACGAAACAATTTGTGCTGCGTGTGGTAATTTAATGCCCACCTGCTACTCGCAACACAGAGCCCCTTCTTCTGGCTGCCGCTCGCCGCGTCGCTCAGACCTGCCCTGCAGACTCGCTAAGTGCCTCTGTGCGGGAGCGCGCACGGGTGGCCTCTGCTGCCCGCCGAGACTGGCATGAAGTGCCCTATGGGGCCCCCATAAAACAGGCTTCCGACTCYCAATCTGCTCTGTCAAACAATGGATGCTGAAATTTGTTTTAAAGGAATCTGAGTGCATTGTCTTTTGTCTTTGACTTCAGGATCTTTGGGGCTGGGACTGTCCTTTTTGTGCTTAGCAGTTGGATTGCTTCAAATTAATCTCTAGCTTGTGAATGTTTGCTTTCACAATAATAATGTAGCTCACTRCCTGCCAAAAGTACCTGGATTCTCAAGCTTATACCTGTGAAATGAAAGAAAGAAAAACAGAAAAGGGCTGCGGTAGGCAAATCTCAAACAGTAGTGTTTTAGGTGCTTTTAATGTCTACTGAATGGTCAAGGACCAAATTACTAGAATCCCAGTTTAGCCAGTCTGGATAAGACRACAAACTGTTAAGTACATTTTTATACTTCTTCTGTTTGATTCAAAAAAAATCCTAGGCCGACCTGAAATGAGATGGAAGGCTTATTCCTGTTTTCCCGTGATAATTCAATCAAGAACATAGGTTTGATTTTAGAACATAGGTTTTGATTTTCTTTTTTTTTTTTTTTTTTTAAGCCTTTAATTAGGTGACATATGTGTGCATTTTTGCTAGCAGATTGACTTCTCACTCTTTCTTTAAAGGCAATCCTTGCTGAGGAAATTCCTTAAGCAGAAATATCTGGCGTCTCAGTGAATGCCACAGGACAGTATGAGCAACGCCGGAGTTGGTCTGACCTGTGGTTAGGCTGTTGATGGACTGTCTGGGATAAAACTGGCCACCCATCTAGTTCTAGAGCTGAGTGCTAGTTTTGTGGGTACCTCACCGCCCTTGTGTTTTTGAAGGTTTGTTTGATTTCCACTGCCCTCCTATCGTGCTGATCTCTGAAGTTAAAAGGCAGCTCCACCTCGCATGTGCAGCATGTGGTGATAGAAAAGTAAAGCGAGTAGAGGGAGACAAGGCAAAAGCCTCAAGCCTTTGAGGGGTCAGTGTAAACTGGCCTAGAKGGGAAAAAAAAGGAGGTGCACAAAGAAGCCTCACTGAGACACAGAAATCTTAAAGCCTCCAAGGCAGGCACTCACCCTCAGGGCTCTCTTGCCATCTAAGAAATTGCATCCAAAGTGTTTGTTGTTGCAAAAGGCACTCCTGCAGTTATCCCAAACGGAGAGCTATGTTGTATTTTCCTGTAGATAAGAATTGATCTATGCAGCCTCTACAAAATAAAGAGGTTTTGGTTCATTTATTCTTTGGAATCTCAAAACTGCATAGTTTAAGTATAGTCGTGTATGTAATATATTATTTTAATAATACAACCTATTATGACAGTCATTGCATCTGAATAATATTTATRTAAGGTAAGAACGAACAGCTATTTGATAGAAATATTTGTATTTATTTGTATATACTTATATAAAATTATATATACTTGTGATTTTGCTATTATTCCTCCTCTTAGACTACTACTTAGTCATCTACTCTCTTATTTTCCAACATGACTGAAACAGTCCCCAAACCAAATTTGGATATATTTTTGAAAGTAATTAGGGGTCTTAAGGCGAGCTGGTGTAAGTTGCTGAGTTACCTCAGATATGTCTCAGCATATTTAAGAAAAGGACGTGTAGGTTCAGTACCTGTCAACAGTASTAAGATTCGCCTGTGGTTCCCGTAAGATGCCGACCGTATTTCTTCGCTGCCAGTTTTATTCACTATCTCAAAGTGTCATACACGGGAGAACAGGAAAACACCTACGTTCTGCGGGATTTCTGGGAGGCCGGGGTATGTGGGCATCCGATGGCACCGACAGAGCTGGAGCTTGGGCCCAGCAGGGTTGCTGAACATGCAGGAATTGGAAGCAAACGGCCCAGGCTGCCTGGCCAGGCAACTTCTGCTGAGCGTGCTGAGGAAGTGTGCTCCCCCAGGAGCGKATTTATTGCACCTGCACAAAGCATGTGCACAGAAACATGTGCGGCAAAGACTTCTCCTGCACAGCCCAGGCCGCTGTGTGCATTTGCTTTGTTTGGCACAGAGATAGATCCAAGTGAACCTGCATGCTTAGGCCTCATACAAAAAAAAAAAAAAAAAGAGGACTCTCTGCAGAGAACAAAACACCTAAATATTTTTCTCTCTGTTTTAGTTGGAGGAAAGAAAAGGATTCCTAGTCCTTGATACAAGGTTGTCACATGTGGCCCAAGAAGAGCTATAATGGTCTATAACATCATTTCTCAGACATCCTGAAACGTCCCTTTGCTCTGGAAAGAGCTTTATGCAAAGTTAAGGGGTGCTTGAACTTGACCCAGAGATCAAATCTGGAGGTAAAATGCAACTTGGAAACAGAGTGAGTCTATATTTTTACAGTATTCATTCTATAGCCACAAGAATATGCATTTGTTTTACTTAAAAGGGGTTTTATAATTATGCATTAAATTAGGTCCATATCTTTGGTATTTTACTTACCTGGATAGAGCAATTTCAGCTTCTAAAAGTTTAGTTGGTCTACAAAGCAAATTCAGGAAACCAGAGAGTTTAACATAGAAGGATTAAGTCTGTGCTATACAGTTGTAGGATGGCACAGATTATGCTATTCTTGTGGGCAATACTAATACCTTGCTTTTCAGGTGACTTCAGTGCATTTTACAGGAAAGTTTCAGAATGCTTTCCTAAATAGCTATAACAATATCCAAATTTGATCTGGAAGTATTATTCATGAATGTCTATTCCACTTTGGCTCAAATCTACACTGCTTTTTGCATTGCGTAATGAGAATATATTTCTTCCATAGAAAGACAAGTTCTTGTTGTATATTAGCTGGTTTTCTATTGCAGAGGGTTTCTAAATCCAAACAATTTCCTGTGCATGGCAGGATTTTTATTAATAGTTACTGTGCATATTAAAGTACCRGATAACAACATGTGCTACCTTGCATTAGTAAAGCATAGACCAGAACATGCTGCCACTATCTTGTGATTTGCTTAGCACCTCCAGCCCTTAGCTGACTTACAGAATTCAAACAAAAACAACAGACAACCCAGGAGCTGCATAAATTGACCACGGTAGTGGCCAACACTCTGTAAATAGCTTAGTTAAAGTAAATACTCATCTTAAGGCCTTCAAACTGCAAAATCACTGAGCTCTAAAGCAGGAGTTTTGTGCTCTGAATGCCTGCCAGCGTTCCTGGAGAAATCCATCCCTTAAATAAGCCCCTATGACAAGATAACAATTGTCCTTTTGTGGCTATTCTGTGGCCCGGTAGTAGAGGGCTACATTTTGTGGAAGTAGCCTGTGCAGTAGGTTAGATGATTAGGTTTTAAAACTCATATCTTTCAGATCTGGCTCTTGGTAAAGGACTTTGTAGAACTCTTTAAGAATGGTATTAGTCAGTTATTATTTCTTACATGAAATCCCAAAGACCRCCTAATTCAGTCTGTTAGACTACAATCAGGATCTTATTGAAATCAACAGAATTCAAGAGTTGTAAACATTAAGGGTTCATTGGTTTAGATAATGAATCCTCATGGATTGTCTTTAATACAGAAAAACTTTATATGTCATGTGGATACATTACGTTTTTCTCCATGAGACCTCGAGTCTGCTAATATCTGCCTAGTGTTAAAGTTTTGTTTTTGTTTGAGTTTGCTGATCTTTGGCTGGTCATTTGTTTTCAGGTTGCTTTTCRTATTGTTCTTTGAGATGTATTGTTTTTATTCTACTGTACTGTGTRCCGAGTGGATTGGGATGAAAAGAACAGCAAGGGTGAATGTGCTGGAGTTGTTGAGCCTGTTCTGTTAACCTTAGTACTGYTTATGTGGTTGATATTTCTGATAGAGAACATGTGCATAATGCAAATATGCAAAGCACTGCACTAGAACTTTAAATTGACCAGACCAATTTTTGGCCATTTTCCAGTTTTTGAAGATGGACACAAAAACGTCACTGTTACTTGTAGCACAGACTGAGGAGAAAATATTGCAAAAACACKGTTCATKTTGCATCAGGACACCACCATTGCACAGGATGTCTTAGTTGTTCAGTTAGCACCTAACTCCTCTTTTCTTCTAAAAAMWRAAAAAAAAAAAAAAAAAAAAAAAAAAATTATATATATGTAAAATGAAATTCTGAGCTGTCGGGTGGAAATGTTCCAGACTTGTGTTTTGGAAAATCCTTGATTCTTGACCGATAACTTCTTACCACCAGTGGCTGTGCTGGGAGGACAGTGACTTCTGTGTGGTCTTGTCCCGCCTCGCCTGTGGTATCTAGACATTATTCAGAGAGGCAGCTGTCTATGATTACAGATCTTTCTGATGTCATGGGTCACATCACCAGGAAAGTGGGAAGGTTCAGGATGACAAACTAAAAGTAGTCTGTCACTGTCAACCCCATAGGATCAAAGAAAGAAAAAAAACTGTATCTGTTTTGGCAAATGGTGAAAGAAAGAGGAAAAGCACAGGCTGTTAGGTTAACGTAGAAAGACAGGATTGACCTCTACAATCTAGAYTAGTTTATTTTGCTGTGGTATTTTACGTGCTGAAATCACTTTTGTCAGGGAACCTCAAAGCATTCTACAAACAAAGTAGTTGAGAGTTGTAACACTTCTGTAAGATACAGGCACCCTGTAACAGGGTGACCCACAGACAGACGTTGGGTCACTCAGGTGAGGCAGTGCGGAATAGCTAGGAAGGGAGTGATTTTGGTAAGCACTAGATGAACGGTCACAGCAGCGTGWACAGCTCACGGTCACCGTGACAGTGCTGCTGACAGGAAGGACCGGAGACCCAGGCAGGGGATCCGAGCGCATGAGTCAGACAAAAAATCTGAAAAGAAGGAAATTTAATATTGGTAAAGAAGTCTGGAATATGATGATCTCTGTCTAAGACTTGAAAATATTTTCAGTTAAGGTGAGGAACTCCTGGAATTAGTTTTCAAGCAACTGAAAGTTTTAAAGTGGTATTTGTGGCACACTTAAAAAAATTAAACTGAAAACTGAAGCAAATGTTTTCTTTTCTCTTCTAACCTGCATGAGCAATGTGCACACTATGTCTGCTTCAGCAGTCGCAGGCATGCGATCACCACTGGCTGCTGTGGCCCAGTGTTAATCAGGAGCAGTGAATTTRGCTTTCACAATACAGTCAGTTCTTGTTCTCAACTTCTGAGAGTTCATAATTCAGTCTTACTGTCATTCCTTTCCTCTTCCATGCTCTTTCATGAAAGGTAAACCTGAAGGAAAGCAACCAGAGTCATTAACTGTTGGAAACTTTAACGTGCTACAAAACCAGAATTAGAAGTGATAATGAAATTTCCACTGCTGAAAGCAGACTCTGCTAACTGATGTATGTAGTGAGAAAGGTGGCCATATAACCAATAAAAATAAGAACCATGTTCATTTTTAATATGCCTCATTCATCTTTGCTTGAATTGGCAGAACACCAAATTAGAGTTTAAGTTAAGATGTTCCTTTTAATTTTCAGTAATTAAAATAAATATATGTTTAACCATTTCCACTAGACTCTATTAAAATCAGTATTTTTGATGAAATATCTTCCAGGAAAATGTCTGCCAAATTGAATAACATTTGTAAAGSTCTCTGGAGAAAATAAAATGAAAAACCAGAGTTCGATTCAGCAAAAGCAACTCAGTGGTAAATAACTTTACTTCCATGAATAGGCCCACTTGTTACTAAATGAGCTTTTTCCCTAGGAGCTAAGTAACGATGAGCAGGGACAACTGAAGTTGGGAAGCTGATAAGATTAGCATTCCTGGCTATCTCCCTTATCCCTGCTGCATAATCATCAGGGCTAGAAATCAAGCAGCTTTCTRCGTTTGCAAAGCAGTCTCGATTCGCAGGCCAGCGACGCGGATTCTTGCAGCTATAAACTCTCGCCATTCGTAAGAGGCATAAGAGTCCCCTGCACTGAAAGCTGTTCCCCAGGTCCTTCCCAGTGGGCCCAGCACTGCTTCATCAATGAGAGGTCAATAGTTGAGTTGAGGGAAAACAGGAGTGAGCCCAGAAGGACTGTTGCCATAGACRTCTTCAACTTAGCAGCAAATGGTCTGTCGTAACTTACCTTCTGACAAAGAAGAAACCTCTCTGGTTTGGTCCAACATTTCTTTTTCTTTGATAAAAACCTTTCCGTAGGAGAAAAAAAAAAAGGTTTTGTTTTGCTGAAGAAAACAGAATGGGCAGTATTGTTGTCTTTCCCAATGTCATTAGCAGTTTGGGAAGTGCTTTCTAAAGCTGAAAGATAAGAAAGCACATGAATAATTTTCATTTCAGCATGATTACCTGATGAAATCAAATGTTACATTGAATTTTTTTGTGAAACAGAAATTCCAAGCTTTGACCAAGTTGAAAACCTCAGTCACTTATGGCAGGCTGATGCCTGAAATATAAAAGTAAGTAGTAGTAATTGTACAAGAAGAGCATTTTTATTAACAAACAAAACATAGGAAGACCCAAAGGAAGGGAAAAATAAAAAAGAAAACAAAAAAGAGAGCTTCATGTGGAGGATGAAAGCCCACCCAAGATCTAATATAGAAGCAAGGAATGACAGTGTGAAAAGGAAGAAAGAAAAAAAAAGAGAATTTAGGAAAGAGGAAGGAAAGAGAAACAAAGCAAAATCAATGGGTAATAAAGTAGACTGAAAATATTCTGAAAACGATAAACTGATGAAATGACTGGATTGTATAGAAGTGAAGATATTTAATAGTCAAGCATATCAAGTATCTTGAAAAGGAAAAGGAATTGGCAAATAAGACAAAAGCTAGCAGATAAACATAAATAGTGCTATGAAATCAGAGAAATGAGGCATACATACAATCCTAGAAGAGGAGAGAAAGCCAAACCACAGAGCTTTGCCAGGGGATCAAACCCTGGAAGATTCCTGTAGCCAAGAATTGTGAGGGCTTGTTTTATTTTTGCTTTCTTATTCCTGCCAGAAGATACAAACTATATCTATTTACTTAGGAAAAAAAAAATGTATTGCAATACAGCCAATTTCTCTTGGGGAAAAAAAGAATGCTATAAAAAAAGTCTTAACAGTTTTTCACAGTATATCTAGAGATGCTGGAAGTGTTTGGTGAAATGATAAAGTCTACAAGGTCTCCCAAGGCTGATTGAAAGAGAAAGAGTGGAATCATTATGAGCCATAATCTGATATGTTTAGTCCCACTGAAATGAATGGAACTGTTGTCAGTAATCAATTCGAGTCAGGAAATAAAGCTCTGGACCCAGGATAGATGGGCAGACTGATAACAAAGTGCTTGATTTTTCGTAACTTTGTGAATAATGCCATTATCCAACCCTCACAGAGAGGCAAGATAATGGAATTCAAAATTTGGAGAGAAAAACCTTAGGGGTTAACAGAGTTGCATGTTTGACATGCCAGGTTGTAACCGTGCACCATGAATCACTTTGCATAGCCGCTTGCTTTTACCAAATACTGCAGAAATTCATCTACCTATATAATTAAAAAATCCTCCCCTAATTTGCACACTGTTCCTATACAAACAGGGGCTGTATCTGATCTGAGCTTTAAGTGCACAGAGGTTGGCAGGTCCAGCTGTCAGCTGTGTCAAATTCAGGCCAAATGGCACGCAGAGCACAGCTCCTCTGAGCTCTGATTCCTTTGCTAGATTCTGTCTGACAAGGATTTCTCCTGCCCACACCTTCCCTTCTCTCCTCAAAGTGAAAGAGGAAGCAGGAGGTATTACACCAAATAAATTTCACACAAGCTAAACTAAACTTTGGCAGGTTCTGGACTCTGTGCGTCAGTGCTTGGAGCGCAGTGGAAGTTTTCAAAACAGTCTCTTACTCTTTCCTTCTCTTTTGCCTTTTAAATGTTTAGTGATCTTTGACTGGCCACAAGCTCTTTGAAACTGGCATGGACTTTTGCTTATGCCTTTATTTTGACTACCCAAATTTGTGAATCCATGATCCCGCTTAATCTACATGTATCGGAAAATAACTCCATTGGCAAAACTAACCCCTTCATTTGAGGTGGCTGTAAATTTTCCAACAGCAAGAAATATTGTGCGTTTCTCATTTCTCCTCTTTTCCTATCACTRCAAAACATGGATGTGAGTTTTAGCTTTGGATCCTGCCATAAAAAACTGTCGTGGTGCATGGAAATGGTTTCTATCTAGAGCAATATTCCAATCCAGCTATACTTTTTCAGTTATCCAGTGAATTATATTATTCTTGTTTTACTGATGGATCTTGAATAATAGGATGCCAAAGTATCTGGCACTATAGGCCCAACCTGTAGGTAGATTATTTTAGAAGTAAAAGCAAAATCTAAATACTCTCAAACTGCTTTTGTGAGCAGATTGCCAGAGAAATTGCTACATTATGATGAAGTACTTCTTTTATCCACTTTAAAGGGATGAAAGGCCAAAGGAGATTGACCATGACAGAGCACAGGCAGCTGAGAGGAGCAGGATGTTCTTAAGTAAAAGCTGGCACTTAACCTTTGCGTAGTCTCCTTTGCACAGTAGAAGAGCAGCTCTTAGGGTAAGAAGAGGATCAGCTGCAGGTGAAGTTTGAGCAGGAGTGACATGAGCTACTATATCAAGCAGTATGCATATAATTATTGTATATWGATATATGTGTTGCCTGTTGCTTCTTTTAAGTACACAAAGAGAGCATCACAATTTTACAGGTACGGAAAACGTGAAATTACCACACTGATGGATTTCCTCCAGTCTCAAAGATAATCATACACTTGAATGTCTTTGTTACGCCTGGGTTTTAATCATTGMCACTCTCTAGCTTAAAGTCAAGCACAACACTATAATTACATGGGCATTTGGGCAAAGAGCAGCTCTGAGATTTGAATATGTTATGACCATAGGTGTGATATATGTGTCAGAGCTAACTTGGGAGTATACAAGAAAGGTATATTCAGGTGTAGAGGGGGCAGGTAAAAGAACAGTCTGTTCTTTCTTTCTCAGTCTCTCTTTCTCAGACCTGGGAAACCAACTCCTAGGAGAAATTAAATTCATGTAAATTAAAGCTCCGCCAACATATGYTGGCATATCAGAAATCACGGGCTGGGAAGCGCCTGCACTATGATCGCTTTAGGTGAGGAACAAAATGGGGAGGTAKGTACTTGCTGTGCGCCTGTGGACAGATATCTGAGAGCTGTGAGCTGAATCTATTTCTGTGATCTATGCAATGGTTAAAGATTTCTGCCTCTGCTAAGACCAGCCTTCATTGGCTCAGAAGCTTTGGATACACCCCAGTAATCCTGTAATCCCTGTAATTTTAAGGGGGAGGTATATGAGATTACCCACACAACGTGAGAATGGATAAACCTCTTCATTTGGCAGAACAGGACTGATCCCTCATTTTCACTGTCATAGCACATCTTCTCTTTTATTTCCAGTTTGTAAATGGAATTAGATTATATCACAGCAAGCTGTTTTTTCCTCACAATAGCAAGCTGCAGACTCAGTGAGGTTGCAGTACACTATTACGTTACAGAACACGTGTTTCTGTGGAATCCTAAGGGAAAACACAGTTATATCATCTGCTAGCAGTCAGCAGACACATGCAGCACATAAGTCACTCTAATTGTATTAAGTGAGGTCTGCAGGAGTGGCAAGAGCTGTGATTAATGTGTGCAGCCCATGCAACATGCATCCTTTTCCATATAAAAGGTAGCTCTGATCAGTGCACAAGTACCTAATGATACAGGGGTATTGGTTATGGGGGATTTACTCTGTGAGCTTGTAGTACCCTTGTTTAAACCTCCTCGAATGTGCGTGCTTCGTGTGACGTGAGCGCCCTGCTCAGAGAGGCCCCACTCCGCCAGCCAGCCCTGTCGCGCGTGCCAAAGGTGGCCGAGGGCCGCGGGCAGGCGGGATGAGGGGGTCGAGGGCTCCAGGGGAGGAAGGCAGGCGGTTGGGGCCCTCTCTCTATCCATCACCTGTGCTGGCATCAGCACCAGCAAGTCTGGGCACATCTGGCTGCTGGGCAAAGGAATGCTACTTTCCTGGGAGTTTTCCTGAGAGAAGGGCAGAGACTAGGAGATCTCCAAAAGGAGAAGAGTTGAGGCAGAACTCAAGGAGCATTTTGCCRTATTTAAAGAAGTTCACTTTTTTGGTTTTTTCCCATAACTAAAGAGGGAAGTTGATCTTAATTAGGGCATAGTTAACTTTAATATAAGATTGAGAGGCCAACTGTCACRTAGTAGCACTAGTCATTCTTCCTGCAAAGGCAAAAGATAAAAGAGTAGCTCATACAAACTATGTCCTTTAGCAAAGGCAGGGTGTTATACCCTAAGCCCGGTTACAGCGTGGGAAATCTGTAAAATTCTTYGTCAGGACGCGTCATGTCATACATTCAGGAACACCAGGGCTTTGTAACCATCAGAAGGTTTGTGGGCTGTGTTTGTCCTACTGTCATGCTAATGATATCTGCTAACGACAATTACATCTGGTATTCCCCTCTGGGGTTCACTTTACTCATATTAGTCACATTGTAATAATGTAGAAGTAGTGTGAGAGATGAATCCATCCCATTCTCTTTTAAAATATGTAAAAAGTAAAATCATAAAAGCATTTATCTTCCCTAAATTAGGCAACTGCCTCTTGAGAACCRTTACAGAGCCTCTGTTCAGGCTCACATTTCTGTGTCGGTGCTGAAGTCGCAAAGTCCTAACAAACAGGAGCATGACATGCTTCTGAATGCATATTCCAAGATGCCCCCAAGTTGGGCTGGCACTGCATGAAAGAGGAACCCCATTACACCTCATGACAAAACTATGAGGAAACATGCCTATCTTGTTCACAACAGGCCTCAGAAATGCCCRAAGACTCATTTCTCCCAGCATGATGAAACATAGATGAAACATCAGTGAAAACTGACTGTGCATCAGCAATGAAGTATTCACACCTCATTGAAGAGCTAAATGGGGACAGCAAGCTAATCACTGTGACACGGCCTAGCTCGGTWTAGGGAGGGACCCTATGAAAAACAGTAAGGCAGAGTAAGGTCTCAGGGTTCACTTGCAGCTCGTGACAAGCTTCATGTATGTTCTCTGGATGTACATATTTACAGAGCTTTCTTTTCACATGTGACATTTAACATGATCACAACTCAACACCTTTATTTAGAAGCCATTTGATAGATTCTACCCTCTAGCCATTTATGCCTCTCTTGTTCTGAGTGACGAGGCATGTGCTGTGCAATCACACTGGCTGCCCGTGCAGCCCTGAGAAGTCTCCTGCTTCTCTGTCCATTCCTTAGGTTACCTCACACAACATGTGTTCATCCATGTGTCTTTATGTGTTGTCAGTCATCTTTTCTTTTGCCAAACAGAAGAGCACATGACACTTTTCTCAGTGTTTGAGGGCCTGAGGATCTACCTCATAACCAATTTCAGAGTAGAAATCCTGCCAAAACACATGCATGTAGGTGAGATTWTAACAATTTCATAATGGTAAAGAAGACTCAAACCCCGCCGAAGCAATGACATGGTACTGAGATACTCCAGGAAGCAGTGTTCAAATTAAGAAGATATCTGCTGAATACAAATAAAAGAATATTTGACTAGAGCCTGATGAGAAACCTGTCCCCCTCACTCAAAGACTGCTCAGCTTGCTGTGGGTGTTCCTCTGCCCAGGACCATCTGCTCCAAACTTCCTTTTTTATTTTCAGGAATATTGGGCCATAACTGACCACTGCCAARCTTTCATATGATGATGAAGCCACACTGAATTTTGTGCTCTGTATGCTTGCATCATCAAGACAGTCAATGTTGTTTTTTCTTTTCAAGACCTTTTAAAGCTGTGTGATGAGTTGGCAAATTGGCCCATTCCCATTTTCATTGGCACTAATGTTACTCATGTTTCTAGCCTAGAAAATGAGTGGAAATTTTCCTCTTTTTTTTTCCAGAAAGCAAGTGAAGAGTGCTTGTGTGGTTGCCACTCCCTTTGACTTGTTCAGGCATTTTCTCTGTCTGCTTAACAACGATGATTTTGTGGTGACAGTGCTGACATCGTACTGTCACTGGTGAGGTTTATGCTGACCAGAACTTACTAATTCCCTGTGTACAACTCTGTAAAACTGCACAGAGTACTTCATTGTATTTACTGAAGATTTGTCTCCAAAGCACATTACTTAAGCATCTCTCTGAGCTTATGTGAAGTCCTACAGTACAGTGTAGGGGGCTGAAAATGGAACTAAGAGCAGTGAATGGTGACTTCGGGCAGTTCTGCATCCSTCACATTTCATTTTCCTGGCATTCAACTTTTTTGTTTGACAGAAATTACCTCGTTCACTTGTTATGGAAGTATCTTAAGAGCAAGGACCATTGCTTTTGCAGGGAGGCAAACACCTGCTCAGAGTAGGGGGCCTGAAGTACCCTTAGCATTCTTTAACTGAAACATAACGGTATGTAGAAGGACGAGTAGACAAGCTCATCTTCCCTCAGTATGTAGTAACTATGTACAAAGGCTTCATCATATCACATCGTTGTTTTAGTACAGAAATAACTATCCCATGGAGCTAATTTGATTCAGCTTAATATTTTATAAGAACARGTATGGGAGGGGGACATACTACTGCACAGTACTGCAAATAATTTCTCTAATAATATAGTCAGCCTCAGAGACTCCGGCACTTACTTTCTTGTCCCCAAGACATCTCTACGTTGTGCTTCACTACCCTGGCCTGTGCTGATAGAAGTGTTACTTAAGTTATCCTGGAAATAGTTTAGGCTAAAAAACCTGGCTTGGCAAGACCAATTGCCTTTACAAGGAGCCAGAGCCTGGCAACTTCACACAGCAGCAGGTCTGAAATGCTTACAACTCTTGGAACTCAGGCTATACTGTCAAACCACAGCCTGAGGCTGGGGAGGGACGTCGGAATTTTACATGCAGATACGGAGGAGTCTGAAGCCAGTGGTACTTTTAGTAAAAAATGCTTTGGGATTTCTTTGGAGTTGTCTGCCACTGGGAAGTCCCACATTCTGTATTTCTTGTATAGGTCAGGTTGCTGTGCCCCCTTCTTAGCAGAGCTTTCTCCATACTCAGCTTCTGTGCCTTGGGTTACTCCCATACCAAGCTCTTACTAAAACAGGCTTCTTCAAAGTTACTGAGTTTAGTTCTCCTTGCAGAATCAAATAGTGAAGCAGAGACAAATTCCAAGAAATATAAGTGGCAATCATGTCCTTGAGACGTGTCAGTGCTGCCCATTAATTTGTATGTTTTTGATGGGACCTCTCTTACACTAGGACACTTTGCATGCTGTATTTTTAAATAGCAGCCTCTGAGCAGTACTCAGTCTGAGATGTGTGAAATCATTACGGAGCACCCATGTGCTACCTGTCTTTGTTAGTAATCAGTCCGGACTAAGTATCATGATTGTAGCACCTTAAAAGCCTTCATCCTAAAGCCACCAAAGCTTGTGAGCTAACGTTTTAGTTCCGTAAAATATTTTTCCAACACAGTTGCACTCAGGTGTAGCCGTACTCGCTACCAGAAATGCTATTCAGTGTGAGCTGTTTCCTAAAGGAAAAGTGCATGTGAGAATTTAGATTATTTTGTCTCGCACAGCTGCTGCTTGTTCTGCAAAATGAGAGCTACAGCTGATGACAAGGTAGTATGGAACCTGACACCTCCGCTGGCGCTCGGCCAAGCACACCCAATGTTTTAGCCGCTCTGTGGCATGTGATACATTTCTTAATTGTTGATAACATATAATTAGGGCAATCTAAGCCCAGTTTAATGAATGCAGTAAGTTAAACTGGAGCGCTCGCCTCCACTTGGATAGACTTTGTTACTCTTGGAGCTTGTATCTGCAGAATAACATTTTATAAACAGTGCAAAATTGAATCTTCCCTTTACAAACCATCCGGCCGGAGCTATGGCTGACACCSTAAGCCACAGCATAAATTCTGCGTGCTCTATAAATGTCAGCTCATCTTCGGGGCCATGGCACCGAAAACAAACTCCTATCCTTAGAGATTTTGAAGACAACTTTTATTTAGAGATTTCTGACATGCAGGATGATTGTCTAATACATCTCTTTAATGTGCTTTATTTATTTTCATAATCTTTAGACATTTTTTTCTGTAAGGTAAACAAYACACTCCACTTTCTGAACCTCAGCAATACATATTTGAGGTTACAAAGAAAATGTAAATCAGATGGATTTATTCAAATTATAAATGATTAGTAAAGATCTTCCTATCTTCATTATGTGACCTTTTAACGTTCTGTGCTGATAAATGTTGTAAATACTTGCCATGCTCTGTAATTTAAATATTTGTGTGTGATAGTTATCCTCAGAGCAAATGATCTCAGCCTGAGTTTTACAGAATCTTCTGAAAGAATAAAAAGGTGCTAATATTTCCAACCCCAAAGTATTTGTTTACGGCACAACAAAAAAGAAAAAGACATGAAAAAAGATTACACAGGGAATAAAGATCTCCCTATTTATTCATCACATAGTTTCTAGGGCTTTTTGCTCTTTAAATTTGTTCTAATATTATCAGAATTGATTTTTAGTCTCTCTGATCCCAGAGGAAATGTCTTCAGTGAAGCTCTCAGTGGATAACTGTAATGAAGAATCAGCATGCAGAGCTGTTACTATGGTGCTCTTAAGTGTAGAGCTTCAAAAAAAATTAACTGATAAGAAAATTCCAATGCACTATATTTAGAAGTATTTCATTTCCTAGCTTTTGACATAAAATAATTTTAACAATTGAAAATGTACATGGAAATTATTTATTTTTTGTTGCAGAATGATATCATTTAAAATGTATTTTATTGGCTTTTAAGTAAAACCTAAATTTAGAAAAAAAATCTTAGTTGCAAAATTCCCCYAAATAATACTGGAAACCAGAATCACACTCTTTCTTCTCTTCGTTTTTGTCATTGGGAGAACTAAATATCCTAGATTCTACTAGAAAATATTTACGTACAAAGAGCTCTACTTGAATGTTTACCTTTACTTTATATTCTAGAAAGGCATTTTAACAGGGGTACTAGTTTTTGACTCCCTTGGAAACAGCCCAGGTTTATTTTTAGACTTCAGCATCCTAAATTGTGTACTGTATCACATAGGGCAATGCAAGCAAAAATGGCAAATTCAGCTTCCTATTATTTTTGAGAGAGAGCCAACATTGGCCCATTTCTGTAGGAGAGCCCAGTTTTAAGGTCTACATAACCACCAGTGAAATCATTATAAGGAATATGAAATGATTGCAGGCACAACTATATTTTACATATACAGTTTATACCACATGAAGAAAAGTGAGTTCAAAATAACTGAAAATAACATCAATACACACACACACACACATACAGAAATTTCTGTACTGTTATTGCAAGTCAGTTTATGCTAACACCTTCATTTGAATCACTTCTATTAAAAAAAAAAAMCACCCTTCTTCACACTCCTCGTAATGAATTGCCTGCCAGTGTACAATTCATTTCCTGAAAATCTGCTCTGTGGTGCCCTCCCCTTCACACTCCCTGCTCCTGCCAGCAGCCCAGGCAGCCCTTGTGGCACCAAGGGCTGGAGTATTGGTTGCTAGAAAGGTTTTCTTGTACCTACCACTTATAAATACGGTAAATGCTTGATAATGACACTTTTTTGGTGTTGGCCACCTGCAYTTGTCTGCAACCACTTGAAACTCTACTCACAGCTTTGACAACCAAATTCCATCCTACAGATGTTTCCTAAATGGTTAGCACGGAGTCGTAGTTACAGCCTGCAAGCTATACAAGGAGGTAAATAGAAAAGGAGCCACTTCTGGTGATAAAACAGTCAAAGATATTCTAAAAAACCCTGTCATCCAAACGATGACACTCTTTGTAGCTTTGTAATACACATGGCAGTAATTTTACCTGTGCTGGTTTCACAAAGAGAAGGACTCACAATAAGTGATAATAAAATAAAAGCAATAAGCTTTTGCACTTCTGCAAAGTTCAATTTTTCAAAGTTCAAGTTTTTATTTTACAAGTTCAATGAAACAAAAATTAGCTAACTTCTTAATATCCAAGTGAGATAAACACTAGCTTGAGATAGGAACTTCCTGTAAGTAACTCCTGAAAGGCATCTGATTATGTGGCTAATATAATATTACTTAGCTTCCTTGTACAGATCAAGAAAACTGCTAATGGAAAGTCCTATATAGAAAATTGTTATCAATTTACGATGTTATCATCACCATTATAATTTTACTGCAGGATAGCAATTAGTATAATAAAGTAGTGAAATCTTGCTATGAATTATTTTATTATTTTATCATGTTGTTCCATTGCCGTCTTCCCAGCAGTAGCTGTGTCGTTAGGTGGTGTTTAGTGAAATTCACGTGTTCTCTCCCACAACTGCCCTGAGAAAYCTCCAGCTGTGGGCCCCCAAGTTCAGGAGGTCAGCACTGGCCGCATGGGCACACACAGGCTCGTGGCCGTGGGCCACCTGCAGCAGACCTGAGCGTTCCTAYACCCACCTGTATCTACTCACAACCCTAACATCTTGGGCTCTTTGAAAGAATAGGTTTGATTAGGGGTTTTTTGCTTGCTTGCTTGCTTGCTTTTTATCCTGTTTTTTTTTTGTAATAGTAGTTTAGATATGGAGATTAGGGTGGGTGACATGGCCCCTTCCAAATTTACTCACCTTTGCTCACGTTGAGTAACCTGACTGAGTTTTGTAGAACTGCTTATAATAAATACCATTAAGACTGTGAGATCTTTCTTTATTTTTTAAAGAGCAGCCCTAGAAGTTACTGGGAATCAGGAATGCTGAATGCTATTGCTGATTTTTCCCCTGAATTCCAAGTAAATAATTGTTATGTGCTTTCATCTCTGTGTGTCCCTATTTTCACAGTTAGGAAAAAAGTGACTATGAACAAAATTCTTTCACGGGGATGWTCTGAAAACTGCAGGTCTAAGTTTTGGAAGGTCTAGAGAAGGGAAAARGTATGCGATTGCTAAATTATCTTTATGAGTCCTATTGTAACTTGCAAGAAGCCGGAAAATATTCAGTAAGGATTTTTTCTTCATTATTCTTCCACACTGTTTATTTATGGTAGGGAGTGCTGAGATGTGGCTTCCTACACTGAGCTTTGAGACAGTGCTTTGAGGTGGAGGCAAAGCTGTATGAAGTCATTTAGGTGACAAAGACAATGTAATTTTTTGTTAGGCCAAATTTTATCTTTATTAAACATAACTTTTGTCTCTTTAAATACGAAGTGTTCTGTGTAGCAGAGATGCATATTGCCATTCGTTCTTCTGTTAGCTGTGAAGAACTGGAACACTGAAAGCAAATGTACAGCTCGTAATATCTATTTTTATGAAGACTTTTTTTTTATTTATCCACCCAAAGCATACATAACCCATTACAAAAAAAAAAGCTTGAAAGTTCTTTCTTTTTGAAAGCTCCTGCTGGGAACTGGAGGATGCTTTTCTCCTGCTGTTTTTGAGAAATAAAGATTTTTGTGAAAGTCATTTTTGGATTAGTCCTGTGTTCAGAGCAAGAGACATTTTCTTTCTTTTTTTCTCTTTTTTTTTTTAGTTTTTTTGTTTTTTGAGGGGCACTTTTTTCCCTCCGAGGCAAACGCCTGGTTTGCGATCCTTCTGGTGTAGAGTGGGTTATACCGTATAATTTTCCCCCACCCAAGGAGCACCGGGATCCAGCACCTCAAAGCGGCCGGTCGGCCCTGCAGGTGCTGGGTGCGTGCCGAGCCGGAGCAGGGTGGCTCCGGGGGTGCCAGCCGTTCCTGGCTCTCGTGGAGAGGCAGATGGGCACGCTCTGCTTCGCGGGGCTCCTCCTCGGCGGCGGCAGCGGAGCCCCCATTAGCACTARTAGGAGCACTGCGCATTTAGAGAGAGAAGAGACTCCCAAGTGTATAAATTCATTGTCTGCTTCCTTCTCTTTGAAATATTACATTTTTAGAACCTTGGGTTTAAACATGCACTATAAATCTGACAGCGAGCCTTACTGAAGTCTCAACTCTAAATAAATAGTTTAAAATAAAAGTTGTATAAATACCCCTCCGTGCCAACAATACAGTTTGAAAGAGCGCGCTGTAAACACAAAGTAAATTAAATGGGACCCACTTTTGTGGGTGAAACGGCTACTTAAACTGGTTATTATAGAGAAGATTTTGTTGTGTGGTGCGACAGCACGTACCCATGTGGCTAACCAAGAACTGGCTGGAGAACCAAACCCCACCCGTACCTAGGAGCGGTGCCATGACCAAACCACAATTCCTGCGAGGCACAAACTTAATTTGCTGCAAATGAAGCACAGGCACTGTCGCAGCTCATTAGCCAGTAACAGACATATTGCAAGAGAAGAAAGTGGAATTYGCTGGATGGTCCAACTTCTACATATGCTGCGAATAAAGCAGACTATTGTTTTTTGATAAAGGAGTATTGTTTTGAATGTGCCGGGTAACTAAGTAAAGCCAGCAGAATTTTTTGGCCAAATATAGTCTCTCTMTCTCTGCTAAAAATCCTAGGTTTTAAATTAGGAGCTGAAGTCATTGAAAAAAAAAGTTTACATTCCTGCAGCCGGCTGCAGCAAAGCCAAACAAATGTTTGGCTTAATATTCATCTCTTTCATGAGCCTTTCTTAAACATCTAAGTCAGAAAATACCATTTCTATTATTTAGTAATTTGATGCTTCAAAGCATGGGKTTTTTTCYCTTTTCTTTTTTTTCAAAACTTGTTCAGAAGAGACACAGTAGGGTCACTGCCGTGGTATTAGACTATGTGAAGCATTTCATAACTTAAAGAAATTATGGTTTCAGCCTCTGGCATCAGCTCCAGTTGTAGGTCACAGTTACTAGCAGTGTGTTTTTTGTTATATTTATATACCAAACCACTGAAAAAGAGGAAAAGAAGGTGTTGTTTTTCACAGTAGCTAGTTGCAGTTGTGACATGGGTCTAGAAAACGAGCAGCATATTTAGCGTTGGGAGACCTGCCTGTAAAAAACAACTGGAAATGCTGCATTTCTACAAGGCAGTGCTATATGAACAGCACGCCRTAAAAATATTAAAATGAATACAGTAACTCCTGGAAGCCTGAGTTGTCTTCCAAATCCTTTGATATATCTGGTGGCTGCTGCTTTCAGCCCCCCGGCAGGCCGGCGAGTTTTTCCAGCTCCGAGGTTGAGGTTTGAAGGGCCGTGACGCGGGGCCAGCCCCGTTCCTACGTGCGCCGGTCGGTGCCAGCGCTGCGGAGCGGCATCGCGCGCCTTGTGCGTGCGGGAGCCGCCGGGAGCACCTGGCCCCAGCCCAGGGCTGCCGCACGCGCTGCCCTGCCCCACTGCCTTCCTTCCACCCTTGGTGCGGATGTCGCCCAGGGGAGGTGAATTCCCCAGGCGGAGCTCAGCAGGCACCCAGCCTAGTATGAAAGCAAGCAAGGTCATGACGGGACTGTTTCTGCTGGCGGTTTCCTCCAGAAACCTGCTTGGTTGGGAGGTTCAGGTCTACTCAAATGGGCTCATCAAGAAGAGCATGAAGGCCAAAGGGAGGCAGGTCAGAGGGGCATCCACCTGGATGCCTGTGCATGGCGTCCTTCAACGAACGCCCTGAGCTGGGACTGTAGTGCAAGGAGAGAAATAATCTACTTGGCTCCTTTTCAGATTTCTTGGAAATAATGTYAAGTCTAAGTCTAATGCTAAGTCTAACATAATGTCTGAAAGCGGGACATGATGGAGTATGGAGTGTGTCTTTGGAGGTCAGTTTTATTTCTGTGCATGCCCAAACSTGCTTCTTGTCCCCGCTTAAAAAGTTTCCTTTTGCAGCAGTGAGTACCTGTGAGCGTGGAAGCAGAGAGCGGGAACGGGCGGAGGAAGGTGGGTGCGTGTGAGCTGAGCTGTTCCACAGGGGTCAGAGCSCGGCGCAGGGGCATCCGGCGGCACTGCCCTTGGAGGATTAGCTCGCGGCAGCTCGGCTCGTTTCCTAAGAACAGCCCGGCGGCAGCGAGCGGAGCGGTGCGGAGTAGAGCGGTGCGGTGCGGTGCGCGCCTGCCCCGTGGCCACGGCCTGCGGTGCGCGCCTGCCCCGTGGGCGGCCGCGCCGGGCGCGGGTGCAGAGGGTGCCTGCAGCCTCGCGCTGTGCCGTGAGCAGGGCAGCGCTCCCTGCGTCCCGTCACGCTCGCTTGGAGACCCGTCGTGTCTCCTCACGCTACTCACGTCTCCTCATTTGTCGGGGAATCGAGTAAAACGTGCAGGAAGCATGGAGAGCTGTTACAGTGTTAATAATATGAAGCCTTCTTCCAACATGTGTTTTTGCCRCATATTAGCTAGGAGGTGTCCTCAGGAGGCAGGCATTTTGTGTAGGGGAATCCTTGAAGAGTGTAAAGTTGGGACATCAACTGTCAGAACAAGCAATATTTAAACATGAATTTCCAAAGACTGCACATTTGAATCACCTTTGTGTCCCTTCCTCCCACTTCATTTCCATTTTCAAGATGTAAGAAGCTAGGGACAAAAATAGCTGTCTGAAAATGTTTTTTTAAAGCCCGCATTTTYAAACTTATAGTCTTCTAAAGTAGTTTCAACCTCAGTCTTTATATATATGCTGCAAGTATAAATCTTGCTTTTTCTCATGTTCCTGATGGCCTGGTTTGAGGTCTTGAGCCTCTTGTTTTTAGCAGGACATACCTCAACATATTAATRTTTACGTATCTGTTAATGGAACTGATTTAAGATAAAAAGATAAGCCTGTACATAAGACATTGCAAAATTGTAAATTTTACACAGACACTACATAAGAGTTATGACAGATGCTGAGCAGTTTAATACCGTTGTGCTAGAGAAAATGCAACTTTTTCTTTTCTGACTGCTTCACTTTATCTGTAGAAAGTCAGATACATTTTTGCCCTTAATCTTTCCTTAACCTTTCTTCCTCTTCAATGCTTGAATGCTACAAGAAGTTGCTAGCAATTTTGGCTGAGATCCTGATGAAGAAAAAAAAAAATTCCTTCCAATCATACACAACACTAATCAAAGAAAACAAAACACTATTTTTTAATTGTTTTTATTGAGATAATATAATAATAAGCTGATCCTAATGAGTATTGCCAGAAATTGCAATTTATCACCAGTCGCAGGATATTTGGTGATTTCTATAAAATCCTCACTCCTTTTTTAGGCAATTATACTCAGCATTTTTAAAAGTTTCAGTGCTTTGTAACTTTTTWAAAAAATAAACAAACTCAAGTGCATTGAATCCTAACAACTGAAAAGCCAGCAAATGAATTTTAAAATTAGGACTGWTTTGAATGCAATACTGATATTTCTGGCTTTGAGGAGCAAACAATACACATTTTCTCCCTTTCTCTTCTTTTAATTTATTTAGGATTTTTTTGATTGTTAAGCCAATCTCAGATTTGGCGATGTGCTTCTTGGCTTCACAAAAAAAAARGGGGGGGGGGGGCTCCATTACTGCTAGTATCCAAACATTCCCTGTGTTYTCTCTGGGTTCCAGGCATCTTTTCTTCTYTCCTTTTTTTYCCCCTTGCTCCCTCCTTCCCCACCTTCCAGGAGCAGCGCTGCAGCTTCTGTGCTATTCGAGGAATGCCCGACCAAAGCCCCAATGAAAGGCCCCAGCATCTTAGGGGCTGAGGTCTTCTCAGATTTCAAGTAACATGAGGGTAACACCAAATGCTGGTTGTGCCACCCACGACCACTGTCAGCTACAACAAGCTTTCACTAACAGCTGATCTCRAACAGACAATGGAAAATTTTGACTATTCAAAAATGTGAAAAAGAACCAAGGAGCTGGTGGTGACACGCGTCACTCCTGCTGACTTAATAGAATGCCCTGATTCTTCATCCTGGGTGAATTTATAGCCACTCTTAGCCCAGGATAACTATTACTGGTCATCTTACTGCGCCAGCACTGATGTTTGGAGAAAAGTAGTACTTCAGAAGGAAGTGTGGTGGAAATTTCCAAAATATAGGTAGCCTATTTGGATAAAGACAGGCTTTTTATATTTAATTGCTAGGTCTGGGAAGCTTGGCTGCTGTGATCACAGACTCTGTCTGGGTACCCTTTGATGCATTTCTCTTGCCGTAAATGGGGCACTCCCTTCCCCCAGGACCACTTGACTACTTCTTGCTGTGGATGAATATGAAGGAGGCTCAGAGCATTAAATAGGAAGACCATTGCCAGCAGCTTTACTGTTAACATCTATACTTACTCCTCGTTTTCACAGAGCTCAGACAGGAATGCTCTTGCTGTCTTTTGATAAGGCTGGAACAAAAGAGGGTTTTTTATTATTATTATATTATTATTAAGAAATGCTAGTATCAGTGGGATCATATGCTGTTGTACTAGARTTGCAGTTTTTCAACATGACATGGCAACATGTGAATTAAGAACTCTGGTGTCAATGGAAAGATTCTATTAACATCAACAGACATCGGATCTTGAACCCATGTGACATCTGAGAGGTTTCATCTTCAGCCATCTAACCGTTTGGATTCAGCCCACTCTATTCCTGCAGTCGCTAGGCTATTTAGGAGTGCTCAGATACACGTCCCAGGCAGGTATAAGGAATGGCCCACTGGAAAGACCTCTTTCTCTCCCTTTTCCTTGGCTTTATGGATAGCCTAGTAGTTTAAAATGAAAAGTCAGTTTAAACTGACTTTTACAGGGCTAACACTCGCAAAGATGCCTCCCACTTTCATGGTATTTTTGTATAACATAGAGAGGATACCAAACTCAAAGCAATTCCAACTGCCCCCTGATCAATATTTCGCCTACTAGTTAAAATGAGCTTTAGATACTCTTCAGTGTTGTCAGATAAATTGTTTCTGTGGTTTATAGAGGGTTTGTCTTAAAGGTTCTGCAAAGACAAAGGAACCTTCTTCCATTAGCAATTGGACAGAGTAGGCAGACTCTTGAAGGCTATGGCATATTTTCATTTACTGCAGCTTTCCACATTGTATAAGAATTAATTGTATAATTTTCAAACATACCTGGCCTTTTTCATGATGACAACAGGGTAGTTAGCATGGTTACAAGGTTCCAACATGTAAGAACTCTAGGATATCTAAAGATAGACCATCAGRCTATTCTTAGCATTGCTCGTATAAAATTGGAGATACCTCAGTAACTTCAGAGAAGTTGCCTTGCATTTACAGTAATTTGGAAGTAAAGATGTCAGATCACTTCCTGGCTTATTGCTGAGCATTACTCAATAGAAAGCTSTGATTCTGTAAACAAAAGCTGTACTAATGCACACAACTGGAAATGTCCATATTAATTCTGTGTAGCGGCTACCAAGGCAGAGCTAATATTCTCAGGTAGAAAAAGGCTGTGAGTGGATTTTACTAGCAGTCTGTTTTAATATCAGCTTGTGGATTGGGACAGCTGAAACAGCAGTTGCTCAGAATGTTTTTAAACCGTGATTTTTGATTACCTCACTTATCACTATGTCAGAATATTTTCTTCAGTAAATTAGAAACTGACTTTTTCCTTATGCACTTCTCAGGGATTGGAAAGATTCATTCACAATGCTGAGCTTCAATAAAATCCACCAGAAAGTAAATCACTTTCTGATACAGCTTCTCCTTTTCTTGGATAGAGTTATAAGTGCAATGAAAAATAAAAGATTTTGAATGGCAACAATAGAAAAATTGGTATCACTCATTCAGTTTAAAAGTCAGATCATCTTTCTAATAGCTAAAGAATATATTTCCTACCTTGGATTTTGGCTACACAGATTTCAATGTTTGAACATTTTTTATTTTAATAAGGAGAGAGTTTTAAAGTGCTGAAACTGGGGATAAGGTAATAGTATCTACTTGGCACATTTAATAATATGTACTAATGCAGTCCTTATTTCCAGTCTCTTTTCCTTGTCTAGCTTTAATGCTGCAAATTAATGTATTTTTCTGAGTAGCAAATCCAAGCAGTAATGTGGTATGGGAAACTGGAACAAATGACCACTTGCTCTGGAAAGCAGCACACTGCAAGTTGAAGTCCTTCTTGTTTACATAGTGGCTTGACTCTCAGCAACAGGTCACAGCCACAGAAACAAGAGCTGCCTGAAATATCGTGCAGGGCCTGTAAACCCAGGAATGTGCTGTGTGCTGCCAGCAGTGCCCTATATGATCTCCAGCAGCCTGTCTTCCTGAAACCTGGAGGTTTTCTGATATTTCTGAGCAGACCTTTAGGGCTAAGGTGACTTTGACACAAGTCAACTGAATAAGCTAACTGTGAAGCTTGGCTTGAAGTGTTTCATCTGCTAAATAGTTTAATAACTTCAAGATAAAGATGCTGCTCACTATAGTTATGTCTGAGAGTGCTTCCAGTATAAGAATTAATTCAAAGTACGTGCATTTTGCTGTGATGTCTTTTCTCAGGAGGGAAGAAAAAAATCAAAATTGGTCTTTAAATCACATGAAATAACCAGATCATCTTTTCTCTCCAATCATAAAGTCAAAAATCCACCGAGATTTAGCCATTCTGTGACTCTGGAGGTCCCTTCCAACCTTAAGCATTCTATGATTCTATGATTCTGTAAGTTTATTTAATGAGGTATTGTATGCATACCTGATTCAAAATGGTTGGTTTTTCTCAGTAGCTTAAACTCTAGGAATGAGTATCCATGTCCCTTCTTTCCTGTTCAGAAAGCAAAAGCACAAGGGGCAACTCAGTACTGTCCTGGAAAGTCCTGTGCTGTGGTAAGTGGACCCCCAACACTGTAGGCCAAATTTAGCTGTAGATTTAGCTGAATCCCTGCTGCTGCTGCTCTGCAAAAGCCCTACCAGAAACCTGTCAAAGGCCTCAAAACCAGGTTTGGATTGATTTGGAAAGCATCCTTTCTCCTTCTATACATGTTCTTCAGCATCTTAGTAGATCCAGTTTGCTTTTGATGGATGTTTCTACCTTCTTAACTCACACATAACTGTGACTTGTTATGGTTAGCTATCAATTGGCATTTGCAAAAGCACCCATCTCCACCCACCCACCAAGCAGTCCGGGATAGAAGAGCACCTATTACACAAGCCAAACTAGTCAATCTGTTTGAGGGTGTGAAATTCTGAGCTGGCACTGAGTAGTAGCAAAGAATTATTCAGAAGCACCACAGTATACACATTTTGAAATACATTTAACTTCTCAGTTCTTAGGCTGCCTGTAAACTTCTTGAGTTCTAGAGGCTACACTGGGATGTAATTAAATATAAAAGCTGCTGTCTAAAATTATAATGACTCGTTTAAAGATTTTAATTTGAAGATGTAAAGGTGGTGGCCTTAAAACAACTGGCAATAGTTTACATGGCTTGATTCCAAATTCTTTACTTACATGATCAGGGATCAGGAGAAATAAAGAGCATTGCTATTCTTCTTGTGCCAGATKAAGACCGTCCAATCTCATTTTCATAATTAAAATCAAAAAGGCACATTCATTATTTCCCTTATTTGGGATTGCAAGAACAAATTAAGTGCCATGGGCCAATGCTGAACCTGCTTATCTTCTACGGTAACCTAATTGAAGCAAGTAGTGCCCTGTAACCTACKTTTGCTCATATGAATGAAGAGTAAAGAACTGGGCCATTAGGTTGTTCTTGGCTTTCCAAATTGTCCTTCATCCTTACAGAAAAAAGGTTTTAATAAAGTACTTCCAAATGGTTGATTATAGACCAGTTTTCTACCAAAGAGCTGTTTGCTTTACATGAAAATAAATAGCATTACCATGCAAAGTACATAGCTTTTGTTATTGCTGCAGATTTTTTTCCTTTCAAATATCTAGCATAGTTCAAGATATGATTCTTAGATGTGATAATAGACATGCTAAATTGTACTGTCATTAACAAAAATACATTAGGTACAGACTGATAAAACACCGTGCTATAGATCAGCAAAGGTTCTATTAAAACTAAAGGATATTTGTTTTGTAGAGACATAAAACATGCTCTCTACACAGGATCCCTTCAAACCAGTCTAGTGAAATGTACGGGCATATTTCTATAAG
This sequence comes from Eudromia elegans, assembly GCA_003342815.1. Taxonomy (NCBI): domain Eukaryota; kingdom Metazoa; phylum Chordata; class Aves; order Tinamiformes; family Tinamidae; genus Eudromia; species Eudromia elegans. The sequence goes on along the minus strand of PTEX01000130.1, from coordinate 1,641,068 downwards.
CTTTAGTAAGTTTTATATCCGGCACTAAGATAGTGTCTGCATTACATCTTTTTAATGGAGATATGCAGAGGAAGAAAATACGGATTTGATACCTATATGAAGATGTTCTGAAAGGCTTTTCTACCTGTGCTTAAGAAAAAAAAAAACCACAGTGAATGGAAAGTAGATTCTGTATGACATGTCTTTCTTTACGTTATCCAGATCAGCAGTTTAAGTCTGATTCTCTCTGGTTTCGTTGAAAGCTCCTGAGGATTTCAGACCTTAACTGGTGGTGCAAGGTCTTGAATTGCCAACAAAGATGTATGTGTAACACAACCATTTTAACAATAGATACTTCATTCTAAAGTATTTCAAACAGTTAAAGTGAAAATCATTTCCATCATGATTAGTAATATAATGCTTCTTTGTCATGCAGTATTTCATACTGGAATTCATATTGTCTTTGAAGACAAGTTTCTAAGTGACCCTAGCATGTTAAGTTTCCCTAGCAAAACTGGGGATACTGGAATCCACAGTTCCTTGTGAGGGTCCATGTATGAATAATGAAAATCACAGTACCAGCAGGATTGAGGACAGAGCACATTTTCATTTTCCATTCTTGTCCTCATCTGCTGTACAGAAGTGTAACGCTCTGGATAGGGCTCGCTGCACCTGAAAACGTCCGTTCCAACTTGCCATCCTCAGGGGAAAACAAGGACTTAAACACATGTATAATAGCCCTTTTTAAGATCACAGGCTTAGTGCTCCACTGTAATCCTTTTGGTAGTTATTATCCACTCATCTATTAACTCATAAAAACACAGAGTTGGTGTTACTACTTGAGGCATGTGTGGGGCACCTCACTGTTTGGTGCGACAGATCAGTTTACATAGATCTGGAAAGTACCAAATGGCTTTGCATGAAGGGCAAAACAAGTGCTCTGTGACTACTGACCTCAGTCGGCTCAGTTTCCTTCGGAGGGGGCCGGTGTCAGATGTAGCAATGGCTCAAGAGATTCAGTGAAGGTCAACAGATTCAGTATTGCTTTTTCCCTCATCTTCCATCAGCTGGAAGCCAGCTAAATGACTTGCCCTCAGGCCCTAAAATGGGCTGAATTCCGGCTTAGAAGTGTTTCCCTGAAATAAAGTGTTGAAGCCAACACAGTGTCATTAAAGTTATCCTCCACACCATCATTATGAGTAACATTCCTGGGGCTGAAGCATTTTTTCCTAACAAAGCTGATACAGCGGGGCATAAGTAGTAGACAGCCTCTGAAAAAAAGAGCCCGAGGGGATCAGATTATGGCTGGRCTTGTGAGCTATAAATGCAGCCTCCTGTCACTGCCAGCCTTAGGTCTGAGGGGAGTCACAACTTCCATGCAAGCACCGGTCAGGGATTAGCGACGTCCAAAGAGGGCTGAAGGCTGGGGAGAGTTGAGCAAGTAATATTGCTCCACGTACATCAGCCAGCAGAACTGGGATGGTGCTGGGATAAATAAAGACCTCTTTCCCCCAAAGTGACAGGAACTGTCGTATGTTATACCCCTGTAATTGAAACAGATGGCTGTAACTGTCCCTATATGGAATACAAAGTTACCCCAGCACTGATAAATGCCAGCATCATTAGGCGTAATTAGGCAGCGTTTTGTGTTGTGCAGCTCTGCCCTGAAAGCRTCCTCCTGTTACTCCCACAAGTTTGGAGGCACTGTGCATGCCCGTTTTCCACTGAGATGGAGCTGCTCTCACAGTGCAAAATGAAGACATGGTTTTGCCACCTCCYAGGAGATGCTTTGTAGATTAAAGCATAGTTAGCTTCAGTTCCAGCACTCCCCCCCACCGTCRCCTAATTGAAGCCAAGAGGTATCGTCTTTTTCTGAGTACAGTCAAGATATTTAGAGAACCTGGCACCAGCAAAGCCTACCCATTGTATTAGACAATGTAATAGGTTTGGAATCGCTTTATAAATCTGGAGAGTAGCATGTGAAAATGAGGATACTTGAGAAAGAAAGCTTCTAAAGCCATTCTTGTGAATAAGCTCCTGACTATTTCAGGCGCAATTAGATTCTGAGGCAGCGCAGAGCCAATCAATTATGCAACCACATAAATAAACATGGAGAAAATAAATATGCCCAAATACATGCACACAGACACAAGTACGCGCATACACATATATACACATATACATACTTAACATTTTTGTTTTTAATCTCTGATTTCTAACTATTATATTTTTGCTTGGTCCTAGCCACACATCTCTATGTGGACAGCAGATGCATTTTTCAAGGAGTGAAATGGTGCTTTCCATAGAAAATAATTTTCAGATATGAATCACAATTGTCTTATTTCAAGATTGAAAAGATTCAATACAGAGAAATAAAATGTTGAATTTTTGCTTAAAACTCAAGTCAACTTATAGAGAGCTTCTAAAATATTTAGGAAAAAGAGGCTTACAATCAGCTTCCTCTTAAAACACAAATATAAAGTATTTTTTAACAGTTCCTACTCTTTATTATATCCACTACCAGCACATGCATGTTCATGCTATTGTTTTGCAAAGAGCATTTTGTCATTCTCCACCGAACAATACCAGGAAAGTAGATCTGCCATGTCATCTGGTCCTCCAGAATTATTCTGAAAACCTAGTGTCTTGGCYTGTTCTTTTTCCTGATCATTTTGAGAAAGAATACTGAGTCCTAGGCTCATTTTATATGTATATAATAAAACAGGTTTTCAAGACAGTGATTTAGTGCTCACAAAACTCATTGATTTTTGACATTTAACAGGACTCTTTCTCACCAGTGCTCTACAGTTCTTGAATATACTTCAGTGTGCCAATGAATATCCTCAGAACCTTTTTTCACTTTTTTTTTTGTCCAATTGGCAGCTGCATAAGTCTTTTCCCATCATATTATTTTGTTTAATAGTCCTCAATGTTTATGTTAGAGAAATTGGTACTTTATTAAGTGTGTATTGTTTAAATATATGTGTATTGATGGTTCTGTTCTGTGGAAGATGCTTATTCTGGCTTCTTTTGTTTAAACACATTTTCTTGGATGAGTACCACTAAATACAAACAGTCTCTTCCTGGGAATATTTACAAACATATCCAGATTAAGCCATACTGAATAACGGACAGATCTTTATCTAATAAAAGATCAGAAACTGGTTGCTTTACATTTGTAATAGGTAAAATGGTCATGTTGCAAATTTTGAGACCAAGAGACTTTTCTGTTGGGCATCTCATCTAGGTGAGCTAAGTAGACTGCACCTGTGAGGCAAGATTCATCCATTCCAACAGGAGTGGTGAAGAGACATGTCTGTCTCTTGCCACTGTCTGTAAAAGGAACTTAAAATGATAAACTTAGACTCTGGATTTTGTTAGGTGCCTTTGTTGGTCTCAAAACGCCAGCAACAGATTGGCGCTTTTCCTGCTGGTCCTGCAGTGGGAAGAAAGGAACAGCATAGATGGAAGATCTAAACAAGCTTTGTGTAGCCATCACTGGGGATTTCTAATTGCTGCCTACTGCAAGCAGGAGACGCAGTAAGAGCTTTGTCCTGGAACTAGGGAAGCCCAGTTTACCYAGTAAACAGAAAGTAGAAAATCAAAGGGAAGTTGGGCTGTTTTGCTTATCAGTGGTGGATAAAAATTCCTGAATGTTTTGTCTTCCACTATTTTTGCACATGGCAAGAAAATAAATATTTCTTTTTCTTTGCACACTGTTTTCCCATTATCAGGTGCTATCAATATTATGTCTCCTAGCCACTYGGCCTTGAATAGTATTAAATCTCGACTGAAATTGAAGAAAAAAGAACATAGACTCTGTAGTAGCGCTGGCTGGAGCTGTGCCTGGACAAGGCTGCTTCCAGGATCAGGGCCATATTTACTTCAATGTGTRTTTGCATCTAAAGTTGCTATATGCTGGTCTTCAGGGCTCACCTTCTCTGTGCTATAGAGGTGYCATGTTTGCAAGAACCCTTTGACCAGAGAACAAGTTCCTGARACACCGCTATTTGTCCCATATGGGCTTCCTGTCGCCTGATCTGAGGCTATTTTATCCYCTATCTTCCTGAGAGAATTCTGGCTCCGGCAAACATTTTGTTTAGAACTTCAGTTCTTTACCATGTTTAATTGACAATAGAAGGTAAACAATACATTTAAAGGTTATTGTAATTGCATCTACTTACATTTTTGCTCCATAAACAACATTTTGTTAACTTTCCAAATTATGCAGTGTTGCTTTGACCTATTTTTTTTACATGCCTGAAAGGATAATAAAGGATCTGAAAAGCAATAATTTTGGACTTAAAGTTTGAACTTTGATTGCTTTTATATTTAGTTCACAATATGGAATTTTAAAAAGAAAAGAAAATAGATGCTCAAAGACGGGGGAAAAAGTAAAGCTAGGTCAGGAATGAAAACGTATTGTTTTGGGAAAGGCAACAAACTCTTTTGTTTTATTTTATGCTCATCTTTTATTTTTCGTGCTATATTATTGCTTTTTTAAATGAACAATCATGTAATATCATTTACAGCCTGACCAACAAAAGCTGTTATTAGTTCTAGAATCAGTGGAATTTCATATTCTCTTCAGATCTTCAGGATTTTTTAAGTGTAACGATGGAAGTATATATGTAAAGACAACAAGTGAACATAAAGTGGAGTAATTACTTTTCTTATTTTCAGAGCTAATGTTCTCCTTGAAGCTTGTATTGTAAGTCTAAAGATTATCAGGATATTCTTTTGCTAGTCTCTTCAGAAATATTTGGGATTCAGGAGATGCAAGACATGCTCAAGTTCTTGGAAACTATGTGTCAGCCTCTGTGGCTCAAAATGGAAAAAAGGGCTACAGAGAAATCTGACCAACATGAAGCAACTGCTCTAAAGAATGTGGCTTAAGATTTTCAAAGTGAAGTCAGCCTGCTAATGCTCGCAGCTGTATGAAAGGAACACAAAAAGCAGAGTACCAGAGAATATAGCAGGAAGCATTTCTGTTTCATCAATTCTGCATGAGAGATTTTCTTTTGCAATACATGGAAACTGAAATGCTCTAGTCTAAGTGACCTTAAAGAATAACCACTGATACAAAGCTTTACCAGCTGATAATGACAGCCCTTCGTTTGGGAGATTTAGATCTTCAAACASAGTCTGAGAATGAAAGAAAGTGAATCAAATGACTGCTCTTTGAGTCCAGAGCATCTAGAGGAGAAGCCTCATGTTAGCTTTTAGGGAGGAAGGACTATTTTGTTGCCTTGAGTTTCACAAGGTGACACACAAATGATCATGSTCTCTGAAATGGAGCTTTTATTGTAGCAACTAATTTTACCCGACTGACGCAAAATGCAAAACTAATACTGGTTTCTGATGGGTTAAGAGCAAAGCCCTGTTTGTTACACTTGCTATAAGTTTTATTTTAAACTTGGTAATTATAGGAGGCACAGGTGGTGCTGCCCATTGCTAAGGCCGTCCATGATTTCCCGTAACAAGATTTTTTTTTTCAATTGCTTGTAATTTTGCGAAAGTTCAGCAACTAGGATTCAAATTCTCAGTGTCTGCCAAGAGTGGATCTAAGAACAAACAGAGAATATATTGTTGTTTTTTCTGTTTTTTTCAAGAAGAAAATTTATCCCATTTTTCTGAATAAGAAAATAATATTATTAATTTAATATTATTTAATTCATGTCAAAAAGTGATCACAATTGTTTAGTTATGCACCTTTCCGCACTTGAGATAAGGCAGTGGAATCCAGTATAAAGGGGGGAATCTTTATGCAATTTCCTAGAAAAAAAAAATTACGAAATTTAGCCAAGTAATTAATGCTTTCTGGAATCACAGGTTGTGCATGTTCTCAAGAGAACATGTTTGGCAGCTAAGTATGCTGCAAAGAGTTATGTAGATGCTTAGTACAATAGTCTTGACTGTAAATGCATTATCCTTATAGAATGACCAGCTTGTTTCACCATAGGCCTCTAGAGGCTGAGAAATTGGATCTTGCAGCAGTCACTTTCCCTGGCATGGAGAAGTTCCTGCTGTTAATCCAGAATAGTGACACTGCTGTTATCAACATTGTACATGTTGGAATGAGAAACAAAATCACAAACAAATAGAATTATTGTGTAAATATGTCTAAATTACAGCATCAAGCCTTAAAACATAGGGATTTGCTAGAATGAAGGGTGTTGGTGCATCTTTAAATTTTCTCCTTTCCCCTTTGTTTGCATGCACTAAGTTATGCTCTTTGATTACTTTATCAGAAGCATCTTTTTCTGTCAGCCCCTTGTGTCATGCAGTGCCCAGACTGGATTATTTTCTAGGCTTGAGGCAGGTATTTAGCAGAAAAGACTGTCATTGGAAACATTTGTGACAGAATTTGGTGTGTGTCTAGAAGGCACATTAGTGGACTGGAAGAAGAGAAAGGATGTCTTCAAAATTAAAGGCTGAGTGTTGTCCTTCAGTCTTCTATCCTTGTACATGTCACTGCATTCCCTTATGATGCTAGCATATTATTTTGACCAAGCTTGTCAGAAAGACATTGATAAATATCTTCAATTTACCATATTTTTTAAAAACTACATAATCTTTTAGAAGCATACACATAGTGTCTCAAGATCAGCAGCATTACACTGAAGCTTTCAGGCTACATGTAGCTGCTTGCCTTAAACCAATCTGAAATCACTCCTCGGCCTTCTATTAGAAACTCGGGCTTTTCAAAGGAGTTTTAGTAGATTCAAAGTGGAAATCTAGCATATTTAGACTAACAAAATCTATGCTAATTTATATGAGAAAATCCCTGTGGGTCCAYTATAAGATTATGTTGTTGAAATTGGCTTCTTCCCATAATTTCCACACCCAGACATGACAACAAATATGCTGAGTCCCATGGCTTTGACMTCTTACACAAAGAATTTGAGGTCAATAGGATGGAGGATATGACTGTTAACTCAGACCTGTTTCCCTTGACAAAGTCTTGGCAAAAGAATGGAGTTTTCCACTCCTTTCATGTACTTGATAGAGAAAAAAAAACGAAAAGATGACTGATGTTCTAGATAGGGCACATCCATTGATTTTCTTATACAAAGAAGAAATATTCTTGGAACAGAAGTCAATATAGATTATTTGCGTGAATTAAATTCAATGAAAGGTGGACATGAATTGTAGCGGTAAGTGGCACTAGAGGAATGGTGATAATTCACTACTGTAGCACTCTACAAAAGTACATCCTCCGCTAGACTGCTGTCTAGATAAATCTCTTCTTACAAAGATACTCAGTAATCTCCTCGGAAGTGCATCATCTGAGCTGAGTAATATCAATGTAAGTTACAAATATGAGATGCTCTTATCTAGAACTTAAGGTCAGCAGCAGATGTTACAAATTCCTATAGAATGCATGCTCAGAGAAAAGGATTTTTTTCTCTAATGGCAGAAATCTGCTAGCTATTCTTGCCTTATCTGCAACAGCTGAGCAATCTTTCAGTGCCATGAGGAGATTGAAAACTTGGCTCATATCTAGCATGGACAAGCTTGCCTTAATCACATTGCTCTTTTACATGTGCACAAGGACATCAACATTGACAGTGCTACAGTAAAGCAGCCATTTGCTGAAAACAACTGTCAACATTGTCAAGTTTTTGGAACCTTTTATAATGTGATTTGTGTGACAAAGCTTGTATAATTCTGTTTATCAGCTGTAGTAACAAACTTTCATAAAGGCGGGTGTATGGAGAAATACAATAGAGCTATTATTACCTGCTCCTACCTGACTCTCCAAAGTGAATAAATTKTTAAAAAAAAAGAAAAAAGAAAAGAATGAAGATAAATGCACTGCAACAACCCAGGTTCCCAGGCACATTTAAAGAATTTTCTCAAAATGCTGAAAAAAAAAATCAAAATATTTCTTGCATTTAAAACATAATTTTTTAATAAAATTTTCATTCTTTTTTCTCCCTATACTAATCTTGTTATTGTACCTGTAAATGGATACTCTTGGAAAATTAATCAGGATTAAATTATGTGTGATGCTAATTGATACATCGGATTTTTAAAAGCCATCATGAATGGCTCTATACAAATATGGTGTCATTAAATGATATAGAGTACATGGTAAAATGAGGGTGGAATAGAAACCTGGATTTAGGATTAGATGAATTTAGACTAGGGATTATTGCCTGACCTGTGTGTGTGATTCTGATCTAGTGGTAATTCTGAGCACCACAGAGTCTGCCAGCTCCCCGGAAATGCAGTCCCTGCACATCTCCTGCTATTGAAATCACAGCACCACTAACACAGATCTGCTGCGGCTCTCCATCCTTGGCACAGCTATGTTTCCAGTTTATTATATTCTGCCTCATCCTTTCCTAGGCGTAAGTATTTAGAAAGCACAAAGTCTCCCAGGTAGGCCATGCTCTAATTGTATTGAAAGGACAGTGTTTTTTTAGTAACTGTGTAGCTGTGTGTTTGGTGATCTCCAACCAAATTTCATCTCACAGCCTTAGCACTGCCTCTAATTACCTGAATTCCCAATCCCTGAAGCTTGTTTTACAAAAGTGGTTGACTGAAAGGAAGAAAAACATTTTTACTAAATATCTGTAAAATAAATCATGAAGAAGAATTGGGAAAGAAGAAGATATTTGGAGGAAAGTTTTCAATTTACTTCCGCAGTTCTCTTCAATCTTAATTAATGTTATAAATGCTGCAGGAATTACCAGGCACCTAAACTTGTCTAGTGTTCCAGTGGAATACTAATGAGACAACACCGGTGCTCTGAATGATGTATTTAAGAACAAACTTTCTCTACACCATCTTAATCACAATCTATAAAGATATATTCTATATATCAGCTCTAGCCCTGACRACTGCCTCAGCTGTTCCCATTGATTTTCCTAACACATACTTGCAATGACTATGAGATATCTAGCACAAACTGTACAATTATTGCTATTTATCTTGAATTAAAGAGAGGGAGAGAAGGGGAGGGAGGGAACAAGGGAGAGAAGGAATTGTGCATAGGACACTTGGGGCCCAAAGAGTTTCATAACCCTCAAGAGAATCTAGTACACATGATCTAACTGAATGGTGTCTTACAGTTAATGTGGCCCRGGGCAACAAATGATTCTCTTGTCTGCAGCCAAGGTTACTTAGCTTTGAAACCAGGAAGTAGCTCCTAAGTTCTACAAAGACTCAGAATAATGTGCATAATTTTGCCATGGATAACAGGAAAAGTATAATTGATAYAGGATTGTGTAGATGCTGCTACGAGCTCACAATGCATTGAGTTTCTAAAGTTTASGAAGAATAAAATGGTTAATCTTCATGATGACAAAAGGAAGCAAGAAAATAAAATGACACACTTGAATGAACTGTGAGGAAATAAAGTGCACAACATGTGATAATGCCATGACTCTGTGTTACTGCACATTTCTGGGCTGAAAAGATATGGCTTGATGGGTAATTTGTCATGCTGTGCAATAGAGAACAACAGTAAAGAGACTTCAGACAGAAGAAAATTACACAAATAGTAGGGTGGAAAGGTATAATTGAAGATGGCAAAAGACTGAAAGAAAGACATTTAAAATTACTGTACTGACCTACTAAATGCACTTGGGCGTGGAATCCTGGCCTCACAAGCAGCAGCATTAAACGACTGCAGGCTGTGACACTACTGTAGGATAATGCCAATCTTACAGAGCTCTTAGAGGATAAAAAAATACCCAGGGTAAGCTAAAAAAATCAGATACTGKTTTTTTTGCACACATGTATAGTCTGAACAACTAATGAATTTACAGTAAGAGAAAGTTTACCTATGGCCACACTGGTATTTTTCCTTACACTACAACCCTCTTAGAGTAGCAGAACTTCCTGTGGAGCACAGGGGAAGTGTCAGAATCTATTTTACAAATAATATCTTGATTTCATGTTTTTTAATAATCCAAAACTTTGGCTGATGTTCAGCAAGCCAAGTACCTGGTATCTGAATCCATGGAATTTGAAACCTGACTTTCTGTTTCATGAGCTGCACAAGGCCTCATTCTCTGCTGTTGAGCTATGTGCTGCACAGCAAGTCTGCAGTTGGCCGAAAGTCTAAGCGAGCTCCCTTTCTTTTTGGTTACTTCAGCTGATTTGATCTCTTGCCACTCAGGAGACAAATACACAACGGTGTCAGAAGACCCTTGTTCAGTTAAGAGAAGCTTGCGGAGGCAGGGGCACCACGAAGGTGGCTTTCTCTGTTCAAGATGCCAAGCGTTGTTCAAGCTCTTGGAAGCTCCTCGGTAAGGTGGATTTTGACTTGCTGTGGCACTCCCCTAGGACATGTGCTCTCATGATATGGAGAAAAAACAGGTGATTTCTGCAATATATTTGTCTTTCTTTTATGTGCTATCTTAGCACTTTAGTGAAAGTGGCCCAAAGGAAGTAGAAGGCAGAACTTATTTTTTTTCTGGCTGCTTTACTGTGTATTTTTATTGACATTAGAAAGATACGGTGAATTCATTAAAAAGATCTGAGTCCTTCATAAATATTATGGAGGATCGATACCAAAGATTGAGATATGATCTATTACTACCGCAAGTCTTCATGAATGTGAAATATCACTAGCTTTTCCACAAGCTCATTGGTGCATTTCTGTATAATACAGAGAAGAACATTATCAGTACATTAGGAACTGTGTCCCTTTTCAGTTTTGGAGGTTTGTGATTTGGACCTTCATGTCTGTGTGCATATCTGTATTTAGGAGAACTTACAGTTTATGTCTCTCTCTCTCTCTCTCTCTCTCTCTCTCTCTCTCTCTCTCTCTCTCTCCTCAGGGCTACCTAAACCACCAGAGAAGGCAATAGAGATGAATTTCCAAAGGGTTTTTTGTGATGGGTGCAGTAGACTTGCACGACAGGGAAAACAGTTCTGAGTAGCACGATTTAACAGTTTGCCAGGTTCCTGAAGCACCCACTCTGCATGGAGCCTGAACTACAGAAAGCCACAGCAGCTGCACTCTTCCATTGCAGAGATACACCAAGGCATTTTGCTACTGTACAAACATTTTGACCATAAAAATAAATGATCTAAATTGTGAAACTGTAGCTAGCCTGCTGTCAAGTTAAATAAACAATGAAGCAATCCAGAGCCTCCAACAGCAATTGTTGTTTCATGACCTAAGCTTTTCAAAAGGCCACTTCTAGTGCATTCGAGTACTAAATGAAGAGAATATTTTAATAAGTTTCTGTGTTTGTTTATCACACACCATTTGGTTATAGTCAGGGCCCTGTGTGATTCTGTGGCAATTAAAYTGCCAGAGAATCCACCCTCTGCTGCAGACACACACTGCAGGATGCAGACTGTCGTTTTTAAAACTAAAATAGCTTTTTAGCCTTTAGTGGCAAAGCAAATCTTCCAGATGTGAACTGAATATGAAGTCAAGCTGAGATACGTACCCGAGTTTACAGGCAATCTAGGACAATGGCACTGATAGGCATGAACTGCCCCCTTGATTTTAATTGTAAATTAAACCAGAAAAGTTGATAGCCATTATTTAAATGGTCAGTGATGCTCAGTGTTTCACAGCTGCTTAATATTTTAATTTCTGCATCCCAGACTATCTTCCTCTTCCTCACATGTTCAGTAAATTTCATTTTCCTTGTGTCTTCTCTGAAGAAAATCTGTTTTTCATGCTGAGAACTAGTGGCACCAATATTGCATCCTGTTACTCACTCAAAAATAAAAAGTTTAGGCTGGTATGAAATATAGAAAATATAGATTAGCAATACAGATTAAATGGCATGCAATCCTGATTTCATTGTAACATTTAAAGATCGTAACATCTTGGTAAAGAAAGAATTACTTTTTTTAAAAAAAAAAAAAACTCCAAATTACCTGCTGCAATGCCTGAATTCTCACTGCTGCAGAATTTAGGTCAAGTGAGCTGATTCAAGTCCATATGCAAAAGAGTTATTATGCTGTGCTATTGTGATCGTATCCCATTCAAAACCTGCGTGCTTTATTGACATTTCACAGACTATAGTACGTAAGCACAAAAGTAGCATAAGATCCAGGACCTCAGCTGGTGTAAATTAGTGCCTCTTCAGCGGGAATGATGCCAACTGTGTTGGCTGAGGATTGGTGCATGGAAAATGACTGGGAAAATATAGATGTAATTGTATATAATGTTTCCTATTAGTAATCTGACGTTCAAACATTCTTAAAAAGATGACAGACTGTCTCCTTGTCCTCACAAGAGACAAGAGAGAAAGGGGAAGCAAAAGGGGTCCCTGAGGTTTCAGACAGCTATGATAATCATGACTGTCCCATCAGCGGCACTGCTTGTTCACTGCTTTGGGGATAGAAATTCCTACTAACCATGCACAAAAAGTGAGGAARGAGGGCAGGCGCTGATCTTTGCCAAGGTGCTGTCCTTCCCTTGGCAAGAGGAAGCTCCTGCACTATTTCCCTGGCACAGCTGTATAAACAGGTACGCCTGAATTCTGATTTATGCCACCRTAGGTTTAGGAAGAAGTCAGGGAATGAAACATTGGACCACTCTCAAAAGAAAAACTTTAGCTTGAAAAAAAATGGTTACTTTAAGGGCACTTAAGAGTAAAAACTTTATTCACTGTAAAGCAATTCTTCATGCTGGCTTTCCTACCAAAAAACAGATACAAAACATTGACAAAAGTGGTAAAAACAGTGATCTTTATAGAAGATTATGATTACAGCAGGAACAGTTCTGGTTTCTGTGGAGCGATTTTGACTTTTTTGCACTTTTTTTTTCTTTCAGAAGCATTGTAACTTGTATTTGAAGACATGCATCATGCTATTAAAAAAAAGAAATTAAGAACTGCTTTTATATGTAGTTAGGAAAACCTCATTCAAGGCAATCTAGAGATAATACAGGACTTATTARCAGGACTTATTTCACACGGTTTTGAGTACACGTATGGGCTAAACAGTGATATTTTACTGGAATGGTGGAATTTTCAAGACTGATACACATGACTAGAAGGTCATAAATTGATCTCAAGTTTTTATTGCACAAAGCTGGCTTAAGCTGGCAGGATGACCTAGAAAAGAATTGCTTTAAAGAAAGAATATTCACTACATCAGAGAAATTCAGCCCTTTTGTACAATGCATCAAGCCATTTGCCTTTCCCAAATGCAAAAGGGAACAGCAGCAGTCAGTCTACCAATATGCACTGTAGGCCTGCCCTTCTGCCTTGGAAAACYTACCTGCACCTTAATCAGTTCTTCAAATGCAGGCCTAATTGTATTAGTAATTCCTCCAGATTCAAAGGATCTAAAAGATTCAGAGAAAAAAAAATCAACTTTCTTAAGTGCATGAAATTAAAATAAATCTGCTAATGATGTTCACTTGCAGGACCTCCATGCTGGAGGCTTCCATCATTGCCTTACTGAACTATCTCTCCAAAATCAAACCTGGACTCCTGACCTGGACTCCTGTGCTGACAGATCATGGTGGTGTGGCACACACTGGCTGTCCTCTGCACATGTCTCAATTCTTCATTCTGCCAGTACCTCCAYCTTGTTGAAGAAGTTCTGTGTGGCCAAGTGGAGATGTGCAGCTAGAAGATCTCCACACATCTTGTTTTCTCTTGRCTTGCTCATGAAGTGATCCTATAGCTATGGCCTGTATTCATGCAAAATGAACTGAGGACTCTTAACATAAATATGTCCCCACCAAAAAAACCTGAAGGTTTGGCCTTCTTCTCTACATTCTGTATACCCCCCCCATTACATTTCTTTGAAAACACTGCAAGACAAAAATGATTTCCATTTTTTCTATTATAATTTCAAGCTGAACCTATCTGTAAACAGATTTTTTTTTCTTTGGACAATCACTAGGAAAGATGATCTAGGCAAATGGATCTTAACTTACATGACTGCAAGCATTGATAAGGGAAAGAGGAAGTCAGAGTCCTTAAYGGCTCTGAACCACCTCACCTGGGGYACCCACCCAGACACATTTAAGCTTGGGCTGAGTACCTAGCTAGTCTTGGCYGTGCTGTAAATGCTGCTGCCAGGGCTTCTGCCTCTGTCTTYTGAGGGGGCCTCTAGGCCTGTGAGTAAGTTTTTCTCCTGTGTGTTTATTGTAGTCTTGTGTCAGTCTCTTGTCTCTGGCCTTATCTTCTGAGTGTAGGGCCATGTTGCAGCTTTGCCTCCAATCCTGTCTCAGACCCCATTTCCTGTTACTTCTGACTGGGCTGCCTGGACAGGTCCTAGACTTGTCTATTTCAGCTTGCCTAGAGTTGGCAGTGGGCCCTGCTACCAACTCTTGCTTGAATGGTCTAACACCATGTCCTGGTTGGTGAAGGCCCTCTCTGCACTGTGGTCATCCTTGGCTCCTGGCTCCTTGGCTCATCCTTGGCTCATCCCTTGCYTTGTGGAGGAGCTATCCTGTGCCATTCCCTCACAGAAGGAAACTTGTGTGTGATAAAAACTTTAACTGCTGTGTGAGTTCCTCTTCTGTYATCTTACAACTGGTTGTCAGGCTGAGAGTACAAAGATGTCTGAACTAGAGAAATGCTTCCCTAAGGAGATGGGAGCTAGTATACCAAACATGTAGAAGAGTGCCAACCCTCTCTGCAGTGGTGCTGCCACTCCTAACCCTAACCTCAGGCTAAATTCATATGACCTATTAGGTGCCTAGGAATTATTACACTTTTCTCAGGAATTTCAGCTCCTTTCCTATCTGATTTGGGATACCACCTGAAGTGGCTGCTGTGTGGTGTTTTGTATGTGATGCTGTGTGTTTGTATCCCCTATTTGCAACGATTTTACCTTCTCCCGGGTGCACTAAGGACCCTTGTGAAATACTTTACAAACATTATTAAATTAATTGTTAAATCATTCTATGAGAGCAGACCTACATCTACTACAAATTATAGTTCTAATGAGCTAAAAACAGGAATAGTCTTTGATTATGTGAGAAAAGGAGAAGAGTCTTCCTTCTTTCATAACTAGTCATCTTATGACACATCTCAGCTGAAGTCCTTAGGCAGCTTCCTCCTAAGTGTTTYGTATGATGTAAGAATCCATATAATTATAAAAGAATGTGCTCTTTTAGATTTGTTTTGCTAACTTTTSTCTTTAAAAAATAAAAACACATTAATACTGCATTACTAGACTATGACAACAATGATAGTGAGCTAAGTAAAATGGAAAACCAGCCATGTAATCCAAAAAATACATCCTGAATTGGAGAGGGAAGGGAGGGAAAGGAACCAGGTCTCTTCCTAGTTAATAACAGTCTTCAACCTGGAGCATATGACATTCCCGTAAAGGCTAATTAGAGAAGATCATTATATACTTACCTCCTTGGAAGGCTGGAAGTGTTAATGACTGAGCAACACTAAAAATGCATTTGCCCATAGTAAAGACAGCAAATGACCATATGGGATGGTCCTAATAAGCACCCCAAGTTTTCATTTTACACATGTCCTATTTAATACATTTAAACTGTTGTAAATACTATTATAATCATTCCAGCTTCATGGCAGCTGATGTGCTATACATGTTTGAGAGGGTAGTATCAATTAACTATGTTATCTATAATGCCATGTCTGCAATTACTACTACTTCACAACTTGTCATTAATGCCTTTGACAGGGCTTTTCCAAAGTAACATTTATTTAGAGGTTAATCAAAWTCCCTAAGATTGCCATTTATTATAATCTCATTTTGGACAATTGTCCAAATCAGTGGCTTTTAGAGTTTTGTCTCTCAGTTTTGTCTCYGTTTCAGTGAATATAGTATATTAATGCTAATAAATAAGAGGATTAGGGTTACAGTTTGTGTACATRGTGGCTACTGCACAAATCAGTTTTTCAGGATGCAAGAATTCCCTCAGAAATTTCTCTCTGTTACTTCAAAGACTGGGCAATGCTTGCAGCAGCATTTAGAGTTGGGGCAAAGAGAAAGTGGGTGAAGGCTGTTCCCCGTAACACTCCAACGGTAGGCTTAAAAAAAAGTGAAAAGGAGAGGGGAGGAGTGAAGAGAGAAAGGACAACTTGTACATTTATCTTTTGGTTTTAGAAATTGAGTGAGCACATAAGGGAAGGACCAGCAGCTGACCCATCTGTTCTCTGTAGAGGGCAAAAAATATGCAGTTCAGCATATGCCTTACTAAATCCTCAGATTCTATAAGAAAAGGGTGCCCATTGCTTAAAATATCAGGGATATCAAAATTAGTTCCCATCCAGCTATAATTTGGCTCTTTGCAGACAGTCATGCCAACAATTTTTAATCGCATCCTCCTCCTCTTTCGTGCCAGATTCCCAACTGAAGTCTCAAACAAGCATACGTAACCTGATGTTTTCTTGGTAAAATTCTTTGGAAGATATGTTGTTTGGACAGACTTGTGCCATATGCATCTTTAAGACCATCTTCATTATTCCAAAATCTATAAATGTTAGAAATTACCAGCAAAACTATTATAATTTTTTTAGCATACATAAACTGGACTATTTCTCCCACTGTTTATTTCAAGTGATCAAGTGAACCAATCTACAAAATCTGGGGTAAGACATATATCTCAAAAGGAAAACTCTTATGATTGAAGTGTCACAACTTGCAATTAAAAAAAATTCAGTGAGAAGTATCAGGCAGCCTTATGCATGACTGTGCTGCCAGTCCATCTAATATATATTTTTCAAAGTGACTATTTATTTTGAAAGGGCATACTTAAAACAAGYGGGACGTCTGTTTATCCATTTACTAATAAATATGTTTTGTTGGAACATAGGACAAAGATCTATTTAATGTATTTATATATATATTTTTAAATCGGATCTTATATTTAAAATAGATCTTATATTGAACAGAACATACTTATAAAAGTAGAGCTTAGAGAAGTTTGGGAGGCAATAGCAAAATATAAGAAATGGTTTGCAAGTGCAGGAGTTAACAATCTGATTCATGCAAAAAATAATTTAAGTGAAACCTTTTATTCCACTGAGCCTTTCCAATGTTTATTCTAAATATTTCTTTTAAAATAATTAATTTGACAATACACCATATTGCTGATTTGCACTATGCTTTAGTTTTAAAAACTTGTAACATTTTGATTTTTTTGCTTTTAGACACACTATTTATGACTCACACTGACATATTTATGTTTTAATTCTTGGGTAACTCTACTGGCAACTAATATGTAAAACAGTTATAGAAAACAGCTGATCAGTTTGCAATAAATCGTACTTTGGAAGAGAAGGTCACTATTAATTTATTATTACTTTAAAATAGCTTATAATTAATGCAACTGTTCTGCTGTAAACATTTTTGGGAAAGTCATCCTCTCTTCTCTTATCACCACTATCCTGGAGAGCCTTTAAAGTAAAGGCAAGTATATTTTAACATTGTTACATACTTTTGGTTCCTGGAACAGATCATCTTACTGAGGCAGTCTGTCCTCGGGTGCTTGTATGTGAACTTTATGTGGCAAGGGCAGTGCTGGCTGTGGCACTGCACTGCACAGAGGCTGCTGCATGTGGAAGGTTAAGCGTGGGCCCTACCATGTCACTTCCTGTCTTTATGCTGTGCATATTACACAAGCACACTGCCTACCTGATATTGTTGTATGTGTCAGAAATTACTTCCTCTGCCTGGATTAGTAACTGCTTCACATAGCTCTTTAAAAAGAAAAGCAAGAAATAGGAAGCTTTAATGTGCATATATACATGTGTACACAACATTTTTAGGCACATTTCAGTAGAACTGGCAACTCCCTGCAAGGTCTTTTTTTTTTTTTTTTTCTCCTATGCATCTATCTTCCCTGTCACTGGTTTAAATGATCCTTTTTCAAAAGTTCCTTTCTTTTTAGTACATTCAAAGTAGAAAAATAGAGAAGTGTATCCCAAATGCCTATCTTCTTCCCCACTCTGAGAAATTATCTCATTCCATTCCTTCAGCTGCTTTTATGCCAAATTTGACTCTCTCCGTTTCTCTAACGTTGCATGCACCTCCCTTTGGCTACCAGCCACTGCCTCAWACAAAATTCTTCCCACATAAACACACTTTTCCTTCTCAATCCTCCCCTACTTCCTTCCTCCATCTGTATTAACTACTCCATTCTCTTTCCTCACTTATAGTTGCTATATCTCTTGATTTTTTTTTTTATTTTTTTCTTTCTTGCTTTATGAACAGATCTGGGAAAAACCTGCCTAATGCTGCCTACTCTCTTGCTTGCCAAATGTAGGTTTACATTCCTCCTGCTTTAAGATGGTACACAGGAATAGAGGGAAGGACATGTGCAACTTCAAACACGTATGTTGAGTGCAGGGCTTGAAGTTAGTCACATACATGAGTGAYTCTGTGAAGCAGGAGTCTCGTATTTTATCAAATTGCTACTGTGACTGTATTGCCTTGCAGGTGTTTGTCCACTCCCATTGAAGGAAGCAGATTCCTGACTCTCTCACCTCTACCTTTGGCTCTCTTTAAGCCCAGTCCACAAGTATAAAATATCATGAGTGTGAACAAGTTCCTTAAACACAACTACTTGTCAGGCAGGCAGGCTTCTCATCTGGTCCTTTTCATCTGTGTTTGCATCGAGTGGCAAAATTTTGGGCCCATTTTCTCCCTGATTACTCCAAAATAGCACAAGGTACTATTTGGAAAAGTCCTTACCCACATTTTAGTCTGTTTCTGATTCTTAAGAACCTTCAAACAATGCAGCTCAATTTTCTCTCCTATTCTTAAATATTCTTAATTATTCTAAAAAATTAAAAATAAAAGTAGGAAAAAAGTGTTTTCCACCTTCCCCACACACACCTATTTGTACTACCATATCTGACCTGTAAATTCAATGAGTATTCAACCTCTGTGCTTGCRAAGTGCCATGTAAGTGACAGTGCTATAAAACTGTTCTACAGAAATCTAAAATAGTAATAATAAGTTGGGCATAGGAAGATGATCTGGAGTTGTATAATATGCCCATTATCATACGATCTGTGCAGTTTTGTCATAGCTTTTTAGCACCTGAAAAACTGAATTTAGGCCAAATGTTGTATCTCTATTTTATGTGATGGAGAAGGGAGACAGATTTTATCTGCAATATGCTCAAGCTGACTTTCTAGCATTTTGGAAGTGATTCTTTAACAAATGCTAGGAAAAAAGACATCTTGGATTAAAAAGCTAAAAATTATAAAGCTGAGAATATATTACTTAGATGAAGATTTGTGTGCCCAAATGATACCATTATCTTTTTTTTTTTTCCTTATCCCCTGTTTTCACAAGATCTGTGGCTTGGAGGACAGAGCTTTTTTGCCCACTGTGTAGTGACGAAAGGGGCAAGTCTTTTTCCTTGATTTCAGTGTGGAAAGGTCAAGCCCTGCAGATGTACAAGACTGATGTGCAGAACCTAGCATGTGGAAAGGTAACAATTTTCATTAGGGAATTTCTACATACAGTGTCTGCAAATGCTGTTCCAGTCTAATCAGTGGAGAGATCATTTGTGCCATCTGCACTCAGCAGGGACTGGGTTGTTGAGACAAGGTAGCAAATAAAAACAACAACAGGCGTAAATGAAAATAATATGCAGAGATATAAACCTAGCAAACCAAGACTCTAAACCAGTTGGATTTCACTGAGAACTACTGGATTTCTCTAGACAGAAATGTGTTTTTCTGATAACACTTGCAATTAAGAAGACATTTGAGTGCTACAAGCAGGCCCAGGTGGAGAAAATGTATTTTCCAACAAAATTAAGGTAGCACTAAGTATACAGGGGTTTTTTTAACTAGAGATAATGCATAGTAATCATTTATATTCATACTTAGTAATCAAGCTACCTTAGATGAGCATTATTTATACCAGATAATAGCTGAATTCTTAAACAGTTTCGAAATTGAGCCAAGGCAACTTTCAGATAACTACATTTTTTCTGCCGTAGATCTTCAAGATTATAACTTGGGGGGGACGGCGGGGAAGTAGTACTTTTGTCTGTGCTCCTTTCTCTGCATGGGAATATGGAGAAATAAAATCCCTTGTTTGTGCCAGTTCTTCGTCTTGACTTTTAACTAAGCAGTGAGGGCGGGCATAGGAAAATTAAGGCAAGCATTAATATGAAAAGTATTGTTTTCCATTAGACTTATTAGTTCTCTAATAAGAACTTTATTTTCAATCTTTGTTTAGATTTCAAGCTGACTGTTAAACTGTTAACTTCAGTAACCTGTAAACAACCAGGTGGCTGTATCTATTTTCAAAGGAAAAAGAGTCTACTTTCTTACTATTTTTTTCACTTTTTAATGTTCTAAAACAGTCCAGTTTATTGCAATTAGAGCAGTACCTAAATCTGAATGGAACATGAACTATGATCACTATTTTCAGACCATAATAGATCATCAAAAGTTCAGAGTTCTCATTCATTAGGACTTTGAATGTTGTTTTTCTCTAAGAATGAGAGCTGGCGGGACACTTGAAACATGTGATTTTATCAAATATGATGAAACCATAAGAGCTTTATTATGGCAGATACAAAACCCAAGAACCTGTTCCTCTTACCAAGCTTCCACAAAGTACCTCCCATATAATTATTAAATAAAAACACTTACTTATTCAGTACTCAGCTTTTAAACCCTGAATAAGAGAAGTACATATTGAGAGAGGTACTTAAAATGTTTCCATGGATACAGGATGATGCCAATCAGGTCCATGTTTTTATCTGAAAGGGTGCCCCTGCAGAGACATACRGCTTGGTGAGTGGTTGTTTATACATAGAAAGTAAATAGGAACCTTGTTTATTTTACAAAGCACTCCTGACACAGACTTTTTCTCATCATTCGTTTTAAAATGAACGTTTTGCTCCCTTTAAGCAGCATATTCTACTGAAGGACATACTTTTGATTATTTTTTTCCATAGAGTGGTCTGAGTTGATGACATAGTTTCCAAGCAGAAATGGAGTATCTAGGTACACTATGCCTAGTCCTGGCAAACCTCTGTTGACAACTTTTTTTTAACTCTGTGATAGACGTACTGATGCAAATTAGGTCTATTTCCATCACCAGAAGCCACTTCCAGGAAGGAGAKGGGGGAAAGCAGGGGGAAGGCATGAGTGGTTATAAATGAAAATTGCCCTTACTTGAATCAAGGAAGGACAAGAACACTAGGTTGAGTTTGCTTCCCTCTKAGAAGACTTTCCATTTATTTTAGCTTCCATCTTAAAAGTGGTTGGTTCATAGATTACCGGARCATAAGTGCTATGAACATGTAATTTTGACATCCAGTCTCTCAACACTGCATGCTTTCTAATTTTGGGAATGAGATTAATACCTCCTATTTGAGAGGTTTTAGTCTTCTAATATTTCTTGGGATAAAAAAGCACAATGAGTTACTGAAAAGAAAGGCAATCAACTTTAATACTTAACACAGTTTAATAACCTGAATTGAAATATGTGTGTGCTGTATTTCCATTAAAAAAGTTTCCTTCCAGCCACAATTAATAGAACAAAAACGTGTCTTGTTCACAGATTATTCTTGGAATGTAATTTTAGCGTCTACCTAAAGGAGGAAACTTTTCTGGCCATATGAAAGCAATTTTGCCCCTTCCCTTGTTGAAGAAGCGCTTTTGGGATAAGGCAGCCAGCTCGCTGTTTTCCATGGGCGCTCACGGCACTCGGGCAGGGGGCCGGGATGCCTGTGTTCGCCTGCCAGCGCTGACAAAGGTCTGCCTGTCAGCGATACCTTCCACAGCTAAATTTACTCGGGAGCGACGGCGGCAGGTGCTGCCCGGCCTGCCAGACACTTGCGCGGCCGCATCACGCAGCCCGTGGGTCAGCCGCCAAGGCAGAAAAAGCCTGGGGCTGCYGAGCCCAGGGTGAGTGAGGCAAACACAACCCAAACTGGGGGTTCCTCTTCAAAGCCAGCTGGTCTGGCTTTATTCTACAGGAATTTTTTTACCTGTCGGTTCCATCGACGAAGCCCTCAGCAGGTGCTGACGGGTACAACTTCCTGGAGAAGAAGGGCGCTGGTGAGTTTTGATAGAGAAAATGATGTTTAAAACAATTTAAGAGCTGTTTAATTTTAGAGCTGTTCTGCTCGCCACCACACTGGAGGATTCATCTCTGGCTTGTGGTGACAGTCACCAAGCTTTCTTTGGGAGAAAGCAGATGAGCTTTGTGGCATGCTTTTTGTTTTATTTGCTATGGTGCTTTATTTTAGTTTCTGTAACCAAGAAAAGTTTCTTGAATGTAAATTGATAATTATAGGCAGTTTTTTTAAAACCGTTTGTCTTAATCTGGATGGAAGGAACATCCAGGATTGCGTACGAGGACACCAGTAGCTGCCAATATTGCTGTTGGATCCCCCYTTTTTCCCTCCCTTCTGCCTCCTTTCAAATAAATCCATTATCCTAGTAATTTCCAAATAAAAAGAAAGGATTTCTTGCCTGGAGAGCGCTCCCTCTTTTGGGGGATTGAGCTGACACTCCAGAGCCTCAGCAGTTCCTTTTGAACATCAGTGTGAGATGACTTTGTAACCAAAAAAAAAAAAAGGACAAAATTAAAAATCTTCAGATTGTCTTTTTGTGGAAGGGAGAGGTACATTACAAAACATAGACTATATGAGAGTATTTCTTGGCATGATGCTTCTTAAAGATACAGTGAATTTACACAATTTTACTTATTTTCAAACCACAAATTATGGCCGTATGTGTGCTATTTCATTTGCGTAAGAGCTAAGAAACTAGAAGAAGGCAAAGAGATTTTTTTTTTCTAGAACAATAAGATTTCAATTAATGTGAAAATGTAGGAAAATATGACCACATGTTAAAATAAACATATTGTAGGGGGGAAAAGGCACTTTTATTATTATTTCTATTTCAAGAAGTCATTTTTTAACTTTCATTACAACTTATTTTATTAAATTGAAAACATTTATTTAAGCAAGTAAATAGAAAACTTGACCAGATTAATCATATTCCTATGTACTTCATAGAAGATGCTATCACAAGAAAGAAAGGAATCWGATGTCAATGTGCAGTTAGACCAGTTCTGTAGTGGAAATTCCCCCATATGTCAATAAATCACTTATCAGTAACAGACTGCCTAACCTCAGACTGAATGAGTATATCTAAGGCCTTTTTTAACAGCTCTCATTTGTGAGTTTTTTCAGCTATGCTGCCTGGCATGGGACCAGTAAAGTAGACAGGAAACTCTGACCTCTGTGGAGGTAGATCGGGCCTTTATTTTTTTTCTATTCTGTTCATTTTTGGAGACAAGAAGAGAACARCAAAGATTATGTAGGTTTCTGGGATGTGCTATATGAAGATAATATAAAGATTTTGCTTGTTACAAAAATTTCCTATTATATAAAATTATAGAATAATAGATAGAACAATAGAATGAAAAATGTTTAGTCCAAAAAGTGTAAAGTAAATCTCTATATGTTATATGTTAAGCTATTTTCTCCAAGTATGAAACAAAACAAAGAAAAAAAAAAAAGTCCTGAAAGCAAAATTCTGGAACTGCCTTTGAACGCCACAAAGTCTGTAAAGCATTGCCGTTTCATGCGTAACATTTTAATGCATGGGAATCTAATCCCCTAAACATCCATTAAAACCAAGCTGTTAAATCAAAAGACAGTAAATAGTGAAAGCAATTCCCAGAATTAACTAGACTGTACATGTTACAATAACCAAAAATACATACAGCCTTTGATTTAAAGATATTATTTCAATACGATGTAATTTTGTAGGGATTTCACTATACTCACTGCAGAGGCTTGGTATCAATTATGTGACAAAATCCTGAATAATTTCAAGAAATTCCTATTAAAGTTAGTCTGTATCTCACTTTATTTGGGGGCAAGATATTTTGTAAAATACAACTGTATTTTACAACTGTACAACAGCGTAGAAAATTTTATTTTTATAGAAAAAGATTACTTAATGTGGCACAAGATGGAGACTTCATATTTAGATAAATTACATAAACTTAAAGTGGGGTTGTTCATTGGTCTTTCTACTGCTTTTTTTCTGATTATCAGGCTTAAGCTCATAAAATGGAATTTTAAAATATTTTTTATTAATATAAAATACTGAGAAATTAAAAAAAAAAAGAGGATCTTTTTTAATTCACTGAAGATTTACCACTATGTTAGACAGAAATAGAATCAGCCCTAAAATATCAGGTACAATCACTTATTTATGTATCTACTATTCCCTATTATCCAAGAGATCAACATCCCTGCTGTTTCCTGGGCTGCTTTGTTATCTGTTTTGTAAACTATGGTGGTTTATTTTACAACTATCCTCTTTTCTTTTTCATTTTGAAAAGCTGTAGCCTAGCTCAGCTTTCAACCACATGTTTGTCTTTTCCAATAAATTCCAAGTTTTAGTGTCAGGAAGACATCTATATTAGTTGTTCCATAGTGCGTGTAAATATAAATGGGATCTAACCACAAAGCTTTGGCAAAATTATAGTTTCATAGCTATATATTATGTTCTTCAAAAGCTAATTTAAGGCTCTTCATACAGTCTCACATTATATTTTTCAAAGTATTTTGTGCCTTGTTCTCTTTTCACTTAAACTGGTGAAAATTGGAAACTTTCCATTGGAGACAATAAAGTTGCTTTTAAAATTTAATTTAGAAAAAAAGATTAAAACATGGGGGAGGGGGAAGTAGCCTGTGTTCCTTATGTGCTTCTTAAATGCACATTTGAAACATACAAATTTGCAAATTTTTAAGTGTATACTTTATTATAATGTGTATATACATTTTTGTGTATCTGTATAAAAACTTCCAAGTTTGTGTTTTTTTAGTCCAGTAAACAATTATCCAATATGCATATCTTTTTTCCATGGGCCTTCAGGATTTTTTACTCGATAAATGACTTGTTTATTGGTCTGAAATATTTATCCCGTAAAGTCAAAATACTAGCCATGTGTTGGGAAACAGTGGGAAGGGAATTGTCTTCCTTGCCAGTGCGGTAGCAGTAGCTGTAGCCCTCTAAAGCCACCGGAGCGGCAGCAGACCGCCCTGCACCTGATCTCCAAGTCACTGCAGCCCCATCATGGCAGTGGAGGAGACCCCTGCCCTTTCCACACCACTGCCTGGGACTGCTCACAGTTCCTCCCCGATTTTGTTAACTGAGTTGTCTTCTGCCATGCAAGTACTAACAATTTATACTATAGGTAAATCAGGTTAATCCCCATTCCCATTAAAAGCAGCTAGCATTATGAGGCAAGTCTTGAAAGTACTATTAAAAAAGAATAAAATAAAAGCTCAGCATATTCTAAGCCCAAATGTAAATGCATTGGAGTATAAGTTAAATTCAATAGAAGTACCTTACAGAGGATAATCATATAGATTTGAGGTAGGGTATCCAGCGAATTTGCTGGAATCATGTGAAATAACTGCAGCACGGAATGAATGAGAGAGCACTTACTGCTTTGTTCATATACACATACTAATGCTAATTCTGCATTTATACTTGTAAGTTGTGCTGTTAGTTTATGAAGCTTGATCTAATATTAATGTGTCTGATATACTGTACTCTAGATTGTGACAGCAAGCCAAAAAGAAGTTGACCAATAATGATACTCAGCAGCTAAAAATTCAGTAGAACAAACCTTTCTGTATCTGTTTTTTCTAATACTATTTAAAAAAAAAAAAAGGAAAAGAAAGGTTCTCTTCATTAACATTTTTTTTGTCTTGCTGATCATCTTTTTAATGGTGAGCTGACAATGATATGGAAGTATATAAATCACAAGATCCTGTAGCTTTTCTATATCTGGTTCATTCTTTTTTTCCTCTGCTCTCCAAAGTGGTGGCAGGACTATGTGTTACCACCTGCCCACTCTGCAACCCTAGCTGTGTGTGCAAGTTGTGGCCTGGAAGGCAGGGCCCTTGCAGCACTCACCTTCAGCCTGCTGAGGCTGGAAAGGGCAAGGGCAAAAAGCTCTGTGCTATCAAACCACTTTTGGCTACTACAGTTCATGTACTTAGCACAACGGAGAGTTTAAGAATCCAGACAGCCATAACTTTGATGGGTCAGCCTGAGGAGTTTCAGTTTTTGATTACTTGACTTAAAAACAAGGTTGTCTCTGTGGTTCTTACCCTGCCTAAATAAAATAAATAGCCCTTGGAGTCAGAATCTTAGCTCCTCCAGGTCAGCAGCAGGGTTTCTCCTTCTCAAAGTGTCTTGCTGTATCTATCCAGAAAGACGTCATTGAAATCAGATATTGCAAGCCTGATGCTTTTTTTTTTTTTTTTTTCTTATAAATGGTGCAGACTTGCAGAAAGTAACAGCCCAGGAATGGGAACTTCAACCTGTCCATATCATACAGGAGCTGTGCAAAGACGCTCAAACTAGATCGTACGACAGCAACAATAACTTCAGATGAAATACATCTAAACCAAAGTACGTATCCAAACATGACCTCTGAGGCTCAGTTTCCTTTTAACTTCAGTAATATCAACTTTTTAAAGTGCTTCCATGGGAAGAGTTATAAGCAATGACATCACAGCTGGAGGCTCATGGAAGTTTTAATATAGACTAACATAAGTGGCACAAGCACATCTAAAAGCTGACCCAACTATTGTACAATTACGTTTTATGGCCATAGAGGTTACAA
Source organism: Eudromia elegans (assembly GCA_003342815.1). Lineage (NCBI taxonomy): Eukaryota > Metazoa > Chordata > Aves > Tinamiformes > Tinamidae > Eudromia > Eudromia elegans. The sequence goes on along the minus strand of PTEX01000130.1, from coordinate 1,614,524 downwards.
ATTCTTATTCACATATCAACAAGAGCTGTCAGCCTTCAAAGGGCCTCTCTAAAACAGCTAATGAAAGTTTTGTATTAATTATTGTTTGTGGTAACATAAGTATCAGTATTACTGCAACACTTAGAAATGACAGGTATGTAGTGCTTGGAGTTGCTGGAATGAAAAACAAAAACATGAACCTAGCACTGAAGAGCTTTCAGATTAAAATTAAAAATAGTTAATTTTCGACAAAAAAAAAAAAAAGGAAAAAAGGACTAACCCATTGCCTCTAAGTGTAGGTATTATTGTGTACATAGTTTGCAAGCAGTACCTTTATTCCCTCATTCCACAAACTAATCTATTGCTGTTGAATTCCATATGCAGTTGATGCTGCAAGTCTCTCAAGGCATTTTCCATTAAAACAGGCAGGATGATTGACCTTTTAAATTTGCATATCATTTACTCCACCTTTACAGAAAGTGGTAAGCAGTTTGAAATAGATGCAAATTGTCAGGAACATCCAAAGCTCTGAATGCTTATCTGAAATATATATCAAAGTTTGGCCTGAAAAACCTATGTGAACTGGGTTTCTCAAAAGAAAAAAAAAAGTAAGAAAAAAGCATTTCCTTTTCTAACTAGAAATATGGTAACAACAGCCTTTCTTGTGGTGTGTTGGAATCTGTATCTGCAGCCAGGACAGGGAACCATAGGGGCCTTAAGAAATAGGAGAATGAGTTGACCAACGTTTTTCTATCCTTAGAGCAGGTCTGATTTGAATTCTATTTGAATTGTGGCTAAGGATCTATCCAAAACAAATTCCCACTTTGCTTGGCCCTCAGAATTATCATAAATTTCATTGTATGCACAGATGCAGATGCTGATGTAATTCGTAGCAGCTGCAGAATACTTAATTAAGCATTTTCTGGCCATCTATGGCTCTCTGCTTCTGTGTCACATCATCATGTAGTATAAGACAGACAAATGCTTGAGTATCACACAATTGACAAGGAGGTTCAAGCATAATTTCTGGTTTTGGCAAAATACCTGAAGATTTCACAATACCTAAGTCCATTATTCCATTTTGGGAAGCATGAGAGAATGCACGCATGGAAAAATTTTCCCCATCTTTCCCAAAATTAAATTGGCTTATCAATTGGTTAGTCCTTTTATTCAGATGGGGACAATTGCACCAGGCAAACAAATGTGGTAACAGGAGTAAAAAAGGTTGAAAGTTTTAATTGATTATAGAACTAATATAACTAATAAACTGATAACATAACTTACTATAGACTAGTTATAAACATTTCTTATAAGGCTAATTCTGAAACTTCTTGGGAGTCTTTCTTTCAGTGGGACCCTCTTTTGAAATGACTAGCTAACAGTGAAAAGGTCTAAGCTTTTTAAAACTGCCTAAATTAAAAAAAATGAATGAAAGATAAAGTTATTGTCTAGATGTTGTGCAAGATCCTCAAAGATAAATGAAGATGTATAAAGACAGGCATCCTCAGTGTTGTACTTGGCAGTTGGCAGGAACCCACTTGATCCCTTCTGTAAATTCAAGCTGCTCTAATTTAATCTGTGTTTCATCATAAGCCACACAGAACAAAGAGCCACCAGAGCACAGCACGTCCTACAGTATCTTTGCTTGCCTTTCCTTTCATCTGGCAGGCCCCTTCTTCACTAGTTGCTGAGAAGAAAAGTAAAGGTACTGTGTTTGTGATGAACACTGCTTACTAATCTAGGTAGATTCACAATTGTATTAAATCATATAATGCATTAGTGTGCTACTAAATGTCTTCCTGAAAACAAAATGCTTTAGAGACATATAAAGATACAGAATAATGAGATTGATGAGCAGCAATTGAAGAAAAACTACATTTCCCACATTATTCTTCAAATGCATTGCTGTTACACCCTATTAAGATGGGGAGGTGATTCCAAGTCTCCATTCCAAGATCATATTTGATCTATTTTTATATTTTTTTGCTTTTTGCATTTTTTGCCTTTTTAGTTTGAAATTACACTTAAATAACTTTATGCCGGAAAATATTTTTGAAGAAAAATAGAAACTATTGAAAATAGTTGCTGAAGTTTTCAATTTGTGAGACCAAAGTTTTACTTCTCAATTTCTGTCACTGAAGAATTTCAAAACTGTCGATACATTTCTTTCGTACAAGTCTACACTCAAATTTTTGGAGTCTCCAAACATCAAGACAGAGAGGATTAGTAAGTTAAATTCTTCCTTGAGTTGCACTTAAGTAAGCTCATTGCCTGCAACTGTTGTTCCCTTAAAATATATGTGTGTGTGCATATATATGTATAACTTTATACATTTGGTGGAATGTTGTCATAGGATGATGAGGACATTTAAATACCTTAGGGAGAGACAGGGCCTGGTACAGAAGCTGGAGTTCCGGCATGCTCCAAGATTAAGTCTGGAGCAGGAATAGTATCTGGATGACCACTCATGTAGGCCTGGGCTTCCATTTTAGGGTCTCCACTAAAACTTACGAGAGTGCATTAGATTTCAGCAGGCTTTGGATTTGTGCCTGATCTCCCCAGCACCCCTGTTTCACATCAGCCTTTTCATTCAGCCTTTCTGTTCAGCTGTTGACTCCTTCAAGTGAAAATTAAGCCTCATTTTCAGACAGAGGACAGACCTTAAGCATTAGTTTATTTCTAAAAAGTGTGTGTGCAGCAAACAAAAAGGGGTTATCTCTAATTCCAAGATCTGACTCTAATATTAGTCTGTGTTGTGGACGAAGTAATCAATACTATTTTTACACTTGGAGGACAACTTTAGTAATATCTAATCTTTTTGTTGAAAGAAAACATATTTGTCTATGAAGAAAAGGTCCTTCTATCTCATGTTTTAAAATACTGTTAAAAAAAGAAACAAAACAAAACTAAAGAAATTCTTAGACAAGAATGTCTTCGACAACTTTTTATATGATATTTAAGGGACAGTAGCAACTTGAAAACTACTTTTTCAGAAACTGCCTTTTGTAACAATGAAACATATAGTCCTACTAGAACTGGAAAGATTTAACAAAACAAACCAACCTCCTTTTTCTTGTTGACTGCATGCCTTAGCCAGAGGCGCTTGAAAATATCAGTAGAAGAAGAGGTAAAAAAAAATAGGAGACTATTAAAAAAGCAACCTTTTGAAAGGCTAGAACGTAAGAGATAACACCCCCGGTCAGTCTACCTCCAGGGTCCCCATGTGCAGCAGTAGAYGTGCATAGACCACTGTCTACACAAGCTCTGCCTCGTCTCGTGCTGCCTGTGAGCCCGTGTGCAGGCCCCCTCTCCCAGAGGAGGCTGGTGGCCGCGCTCTGCTGCGCTCGCGATGGGGTCGGGCGGCCACAGCCCGCTCGCTGGCGCGCGCTGTGGTGTCACACGCCTCCCCGCCATCCCTCCCGTCCTGYACCGGCCCGCATGCCCACAGCAGCCACAGTGCCCGCTCACGCACCAGGTGCTGCCASAGCCAGGGCTGTCCCTCAGCCACCCAAACGGTCTCATTTGTCCAAAGCTCAGGGAGGAAGAGGCACTGCAAAACCTCTGAGGGCTCCAAGGGGCCCTGCCACGGGCAGCGTGGAGGTGCGTCACGSAGGGCTGTTTCATGATCACTGCCAGATTTTCAGGGCCAGCCTTCTGCCAGGACTTCCTCCCCTGGCTATTCTCGTCCTGGCCGTTTTAAATAGCAGCAGCCGCAGGAGGTTTTTCCAGAAGCCACGGGCGCTCCTCGCGACCGAGCTGATCTTTCAGAGGCCACCTCGGCTGCAGCTTATAGCCAGCCCAGGCAGCCGGTGGCTCCTAACATGACCATGGGCAGGGAAAAAAAATAGCAATCGTGATGATGATGGTGATGATGATGGTGATGGTGATGATGAGGGGCTGCTGCTGCTGGCCGCCCGTTTTACCCCGTCACGACGCCGGTACCCGCGAGGCGCCCCGTGCTGCCAACGGTGGTTTAGGGGGAGGGGCGCCGCTCCCCCCCACCCGGAGCCGCCGGCTTTTGTTGCCGCCGAGCGGGCAGGCGGCGGCAGCCGCCTTGGGGTTCGTCCCGCCCCGGCCCCCGCCGGCCGCGCACACACGKGGCACCCACCTCGTCTCCCTGTCCGGCCGCCCCGCCGGCGCTTCCCTTTCCTCCGCTCCCTTCCCCTCCCTGCCGGGCCCCGCCGCCGCCTCCCCCGCACCCAGGGCCGCGCGGGCGAGGCGCAGCAGGGGGCTCGYGGCGACCGTTGGGGCCGTTAGGAGCGTTAGGGCTGCGCCGGGTGGAGGCGGTTGGGGGCTCCGCGCCGAGGCCGCGGCCGGTGCCCGGTGGCAGCGCCGCTGCAGCCTGTTTTCCCAGATTAAGGCAGAATGCAGAACAAACGGAACAAACCCCTCGGGGATGGCGGAGCGCAGGGGTTTCGGGCTCAAGGCGGAAACTGCGCCAGCCGCCGCGGTCGGTGCGGGGTGTTGTTCACTTGGCTCCGCGTAAGGGCAGCCTTGCCAAAGGCACCAGTGCGAAGGGGGAAAATGGGCATTTCAATTAAAAAAAAAAAAAAAAAAAATCCGCAGCGCTGCTGGGTGCTGCGTGCCTCGAGGTGGGACCCAGGGGAGCCCTCGCCAAGGGACTGCGGCGCGGACACGGGTTCTTAAATGAGGGAAGAAATTAATATGCCAAGCTAAGACATCCTCGTGTTTGGGCCAGTCCTTTAAGTTGACATTTGTTTAAAAAGAAAAAAAAAAAAAGCGACTTTTTTTTTCCAAATAAGCCCATGAAAGCAGAAAAAAATTTCTAAGTACCTGTTGGAGAATTAGCACTACCCCAAAATCCATAGTTTCAAATTTTTTTACTGATAGCGCAGCATCCCTCAAGTAGGATTCAGACAGTTTATTGCAGCTTCAGAAAACTTTAAGCTACTTACAAATGATATTCTTTCGAGGCCTAAGTGCATACCGGTAAGGGCTCGTTTTCTTTTTATAGAAATTGTTCCATAAATTTCTTTAAATATATTTAAGTACTATAGGTTTGCATTTAAATAATATGCTACTTTTGTGCTTTTAAACATCTAAGGTGCCGAACAAGAATTGTAAACTGTGAAGTAACTACTATGGAAAAGATTAAGTAAAGCGTTGAAGGCGGATGATTTTGACAATAAAGAGGGTGTATGTGGTGAGTGTTTAATATTTATTGCATTTAATATTAAAAAGCACTATTTATTGTTTTCAGATTTAATGCTAAAAGCTAAGCCTGGAGAGCAAACTCTGCTGTATTATGTACTTACAGGTACACCTGTGGTAAAGGCTTTCTATAATCATTGCTTGATGTATATAACACCATTTTAGTAATGGCATGCCATTTTATTTAAAGTTCATGTGTCAGCTCTTCCTACCTTGCAWATATATATATATATTTGCAATTAAATGATTTTTCAAGGAATCTTTACATTTGAACTCTCTGCTGTGGTTTACAAAGCATTTAAAATGTGTTCTTGGTRTATATATATATATTCTATTATCTTTGAAATTATCTGAATGTATAGTTTTTGTTCATTATAAAAGCCTATAGACTGGGGGAATATTCTGAATGAATGAAGAACAAATACAGTACAATTGAATAATCTTGTGGGGTAGATTAATCTATAGCCTCGATTTCTCTCAGGGTGGGTTGCTGTGGCAACCGCCCCAGCTCACTTTAAAATAATTTTGTAAAGCTCACTTCAAGCGCTGCACCCAGCGTGGGCCAAGTTTAAAAGCAGCCAGACATGGGAAGAAGTGTTATACTGTGTTGCTCTTGTAAGATAGGGAGGTGGTGGAAGAGAGCGAGGCGTGGAGTGGGGTTGAGCAGAACTTTAAAGAGAAAATAGAAACTAAGCCACCCCAGGGTTAAGATGCAAAGGAGGTGGATCATTGCATTGTAACTCGAGTGCTTTTTGGTTTAAATGTTGGTAAGTGATGTAAGCTGGCAATCTCATTACTCCTAAGGAAAAGGTATGCTCAGCATCCGCTAGGGAATAAAACTGGACTTTGATTATTGTCTTCAAAGGAATGTTTCATAAATCCACCTTGAGGTAAATCACACTTATAAGGGAAGGAGGTGGCTGGACACCGTTCACTCATCGATAAATCTTTGGGGAACTGTTTTTGTAACTATTACATTGTCAATCTCATAGTTTAACATAGTGTGGTATTTAGGTGGTGGATTAAGAAAGAAATAATTTTGTTAGCAGATCCTCACAGGACCTGGTAACAAGGAAAGGAGCAGAGCTGCCTCTCTTGCAGGAAAGTCAGAAAGGGTCTGTTTGTGGAGCATTAATCTAAGTCTGGATGCTGGAATGAACATGACTGAAATTATTCCAGGTTTTAAAATTTAATGCAGCAAAAAAGAAAAACCCTAAACCSTTCCAAAGATACTGCACAATTTCAAGCCTTATCTAACAACCCACAGATGAGTGAGGAAGCATGATTCCTCCCCTCGCATCTGTCTGTCCATCTAGTATCTGAAACCTGTTTTAAAAGCTGAGGTGTCCTTTACATGGATTTGATGAATTATGCTCATGACAAAAAGTTGGCATGGCTTTGAGATACTCTCATATGTGAAGGTCACAACTATTTAAAGATTATGCCATGAGAGCCTACATGGAGATGTAGTAGATGTGTTAAGCTGCTGTGTATGTTATTTTCTGAGATATTTGCCTACTCTAATAATTGCTTCTAAGCTAAAATTGTACTCAGGTTCCATCTTGCCCATTGAAGGGCTGTGTTACCAGCTAGCCAGAAAACTGAAAACTTAGTTAAACTGAGCAAAAAAAAAAAAAAAGGCATGACAGTCGTTTTCAAGCGGAAAGCGGAGCACAAAAGTGCAAAGGGTTAACACAGTTTTCTTTTTTTGCTGCTCAAAAAATATTAATATTACTGGAAATTGGGAGACTAAAATTGTCTGCAGCAGAGGCCAAGTGAGGGCAGGGCCCATGTAGCTGTTCGATGTCCCTGTCCTGCTCCGCACCAAGCCTGGGCCCGAGCAAGTGCTGCTACTGCCAAGCACAGGTACCTCTCACCACCCTTTGYAACATGCTCGGCTCCTGCCTGGCTGCCGGTGGCCCTGGGCACATCAGAGTGCCCAGTGTTGTGGGTGTATTTTACTGAGTGCAGCGTTCTGTCCATTACGGATGGTTCCTTCTCTGTACCTATCCTCCTGGAGCAGTGCAGGGCGTGAGAGGACCCGGAGCCGGTGAAAGGTGCTCTCGGCACCTCAGAGGAGAGGCAGGAGCTGTGTTGTGCAAGTCCTTTAGCTGCTTTCTGCTCAGGCCGAGTTTGGGGTGCCTGTGTCTTGTGGAGCAGTATAGAACTTAGCAGCACTTGCTTATTGACAACCCTGGAGCGTCAGAAGTAGGTCAGTGGCCCAACGGGATGCATATGGGGGAAAAGAGTGCAGGGCCAAAAGCTTATATTAAAATTAACCAAATATATATTTATCTCTGCTGTTTGAATTCAGGCTTTGGGTCTCAATACATGTGCTCTTCCCATTCCCAGTAGCTTAACCTAYCACAAAACGGACACTTTGCACCTCAGTGAAGTCTCCTGCCACTCTCGAGGGACTGTAAAAGTTGGTCATCTGCATACAAATTAAAACCAGTATCCGCAAGGTCCAATTTTGCTCACAAATTAGCATGTGCATGATTTGGACTCGAGCCCCCAGGCAGCGTGCTCCTCTCGCTCTCGGTATGAAAGCAAGCGAGCGGGCATGGAAAGCGCTCTGCGCACGGGCATAGGACACACTATGTGTCCAGGCATGGAAAGCGCTCTGTGTACGGGCATGGAAGGTGCTGTGCGTGCGGGCGTGGAAAGCGCTCTCACTTCGGCTGCCGTGCGAGCGGCCCCGACTTCTCTGGTCGCTGCTCGGCGCCGGAGCGCGGAGCCAGGCCCGCTGGCCGCAGGAAATGCGAGGGCGCGGGCTGGAAGCGCGGCGCTCGGGAAGCGCTTCCGAAACGGGGAGGAGGCTGCGAGCCTGGCCGAGGGGTCGCGCTCGCAGCCCGGCGCAGCGCCCCCGCCCGCGGGGCTCGCGCAGCGCAGCGGCCCCTGCGCTCCCGGGAGCCGCGCGGCGGCGCTTGCGGCGGCGGCGCGGGGGGACGCGGGGCGCGCGGCCCGGGCTGCTCCGCGCGCCCAGGCTGCTCCCCGCCGCCTCCTCTGCGCCGCGCCACGCCGGGAGGGACTGTCGTGGGGTCTGCGTGTGAAATRTGCCGTTGCCCCCACCGTAAAACTAAAATTAGCGAAATGTCAGGAATGGAGAGATTGATTCSCCCAAGATGCAATTATCATTTAAAAAGTGCTTGATTGAGGTGCTGATGTTCAGTGATTTATTCTGCATACCATATACATAATTAAAGTACTGTAGTGGAGTAATTTATCAATCTAGTTTAGACTAGAGGGGCAAGGAAAGGAGCTGCTGCCGAGGCTCTATGTTTGTTTTATTAAAACGCTTTCGGGCTCTGATCCCGCCCCCTTTTTGCAAGAGTGAAACTGATTATTTCTCTAGCTCGGGAGGAGAGAGTCACTCGTTTGGGATTGTGGGAGCGAGAGAAAGAGAGACGCGGAGAAGGAGAAGCGAAGGGAGGCAGAGAGAGAGGAGCAGAAAAGGACACCTCATCAGGCGTGTAGTTCGAATCCCTTCCTTGCCTCCCTCTTTCCCTCCGCGATGTTACAAAGGCTCTGAGCTGCTCTCCTTTTCCCATTCGCCTGCTGTCACTTCCTTCCTGGACGCTCTCAGGACGAGTCCGGTTACTTTTAATCTGACGAGCAGCTCCGGCACTTTCTCCTCCTCCGCACTGCACACACCCGCACAGCACGCACACCCGCACACACACCCCAGGCATCTCCCGGCTGCTTATTGGATTGACTTTGAGGTTTGTGCGTGTGCTTCAAGGAGGCTGCATGGTGAACCAGGTGGTGAATATTTAAAGGCTGCAAGAAGTAAAGGGATTTTTGCTTTTTCCTGAGAAAGGAAAATATCTCAAGGACTAGCCTGATCATCTAAACAGCTAAATGTTTGTAATGTAAGTACATGTGGAATTCAGTGTTGCAATGAAATATCGTGGGCATTGTACAGAAGCCCCATATATGTTTCCTATTGCATTTGGAGAATGTATCAGTAGGTATATGTGTACTGAGATGGAGACTGTTTGTAGACTTTTGAAGTGGTTGATTGCACTGTCAATTGCTTTAAAGTAACTTTTCAGACAAGTAACATTGTTAAATCACTGCCTAGCCAATTTGCTGCAGACTTGTTCCTATCCATGTCCTAAGTGTTTAAACTTTGATGAAGTTAGTTCATGTCATTTGTATGCTTGATATTGCGAAGTGCTTGGAGCTTATTTGGTTTTAATAGTTCACCAAATGCTATGACCTTGTAGTGCTTGCACCTTGATTTCTCTGACTAAGGAAACAGCCCAGTTAAAGAGTGAAATGCTCTTAAACTAAATTGTATCATAGCTCTTTAGTTCTTCAGCTTAGGGAAKGCATATTTGTAAGTGTTTAACTTTGTGTATCTCTTATTCGAATGCTTAAGATTGGTATGGAAAGACTCCTTATATTGTTGTGGAGATTTAAGATACACTTCATACCTCTATGGGAATAGTATGTTTTGGTCTTTACATAGTACTATAAGTAATCTCTACTATATTTTTTTAGCAGGAAGAAGTAGGACTAATCAGCCTTATAGAACTGTTTATTTTAATTGTGGTACAGATACTTCAGGGCTAAGATAAAGTTTAATGTAAATGAGGCACTTATAAGACTATTGGTGCAGTATGTAACTGTAATATGTGTATTTTCCGTAAAACTTAGTATGACCTTCTGTCAGTTTGAAGAACAAAAAAAAAATAAAAGTAAAATAATAATTCTTATTCTAAAAAAAAAAAAAAAAAAAAAAAAAAAAAACAGCTCAATGCAAGGCAAAACTGAGTGAATCACTGTAGGAACATTATCTTTTACAGAAGAATTCTATTTTCTTTTATTGTATATAGCAAAACCCTGTATCCTAAAATCAAATATTGTAATACACAGCTTCAAACTAAAGATTTAAGGGAATTAAGCAGAGAAAGGCACTTTGCCAGTGTTTCAGTGGTGATCAGAAGAGAATTGTGTTGACACAAAATGAGTTTTCCTAGCACATATTTAGTGATAAGCTTAATCACAAATGTCCTAGTTTCATATCTTTACTTTAAAAGTATTGCAAGATGATATATAAACCAGTTGTGTTAGATGAAAATACGACTAGTTTGCTTTTTACTGGCACTTTCCTGGGTATCGGGTTGAAGAGTAAAGATGTTTATATGGAGTATAATAACTAATCCCTGGAGGCTTGGCAGGGCATGGAAATATAACCACCTGTGAACCAATTTTAACCTCTGTATTACATTCTGATTTCCAGTTCAAACAATCAGGCATTTGATCACTTTGGGGATTTGTTCTTTTCTATACTATTTGTTTTTTATGGGATGCTAGGAGCCTAATAAGAAATTTATAAAAATAAAAAGAGAGGGAAGGAATTCTTACTTTATCAGTTTTACTAAAATACATGTATTATTTACACTTTGTATGTATTACCCTGTCAACATTCATGAACTCATAATTCATATTTGAGTCTAATAGCAAAGTCTCTGCTCACTCTTAAGTTCCTTTGGAAGTAATGGAAAATTTCTTTGAGTAGGAACTTGAGAGAATGTCTCTTAGTTCTGTGCATCTGTATCCCTCATGGTACAAATCCTTTTATTTTAAATCTCGATATAGTTTCTATTTCAACCAATATACTTTACATAGATAGTATCAGCAGAAAATTCTAAGATTCAAATTTTGAAGACCCTCTTTCACGAAGTACAAGACTTGCACAGCTGACGCTACTTGTGTGGAGATGGACCAGTCACATGAATAGTGGGCTGTGGGATCAGGCCCATAGAAGACCTAAACATAGTGCTTTGTCCCACAGTTTTCTTAGGATAGAGATCGAATGAATATTGCTTTTGATTTCCTTACGAATGACGGTAGAAGTCAGATACGCTTTTATACTGTTAAGAYTACTTGAACATGAAGAAAGGAAACAGGCTTAAAAAAAAGACTTGTGGTAATTGGTACCAAATGATGAATAGTGTGTCCTTTAGAAACGTGTTCCTGAGATGCTAATGTTAGAGGATATAGAGATAATCATACATACACATACTATGAAGTTTCTTTTGTTATAGTAGCCAGGTAATTTTTTTCTTAAAACTTCATATATATTTGTGGCAACGTATGTGTTTGAAATAGACACCTGTATTAAGCAATGTCTTTTTTTTAATATCTAACACATGTTAGACAAAGAGAATGAACCTTTCTGATGCTCTTTTGATAAGTTTACCTCTGAAAGATTTTGCTAGTGAATTGAGTAATTCCCTGTTTAGTAACTAAATGTAACTGCCTAGAAACTTAASAACTAAACAGGAGCTGTGGAATGAATACTTTTGCCATTTATGTTTCTTTTTCTTTTACTTTTTTTTGTAATAGATTAATTTACTATAATATGTTAATTTACTGTTCAGCAAAATAGTTCAGTTCATCTTCACAGAGAGCTAAGGAGTATTTCTACAACTCATTAAGCAAGAAGTCATGAACTGATATTAGATGCTTGAAAGAATGATCACTTGTTTTATGATATGTTGGCTCCAGTTTACCTGTTGGACATAGTTACTCTAAATTACATGATGATATAACAAACCTGAAAAATCAGACAATCTATAGTAAAATTTTTTTTGAAAACTAATTATGAAGATGAACATAAATAAGGTGCTACGTAATTTCAAAAAGTTCGTAATCTCTGCTTCAGCATTTTGACATATACAATAAGTTTTTTTTTAAACCTCATTCAAACTCTGTAGTAATTTAGATATGTAAAGAATTTACAAAAATACATAATTTAAAACAATAATGAAACTTGAAAGAATAGGATTTATATTCTGGTATATCTGAAATACGTTTTTTGCACCTTATTTCAGAAGCAAAATGGGCATAGAAGAACTCTGATTAGAAAGCATAACTGGTGGTGCAAGTGAAAAATCATGGGGGTGAGGGAAGAAAATTTCTTAATTTTCTATTTTTAAAATAGTGGAATTGCCTGACTCTTCTGACAACTTTAAGGTAATTTTCTGAGGACTGTTGGCCAATTTTACACGTGGACAGGTGATTTAAAGCTGGTGTCTTCAGTCCTCCACCTTAATCTCACTGTCTCAGTGACTGCAGAGCTTGTCTGTTCAGTGGGATCAGTCATCTTTAGGAAATCAGACCAGCTTATAGAGGCAATTCACAAAACCAACAGTGAMAACAAAGTCTTATGTGCCTTACAAAAGAAGGATTAGGCAGTTCACATGTCATTTTGATTGGGGAAAGATAAAAGCTGATTGCTGCAKCATGGCAAGGCACACTTCAATTTCAATTGATTATTTTATAAGACAACTATAACTCTGTTGCKTAGTCATTATTAAATGCAATTTAAAGCAAGAAAGATTCAATTTTGTGGTTATTAGGTTTCTATAACTTGATACTAAAAGGAGGAGCCACTTGTAGCATTGGTATACAATTTTTCAAAAGTAGTGTGTATTCACAATTTCTGGAAAACAGGTTTAAAAATTAGTAGATGATTATCCTGGGATTTTTAAGAACATTTTTGCCTAGATGATATCCTGCAATAGCAATTAAAAGTTCTAGAAAGACTGTGCTACGTTCACAGAGCTTACCCTGTTAAGACGATACATGCAGAAAATGTCTATGAAAGATACCAGTTAAAAAAAMTGCAGTTTTATCAAAAAATATTGTATTTAAGAACATATAAGTTRTCTGCTCTTATATTTGAAAATATAAAATAATCTACTTTGTGTTGCATCTGTGAATGTGGCATCCTGACCTGAAAATAGCTAGCAAATTATATGTTGCCCTTTATTCATATCAGTGAGAATATAAATTTTTAGATATTTGGATAATTCAGTTATAAAACATGCCCTTTAAGGTTTGGGAGTATTAAGCTTCCTTAATGATTACTTATATGCTAATTTCTTACCTTTTTTTWAAAAAATAAACCACCTTTTTTTGCCCAACTGATGCCTCCTAGTGTTTCACATAATAAAACACAAATAAGTCACCCATAAATGTAAACATTGGTTTTTCATTGCCTTCATCTTATGCGATACATAAAATTAATATTTATGTATTTAATTTTGTGCACATTATTATAATCAGAAAGCAGACCTCTGTAAATTGAGCTATTTCATCTTAAAGGACACTATGAAGCACATTTCAATTTTCTTTGCTTCTTGCTTTGTCTAGTTGTATTTGAAAAGTCAGTATCACGCATAGCGTACATTCTCCTTTTCTTTTTCCCTTTTGTTTCCCATGTTCATTAGACTAACTTTTCAACAACATATTACGAATCTCAAATGGGAATTTAAGAAGTTTCGGTAGGATAGTGTTTCCAAAAGTTAGCTCTTGGAAATAGGCAATAAATGCAGCTATACAAGTGTTTGAAATAACTTGAAGTACCTCACAGCCAAGTAAAGTGAAAAAGACTACTCTAAGACATGCTCACTCATTATAATCCTTAAAGAATAGTTATATTGTTATATTATATAAATGTTCATGGTTATTTTAATGTCATATAAGCAAAAATAACTGTATTAGGCAAGTTTTCAAGTGTGCAAAATGTGCGCCTTACAGTTTCAATGCTAGAGGTGGAGATCCAGTACCTCTGAAAATGAATCTGTATACGTAAATTATTGAAGCAGAGCTTGGAGTACTAAAAACTGAAATATACTGTCTTTTTCTTACAAGTTCACTCTGGCCATAGAACTCATGAAAACCTGAAAAATCATTCAATTATATTAGATTTATGTCATGTTATGTTGGGGTGTTGTTTTTTTTTGCTTTTTTGAGGGGAAAATGTAATTTTCAAAAAGTTATTAGGCATCARTGTGACAAAATATGACTTGCGTGCTGTGGCTGTGTATTTGAGCTGTCTGTACATTCTCACTAAGATGAAGCTGGAGCTAAGGCTAAGAATACTTTTGCATAATTTAATTTTACATATTAATGACATAACCGATTATTCTAAGACTTTCAAGAAAAGCAATGGATTTCCTAGATTTTCCTTTCCCTACTAAATACAGAGAATTTAATCTGCACATTCAGACCTCAGTTGTGAATTGATGCACGGTTTTAAATAGGTAAAATAAGGAAAGATCCAGGATTGACCGTCAGCCATGCYTATAAAATGTTTTTCCTCCATTAGTTTTAAACAGTTTGTGGATATGCCACTTATTTAAGTCACTAAATATTGGCTCATATCCTACCTTGTAAACTTTCTTGCGTCTTGAGAGCATTTCAGAGTATGCAAATAGCCTTCATTGTTCAGCCAGGAACACTAACATGCACAAGCAATAGGATTTTCTCATGACTTACATTGCTTCTTCTCTTGAAAAGAGAAAGTAAATTCGAAGAAGTGAAGCACAGAGAAGAAACTTTAAAGCAGTTCACAGATAGAGTCATTAAACAGACCTCTTAGACTTCTGCTAAACTTTTTTTCTTTTTTTATTTTCCGAACACATTCAGAAAYTCTGCAAGTGTATCATTTGTCTTATCCATAAACAGGTCTGGAACAAATATTTGAGAATCATTTATTAGTATATTTTATGGACTAACATTTTTTGCAAGATGGATTCAGTAATCCAGCTATGCAGGTCACTAGCCTGGGTCCCTCTGTAATTCCTCTAACAGGTGAGCTAACAACCTGCTGCTTCAGCAGGKTGGATGTGCTTATCTCTGCTTTCTCCATCTTCCCTGGCATTAGAAGGGTCTGAGAGTTCGAGCATAGAGAGATTCAGAAAGCTCTGCCAAGGAGAAGTCAAAAGCTACTGCCTTAAATTAACCATAGGGGAGTCCACAGATTAGGGATRGAATTGAACAGATGGCATAAAAGTCCTGTGTCTCCCACGTTTGTAAAGCACAACTCATCTGAAACTTAGAATTCCACCCAACAGGTCCTTTCTGACTCTTATTTCTTCAATCGTATAATTGATTAAATAAAGAGTTTATCATGAAAATTATTATTAACCACAGGCATATGTTTCTGTAAGGAACTCATGTAAGACATTACTGCCTTTTATTGATCGTTCTGTAATCATAAGAGGCACAGTTAAGCAAACACTATTAGAAATAAGATAATTTATTTTTGCTTTATGGATACAGCACTCATGTAATCTTGTGGAACCCACACTCAGTTAAATAACAGTATTTACTTTTAAGCAGTCAATCAGTAGCCGCTAGCAAAATATGTACAAAGGACAAGAAGGGAGGATTGTGAAATTGTTTATAAAACATATCTGTAAAAGCAAACATAATGCAGAGCAGTGTCCACGTGAAGTGTTACTTTAGTAATAGATATAACAAGTAACATAGCACATGCTGTTTAACTTCTAATAAATTTTTCCTCCTTAGACAAGGGCATTGTAGTATGTCATTTCCATTTGGAATAATGGGGCCTTATTTTAATCCCATTAACTCTTACTTGCTGAATGATCAGTTTAGAAGTGTTGCAGAATGTATCTACCAGTGCAAGATTCTTGAGGAGGGCACTTCTCATCTAAAAAATCCATATGGAATTCCCAGGGGAGATTATTTTTTATCTTTCTGTTTGGGTGGGTCTCTGGGAAAAAATAGCGAGTGCAGGCAGTACTGGCCATGTAGCCCTTTTGTGCTGGCAGCTTGGCCTTGGGCACGTGCTGSCAGGAGTTCCCCTGTGGTTGCTGAAAGATTGGCCCCCTTTTAAGAAGAAATTTCTGGGAGAGGGCACATTCCATTGCCTCCCTCTCAGGCCTGCTTTTGTCTCCATCCACCTCTGTCTCAAGTGCCACTCCTGCCTGTGCCGCATATGAGGAGTGGGAGGACGAGTGAAGAAGGAAGGAAGATGGGGACAGATCTTGCTTTGCAGTCGTTGTGAAGACAGTGTCCAAATAGAGGACAGGGGACAATAAGCTGCATTTAAACATGAAACCTTAATCTTGCAGACTTTTTTWAAATATGCTTCCTATTGAAGTGTATAGAATTTGGCTTGCTATGAATAAGCCTTAATTATAGCGGATGTAGGGCAGCAGTTTTAACAAAATAATAACAATAATTGTTTAAATATGCTTTATACATATGAGGAACTGATCTTTGAAGCTATATGTGATGAAATCCTGTTTTGCCCACAAATCACTGGAAAAGCGGCCTGTTTTGCTTTTATCTTGTATGTAAGAGGCAGGTAAAGGACTAGTCGAGCAGTGTAATGGGGAAAAGCCGTTTTATTACCCCGCTGCAATATGTGAAATAAGTGTGAAACTGCACGCTTATCTAAACGTTCACACGACATATTTCATATGCTAGAATGCTGAGCCAGAGACTGCATGCTTGCAGTGGCACTCAAAAAGTACAGCTTTATCCAAAAAACACATGCATAAATTTTATAGATCAGAAATATGACCCCAAATATTAGTAAGAGTCTACAGATTGGTAGACACATTTGAAACTAAGTAGAATGAAACAGAATTTCATTAAAGTTCTTAGAACACTAAAAAATAATAACCAAGAGCAGATGAATTACTAGTACTTTTATTTACACATGACATATTGTTAGCAATTGTAAATGATTCAAAATTGTATTTGAAAATTAATTAGAAAATAATATTCCAGGTTTTTGTTAAAAGGAAGCATGATAGAATGATTGGCAAGCTACCTAATTAAAGCAGAACCGCCTGTTATTTTAAATACAGAGAAAGAGAGAATGTCTACCTTTATCCTTGACAGGCAAAAATCTACATATCTTCACTTATTCCAGCTATATATCTGGTACTTCTCTTGTACTGTTATGTTACAATTTAAAAAAATATTGYACAGGACAGAAACAGAGAAATATTTCTCTACAATCTTTTTAATATTTTTTGGTATACAAGTYGAAAAGTGGAATAAAATTCTTGTAATTTTTGTTTTCCAAAACTTGATATCGGTAAGGTAAAATGAAGGTCTAGATTCAGGACAAGTTCCAGTGCTTAAATCCTCATTCAAAAAAGATATGGTTAGTTCAATTATACTTCTAGTAGTTTTTTGTCACGGGCTTAATACACACTTTGATGATGARCAGAATGGTCCATCTTGAATGCCTGTCTTACTGAATGTTACCATTCTCAAAAATTCATATTGGAAAAAATATATCAGGAGTGAGATAGAGTGGCAGTAGTTGTAATGTTATTTCTCATGACAGAAGCAGAGAGGATAATAAAAGAAATGGTGTTTCTGCATGGAGTTTTATTACTGTGGGGCTTTTTTGCTACTTCTAGTCCCTCAGCAGAATACTTCTCTGAGTCCACCGGGATGTCTCAGTGGAGCCAGAGCATGTTCTCTGTTTATTTTTTGCATAATAATCACATAATAACAATATGAAACAATAAACAATGCAGCAAAGAGGCATGACACAAAGATTCTCTGGTCTGTTTCGATGAGCAGAACTTGTCATGTATCTGGACAAGTGGTGATTTTCTGGTGCTACTGTCTGTTACAAGTCGCTAAATGTTGTCTGTAAAGCAGTAGCGCTATTTTCTACCACATTTTATCCATACAAGATTAAAGACAAACCTGTCATGAGACCATCAGTTCTTTGACTGCCACAAACAGGACATGTTATAGTTCTCCAGATTTCTGGTTAAAAGTAACTTTGAGAATGGTCAGGAAGAAAGTATTTGTTCTCTCCTTTCACTCTACTGTTTTCCAGATGTAATTGGAAAGAGGAAACTGTTCCACTAATGCATTAGAAGATTGCTGTATAATTTAAACATCGTCCTAAAAATAGAGTTTCCATGTTTGATAGATATTAGTTCAAAATACAATGTATGTATTTCAGAGATCTCTAAAATTACAAAGAAAAGTATGGCAGTATAGTTTTGTAATGATTCCTCTGCTGATACTTGCAAAAAAGAGACTTGCAGCARCATTCTGTTTTCATCTATTGATCTAAATGCTAATCTTAAATGTAGAATGATTAATCAAAAATCTAGTACCATGCATGCACATAGGGTACATTTTAAATATACAGTGATCTCAGTGAGGTATCTGGGATCAAAATGCRGCTTTTTTATTGACAAAGTGAAGATTCTGTAAATTGAGTTCTGAAAATGTGCTTCAAATTTTGACCAGTGTTCTTAAATGTGATAATACCCTTTGCCACATGCAACCCATCAGTGGCGATTATTTCCAGAAAGGCTGGGAAGAGGCATCCTTTAATATGAATTACCAAGCTTCATATAAAAGACAAATTAAAAAATATTTTATGTATCTTGAACCTGTGAATTCATTAGCTGTCATCTCTGAAAAGTTCGTCTTCTATGTTTGAGGCAGTAGAAACAAGCTGAAAAAATGTGCAAATAAAATGCACCTGATGCACAAGAGTCCAATGCACAAGATTCAAGACTGAGACGGAAAACTTTTCCATTGAATTTTAAATTCACTACGAACTTACCTTGTGCAAATCTTTTATGCAGTGAATCTCAGTTCTGCACGGGCAAAACAGTGATGAGGGCTAGCAGATTCACCGAGGCGCTGTAGGAGCGAAAATCCACTAAGCATTCGGGGTGTACCTGCAGAGTTTAGAAAGGACTTAGGGCTAGTTAAAAAAAAGAGAATTGAATTTAGGTTTTACTTTACTACATGTCCTCTTGTCTACTGGAATCCATGTCTCCAGATTAAATGCATAAATTCCACTAACTTCCACAAAACAAATCCAGGATTTGAGAAACCTGATGTAAAATCCTTCCCTTTCATAATTTGGAGKAGAAAATACAATTCTCTCTTTCTGGAATCTCAATCCTTTGGCTCTAGAACATTATGGAAGAAAGCTAGTATTCCTTTCCCATTTTGAGGCCATCTCATTTTTGCACAGCTAATTAAGTACTCAGGAAATGGAGTGCTGTAATTGAATCATGTTCCACTGAATGCCATAGCTCCTTAACTTGCGAGTTGGTCTCTTGTCATCTTTTCTCTCTCATGCTCAAAAAATACAAATAAAATACAAATAAAAATAGTTTAAGCGGCTAATTTCCATGCAATAATTCCTATTACATTGTCTGAAAAGTCTGATTTTTCTTTGTAAAACACAATGCATAAGAAAGAAGGTGCCTTTTGTTTTATCTTTACATATAGGCATGTACTCATCTAAATATATGAAACTACCTCTTTTACATATGAGCATGCTGTAAATGAGTGAAAGATTGATTATAGGTTGTTTGAGACAGCAGCACATCTTCAAGGTGGGATAGATTGCTCAGGGTACCCAAGAATGTTAAATAAACCTTTATGAGAACATATATTTCAAAAATAGCTGTTACATGGCTGGTTTTGGTCATCTGCAGTGGGACTTGGGTGGTCCTTTAGTAAAGACCTTGTGGCCTATCACATGTGCCTCTTCAGCCAGTTTCTTGGACAGTTAATGTTACAGCGTTGAAGGCATGTGTATTAATCCAAACCTGACTTCCTGACTGAATTACTCTGCTTGAATAAGTGAAGAATAATAATAGCTCTGGTTAAAAAGTTGTGCAGATATTCATTCTCACCTAGTATTTATGGAAGAGCTATATGAACTTTAAATAGCTTTCTGGCAGTAAAATTGTGCTGCTTTTCTTTCCACTATAATAGTGCAATTCTGATTTCACAAATGCAAAGAGAACTTACATGCACAGATATTGATATGTTTATTTAACAGTATTGCAGATGTAGTTGAATACATGAAACAATGTCCTTTGCTCATGTGTTCTGACTTGATGTGATGACCTACTAAAAACTGCTTTTTATGCAGAATTATCATTCATTCTATTAATTAACATCCACCTTTTTCTCTCACTTTCACTCCATTTCTGAACTCATTAGCAACAGAAGTACCATTTGAATAGAACTTTTCGAAAGAAGATCTCTTTATCTCGCTTCTCTTCCAGACCATACTTACAGTACTGAAGAGAATATGTAGAGGCCTAGTTTTTCTTTGATCAAGAGCATTATATGGTGACTTAGGGAGTTTATAAAGTTCACWTTTGGGGATTATAGCGTGGACATATGTGGTTGCCATTCACACATCCAGAAATGAGTTTGAACCTCAAAGCACTGCTCCAGACCTTCTCTCAGGCTAGAGATATATAAGCTGATCATGCCTGGATGGTAATTTTACTATGTAGTGATATATATGAGTTTTAAAAATATCAAATTGTTCCATTTCGCTAATTTGATTCTGAAATACCTTGAGAATATTAGGCAATCACTGCATATGGAATACATAACAGTCTGAAACTGTTGGCCTCATGAGGCATCCAGATGCTCTAAATAGATGACTTTTGCTCTTCAGACCATTCGGTGCTATACTAATCTTTACTCAGATGGCAATCACGTTTTGTTACTGATGTAAAAGGCAAAACTGGGTATCACTGTACAATTCAGAAACATGTATACGTCCTTGTAATTAGAACACAATTTTYTTTTAAAAAAAAAAAGACTTCTGTGTCTATTTGTTATGTCTTTAAGGGACTGGCCAAAGGGAAATGACTTGTGCCCACAGCACCTAGAATAAAAGATTTATTTTGGAGACTCAGCAGAATTCCTAAATTCATCCCTGAGTATAAGCCATTCTGCTGATGTGATGAGTCAATATCTGGGATTGGTTTTTAACCATTAGTGAAGAAYAGATTCTGCTTTTATATGAGCTTACACAGTTACTGTTATTTGTAATGGAAGTTTTGTACTGAAGACTGTAACTCATTTATCCGGTTTTGGTGCTGTCTTGGGCTCTCAATCCATATATTCAACAGTAAAACTTGAGAAGCTATAACCAGGAACAGCAAAGCTGACTCAGTCACCGTTTGCGCTAATTTAACTTGTCAGACTCACTAGTTCTTTAATGCGAGAATACTAGGAGGGAATTTGTTTAATGTCAGTTTTAACTATAACAACATTTTTGGCTGAAAGCTTAACCAAGCTCAGGAAGGATATTCTGGCATTTAGGATGGCAGACTGGATTTGAGCGATGTGGATTTAACTCCTTCTCCCAGCACATATTTTACATGAGTATGAGGAGTTCACTTCGTGCATGCGTCAGTTCCTTGCCTGTTAAATGAGGGTGATACTTCCCTGAAGCAAATTCTACAGCACCCAGACACGATGGGATGGTGGCCATATGAATACTGCAGGGAGTAAACAAGACAATGTAGAGTATAAATATGTAGTTCCTCTTACAAAATTACACTACAAAGTAAAGCATGCAGTTTGCAACAGACTCTTAGATAACTTCACTCTTGTTAGAGAGACTATTTTAATTAAAGTGTAGAACTTTCTGCCTCTTTCTGTCCATTTTTCTTCTACTTCTTCTTTAGTTGTTGTGCCAAGGTATCCATGTGTGTTTCTTCCACTGTCATCTGGCTCCTTCCCAGCAGATGCACACAATCTGTTTTGCTGTCACTGACAGGGCTCAGTTTATGGAAAGAATGTGACAGAACATGCTGCTGTAGTCACTTGTACAGGGTTCTCTTTTTGAAAAAGTGATTGAGAATAAATGCATTCTTTTTTTATTTTTTACGTATGGTATAATCATAGGGTTTTATCCAGGCTCCTTTGCATTGAGTTAAGCTCAATTTTTTTTTAATGTGATAGCTTTTATAAATTCCTACTTTAGGAATTACCAGTAATGTATATAGAAAATCATCACACTAAAGTTGACAAAGCTCKCTGTTTCAAGTAGTGGCAGTTACCCTCAGCCATTCTGGAATAAATGTTGTAGTAGTTCTGATATTTATTTAGAAAATATTACACTATTTATTTTATTTTTTTATATTCCAATTTTTAAGTATCGCTGATGACCAAAAAAATCTGGAAATAATATGTGAATTATACAAAAGGATATTGTACATGAGTATATTCCTCCAAATAAAAGGTACTTATCCAATAAGAGGTTAAGTAGAGTAAAACAGTAGTATGAAACGTTACCATTTTAGACTTCATCAAAAGAAAAAAAAATCTTTTAAAACTATTATCATTGCCACTTCCTGTCATATTGTGGTAGCAATATGGTCCTAACAGAGATCAGGGCCCATAACTTAAGGTGCTGTGTACCTACACATTAATGGACCATTTGTGCTGTAAAGAATTAAACAAAAAAGGTAAACAAAGAAGGTGGAAGATAAAGAAATACAGATAGATTTGGTATTCAGAATGCCCTGCTATTAAGTTTGCTATTCAGAATTGTTCTCATTGTTCAGTAGCAAGAGTTAGTGTGTTAGTTAAACTTTATGAAAGGTGTCTAACAGGAATAATGGTGTTTATGGTGAGATAGGATGCTTCCATTATGTCTTTACCAGTGGAAAAATAAATCAAAAGCTCAAATGTGGTGAACATAACTTTGACTTAGTGCTTTGCTGCTTTCTGTCTCTATTGCTATGAGAACATGGATGACGGGAGTAAATTCCACATTGGGCTGCTAAGGTTACAGCCCCAGCTGTTAAAAAATTGTTAACATTAAATATGTATGGKCACACTAGATGTTTATGAAATAACAGAATTTGTTTTAAAACTTGATATTGTCAGTAATTCTGTTATTTTCACYCTTATTGAAGTACAGTTTGTTCAGAGGGATTGATATCTGTGGGGTTTTTTGTTTAATAGCTAAAAAATTAATTCTTCAACAATGGAAATCTCCATTAATTCCCCAAAACAAAAACCGGTTTAATGAACTTAGTGACTTGGCTGCATCTGAAGTAGCTGTGTATATACATTAACATAAATTAAATATATTTTAAGAATTTTTACCTCTATTTTTAAAAGGTATTCTTACACACTATTTTTTGGGGGAAGTGCCTTTATATACTTTTGTATACATAAAACGYTAAATTCTGCGTATATCATTTCAGATATTGTGTTCTTGATGGGATCTGTATGTTGAAAAGCCTATCCAGAAATATGCAGTGGCATGCCATATTACTGTAATGTTAGTTAAGTTTATAGTTTCTTAAAGTCACTTGCTATGAGCGTGCATATACATGTGTACATATGAACATATGTAGATGCATGCGTCATATATAATACATATATGTGTGTATATAGTTTTCAAATTATGCTTGCATGCCTCTGGGCATGCCTTTGACTGTAAATAAAACTGTCAAAATGTCTCTCCACGGTTAGACCTCATAAAAATAATCAGTCCATAAACACGTGGTGCTCTTTATTCACATGTATACAGTTACTTTATAAAATGAAAATCTTTCTTCTGTTTTTTGAGATTTGTGGTCCTTCTATATTGTGGCACAGAAATATAATTCATGATTTTTAATGTTTTCATTGTATGTAATTTTGTATTTGATATGTGTGCCTGTGGAGAGCAAATATATAAATATCCCAAACATTTTTTTCTTGGTTTTATAGACAGATTGGACTAGAAGATGGTCTAAGTTGCTATTGCTGATATTCTTAATACTACCTTTTTTTTTTTCACAATCTGCAACTTTCTAGAGATTCTGCAAATAAATCTGACTTTTTAAAATTACTCCTAAAATTTTGAGGGGATCAAAATCATTAATATAATTTTCTGTACAAGACTTAAATATTTTCAATATGTTAGTTATCACACATAAAGTAGCAAAGAAAGTTAAGGGAAAGTTTGTTGCCTGAAAGGTTGCCTTTGCTTATCTCTGCCTTGATTACTAGGTTATTAGCTCAATTCCAAAAATATTAATTTACTATGTAGCTATTACGCTTTTAAGACCAAGATTACAGCAAGTTTAGTACACATATTAATAGTTTTCCTATCTGAAATGAAAGTTAGAATTTAATACTTTACTAGATTTTCCATACTAGTGTATGTTATGAGAACTGACATCCCTGTACGAAGTTTCAGGAAAGAGGCCAAAATCGAAAAAGAAGACTGTGGAAAATAACTCCCTATCCTTAGGTCAACACTTATTTCTCTTGTTTTCTTCTAAAGTACTTTCTTTTAAACTTATACATATTAATTATTCTTTGATGTTAAAAAAAAATTATAAGCTAACTACAGTTCAGCATAGCAAATGCTAAATACAAGTATCTCAAATCTGTTTGCCTAGAACTTCATGATCCTACTTGGAACCTGATATCATAAAAAGATTAAATTTATTCACCTCCAGGTTGGACAAACCAGATGACACATTCTAAACAGAAGGGTTTATTCTATAGTACTCCCTTGCATAAGTTTACTTGTTTCAGAGTCTGTTTCAGATATCACTGCTGAACTTTGATGTATCATAAGGAAGAAAATATAAAGTCAAGATTCTTTTCTTCCTCATTTTATATATAGTTAATAACTTCCATTTAAAAAAACCCAACCCACTGGAAAGCTGATGAAGTGATTAGCAGAAATAAATAGGTTGGGAGCTGCTTTTCCGTAGATACTATCAGTTTTCAGCTCAGCCTTCCATTCCTTACTTTTATCTATATAGAAGAGGGAATAATATTTTCAGTTTTCCAATTGGTGTTTTGGGAATAAATATTGGGAACACCTTAAGTGATAGGATGAAGATCAATCTCGAGTATAAGCGAAATATGTACATGTTCATATTATATGCTTTTTTGCACAGCTAAGAGCAGCTTCAAAAGAGCTAAAAAAAAAATCACAAAAGAAATTAATTTGTTATATGATTATGCTTTAGGAAATTAAGGTAAAAGCAACCCTGAAAAATTACATTTTCTTGTGGATCATAGAGTGAATGTGTGCTTTTTCATTTAAAAATATATTTTGATAGCTTGACAGTAGCCTTGGTTTCTGATTTGGGGGACTAGCGTCTGTAGTGTTACAAAGCATTTTTCCAGTGATCAGCTTAGATGTGCCCCTTTCCTTTCCTGTTTTGTGCTGCGTGCTGTGCCCCAAAATGTGTTTGTCATGACTAGCGTGCTTCAAAGAGACTTGACACGGGTAATAATAGCATGTATTTCTTATGCTAGCACTGCCCCTAGTGAAGGCACTGTTTGTTAGGGACTTTTTTGTCTTTAAAAAAACCTGTATTTTTTTCATCTGGTTGCTCTGTTGTGTCTTACCTACATGTTGCTCTAGAATGACATATGCTCATCCATAAACAAGGAGTCAGAATTGACTACTGAATCTTAACATGATTTTCCAATATATTTTTCATAGTATTCAGAAAAAAAAAATATTAGCTGTGTTAAGATGCCTGTGAATGAAGTAGCCTTTTGGCATGAGGGCTTCTAAGATATCTTGAAAACTCTGTAAATGACAGAGATTTCTTGAGCTATCTAGTATCATGTTGACATTTTTTGAAATTGGCAGTATTAYTAAGCTTAAAAACGCACTATCTCAATAACTGTTCCAATTTTTGATTTCTGTTAGCTTAAAAAATGTGAAAATAAGAACAGACAGATAGCTTTGTTGTTTCCAAAGTCTTATAGCTCTGTTTTAGATTGTTTGGAAACTTAACTGTTGAAAATTAAATGTAAGCAGTTGATGCTGTAATGCACATTCTAACTCTCCATACAGATTTCCATTGTTAATTCCCACTGTAAAACAACATCGCTCTCTTCAGTGTTTTGTATTGAGATTAGCAATATGAATTACAATTTTCCTATAATCTAATTTATGTTTCTATGAAAATGTAAGGGAGGGAACAGGACTCCAATTCAAAAAAAAAAGGGCATAAAACTCTTACACAAATAAGCAGTTCAATAATTTGTATCTCAATTAAAGTGATGCATAGACAAGACCCAGTGAGCAACTCAACCACAAAAGGATCTTGTCATTATGATGAACCAGAAGAACCAAGGCATTTCTGGAGCTGAGCATAGAAATAGTTCATTACAAGAAGGGAAACAGAAGCTAAAGAAACCTTGCTGTTTATGTCTCAGCAACAAGACTGCCTTCAAATCTTTAATATCCGCTCTGATTTTATGGCATGTATCTAGGACAAGTTTTTCTTCTCTTGTGCTTAGAGCACACTTCGTATGAACAAGAGCTGGCTCATAGACAGAAGTATTATATACTATTTATATTAAAAAATTGCAAAGCAGCAAGGCAATCCTTTGGTCTATATCATCAAAAAGACTTTGTCCACTACTACTTTCAGTCAGAAGCGCTGCGCGCAGTAGCTTCTCTGTAAATCAGGAAATGGCCATGTGCATAGCTATTTCAGCATTATATTAAGCTAATGTTTTCCTTCCCTAAATATACACTGTTACATAATGCCCCTGGAGAGTTTTTTCACTTTCTTTAAGTTATAAGGCATGACAGTGATGGAAGGACCCTCTGAGTGATTAGAATTTGGCCAAGTGTCRGTTGTGCTGCCAGTTCTGTGAAATGCAGGTTCACTACAGTTGCGATACTGTTTGTTGTTCTTCTAAACTGCTGAGGTCTGAGAAGGTTCCCTGTGAAGGTAATTTCTCTACCTAAGCTGGACTGATACTAGTGTTGTTGCAATGTCATCAGTGAAACTTGTGCCTAAATCTCCTTAAAATTTTCTCCTTTTACTGAGACCTTGTTAGCTCAAGAGAAAATCTGTTCCGTGTCAGAGAATTCACGAAACATGTTCTGTGAATTTCCTGACATCCTGAAGTGCCAAATTTTCGATATGAAGTAGAGAACATTACGGAAAATATCTAATTCTGTATAACCACCTCAGACCAGAAAGTTTCTTCCTGTTTGTGTCAAAGTAGCATGAAGATCAAAGTTATGAAAGTACTGTTTTGTAGCTTTTATGTACAAAGCAAAAAATTCTTTGTCAGTTTTTGGGGTCACACTAATCTAGGTGAATTATGTGGTTTTACTAGATGTTCTTTTGAAGGCAAAGCACCATATCCTCAGAACAAGACCTCAATTCTTTTCCCAAAGGATTTGATGTACTTCCTGCCTAATGCATGCAAGTCCATTCAGAAAACTCTTCCTTTTGCTGTAGAACTTCACTAGTTACGGTAAGTCAGAAGCAAGAAGTGAAAAGCGGAGGGTGAAAAAATTTATTTTATATGTTATTTTATCATCAGTGTACTATTTTCAGAAGCTTCTGAAAAAAAACAACGCTTGTCATTCAAGACCTGCAGCTGTTAGTCTGTTGAGGCATAGAGGGAATGGGGCATATATTGAATAATTCATGAAGGCGACTGCTATAGTTGACAGAAGTTCATCAGCTAATTCCCCCACTCCATTCTGAACTTTCTTTCAAACTTGGTCAGGATGTAGGGGTACAAGCTGTTACTTTTTATAATTATGCAACAAGAAATTTCCTGAAGTATATATATCACATAAGCTTTCTCTTGAAAGAAAGTGGTTTACTGCTCATTGGGGGCCAATAAATGAGCAAGTTTGAATACTTTATTTCATTGGTAATGAGAATAATTTGTTATGCTTTCAAGGTGTGACTGTTTCATAAAAAAGAACTAGAAAAATTATGTAACAATGATAATATTTTAATATTTTTGTGAGCTAAGATTGCAAGTAGTTTTGGCATGCTATTACTTACAATACATTTTTCAGCTTATAGTCCAATTCAACATGCACAAATGCAAGGAAATCTGTGCTTGCACATGGGTAAGGAGATCAAATACCTCATAGAACAAATTCCAGGCCTTATGCATCCATTAGCCAACTATTTTGTTATGCAGAATATCAGATTAATGATAAAATTATTTTACAGCTCTTCAGAACAATGCTGAAGTTCAAGGCTTGCTTGGCAGACACCAGAATCATGGCACRAAGCACACATGCTTGTGGTGGGCACTAGAAGAATGCTAATATCAAAGCCTTGGGCATTCTGTTAGTGATAAGGAACAGTGCATCTCTGCTCGTGCAATTCCGCAGGCTTCCAGCTGCACTTCAGTGCAGGCAGCACTGCCAGCACCATCTCTAATGGCCCCAGCAAAAGCTCTGGTCTTGCTGGTGTGCACAGGGTAGCCYCAGGGCACCACGCTTGCTTTTCACATGTTGCTGCTTGCTGAARGATTAAAGTGCAATAGGGAGTTGTGCTAAAAACTGTCATGTCCAGTTCATTCCCCTCTCTGGGAAGATATGGGCAGGGAACAAGAGTGAAAGCTGTTGCTTTAGCTGGGCATTAGAGGCAGACGATGCCCTTATTTATCCTGTGATGCCCTCACACAACAGCAGCACATGCCCTCTTGATGGAGAGGATTATTGTAATTCCCTTCTAGAAAGGCTTCCAGCAGCTCAGCTCTGCCACTTGCAGCCTACTCAGAATGCAATTGCACACTGCCTTCCTGTCTGGAGCTAATGTGCTCAACCCCTTTGCCCCCAACTCTTGCATGCGGGCTGCTATGAGGGAGCTATTTGGTTTTAAAATTTGCTCATTTAGTTTGGAAAACCTTAATGGTTTAGATCCTGGCTATTTTCAAGAACTCCTCCACAAATATAATCTTGACAGATATCACCACCCCCACATAGCACATTTTAGGAATCTCAGCATCACATCTTAGGTTGGCAAGTTATGTCCTTTGCTGTGATAGGCCTTCAGCAAAGGAACTCCCCCAGGAAATCTGTCTTGAACCGTGTCTCCTTATTGGAAAATATTAAAATAAATTTTTGACTACTTTTTTTTTTCTTTGATATTATTTTCATCATAATTCCTATTAGGGCGATAGTTATTACAATTGTCCTAAGTAGTCTGGGAAGGATTTAATTCTGAAAGATTTTTCATTTCCTTAATTGTAGAGTAACCTAAGCACATTAGTGCTGTAGTGTGGGAAGACTTAAAAAAAAACATACCATGAATATTATTGCTAGTGACTTCTTAATGATGAGTTTCATGTTGCATAATAAGGGTACAAATTTTTCCGTGTTAAGACATGCGGTAAGTAAATACAACACTAACCTAAATAGGACATATTGTCCTTTATTACATCTAATAACAAAAAAAAAAGTTTGAAATTTTTTTTTCCTTTTCTGGCACAAGTRTTTGTCCCTTTTATGCTCCCATTGTGCAGTACAAGTCACTAGGAGTCAGTAGGGCTTGAGCAAATCTTTGGGTGGAAAGGAATCCTCCTCTTTGTTTGTCTTGCCACTTCCATTGTAGTCAGTGTAATTTTGGCAGGTTGTCTACAGCGAGATGTCTACRTGTACGTACCTTGTCTACGTGCAAGGTCTAATTTTCTCCACTGATGATAAAGAAGGACTACATTGGAGTTAACTTAGACTGGGTGCCAAACATTGATGCCTGCAGTGAGGTCAGATAGATCCTACTGTGTTGGTATTTATATGGTACTTTGTACAACAAATTAGAGCTTTTTTCTTCTGTATTGTGTCTGCATTTTCAGTCTAATGATTGCATTTTTTCTCCYTAAATTTTGCACTGAAATCAACTGATATATTTTTTAAACTATATTGTTCTAAAAACTGTTCCATGCTCTGATAATCACCTCAGTAGCGCCTGCATTTCAGATGTTTGAGACTTGTAGCCACCTAAGGTTTATGAACTGCATCAAAAATTTCATCTTGCATCTGTAATGCATTCAATAATTTCAGGTTCTGGTTGCCTCACTTCACTCATTCGGATACAATAATAATTTCTGCGATTTCATTCATATTAACTGTTACATACGTACTTAATTTTAGGTACATGAAAAGTTCTGCAACCTTCAGTGAAATATTCAAGTGTTTTATATTAAGTACATGCACCTATGTTTGTGAGTTTAAGGCAACAAGCCATAATTCTGCAAAGGCTTACACATTTGTCAAACTCAACTATTTTTGAAAGCTTTATCGATATCAGATATATTCACATCAAGTAAAAGGCCCCCCATAGACTTTCAGATGATTGAATCGTGGGATGGTGTTTTTATAAATCATTTGAAATCCTTTCAGTTTAAAGATTCTCTATAGATGCAAATAATTTAAATAGTTTGCTTACAGTTATCAAAATTCAGAAAATTTTCTGAGCTGTGCATATAAATACAAAGTGCAAACTATTCTTGAGAAAAAAAGGAAAAAAAGACTTTTCTTTTTAACTTGATTTTTACAAATTAGTTATTTCCAAAAAAAAAAAGAAAAAAGAAAAAAGAAACAAGGAAATGGAGGATGTTGACATGGATACCTGCAGCTAATTTCATTATATTTAGATGTTTCTAATTTTAACTTCAATGCAGCCTTCTTGTCCAGCTTGGTCAGCTGAATAGAATATTTTTTTCCCTGTTTTTTTTGTCCTGTTATTCTTAGTAGTGTTCTGATGTATTACAGTCAGGGAGAGTACCAGGAAACTTTTTAGCCCAAATGATTTGTAAAACATTCTGAAAGTATTGCATATATCTGTGAATTTACAATTCCTGATTATTGGATGGTCTTCAGGATAACTTGCTCTTAATCATTAGTCCTTGAACCTCAGTCCCAGCAGAATGTCATGTTTTTAATAGCACAGGTTTCTATGAGCAAATTTTTTTGTCGCGTCATGGCATAGCATGTATTCTTTTGCTTTATCATTTATTCTCCCTAGATACAAAACTGTGAAAGAGATATTTTAATCTATTTTTACTCAAAGTACAGAAATAGCTCTGTCGCAATTTAAGGACTGACTAGCCACTACTCATTATCAGCCGTGCTGTACCTGATGCTCACAGTGAAGTATATTGATAAATTACAGATACAGATATGCAGCATAATTTACAGAACATTTCTAAATAATACATTATTCTCCCTTTCTGTTTTTCCAAAACACTGTTATAAGTAAGTGCACAAAATTGCTACATTAAATAATGGATAATATGCTTCAATGTCACTGTTTGTAAATAAATACTAGGAAAATAAAGTGAACTAACTCAAAATTTTTTTTTTAAATGATAATATTTTATATAATTTTTCCTCTTGATTGAATACTCAGGACACTGTTCTTCAGGGATTTATGCCCTACATATGTCTGAATTTATACAACTGTAAAATAAGTGTCTCAGGCTTATATCTAAATTTGGGGAAATTGTTATTCACTCACCTGTATTTTTCAGCACACGATTAGAAATTTTCTGTTGTGCAGCACAGAAGGGGGAATCAAGTCAGCTTAACTTGCTTGTCTGGCACTTAATAGTCCATGTCCGATAACCCAGGCTGACCCTGACCTTGGTAGCATTACRTGAGTAATCTTTGTATAAGGATGAACTGTTCTTGAACTATTTCTRTAATACATTAGGAACGAAAAGGTTTTCTCCTTAACAACAATGTGCATGTTTTCTTGTTCCTCTTCCTTCTTATCTTGAACAAATGTATTCAGAAAAACAATTCCTCAGGACCTTCAATTCTCTGCTTCTCTTTTGATCTCTCTCAGTGCTTTTTGTAGTACTGTGGGATTTGATGGAGTGCATAAGTGAAGGTTACTTCCAGAGCCTTTTCCTATC
Organism: Eudromia elegans; assembly: GCA_003342815.1. Classification (NCBI taxonomy): domain Eukaryota; kingdom Metazoa; phylum Chordata; class Aves; order Tinamiformes; family Tinamidae; genus Eudromia; species Eudromia elegans. Next base: position 1,583,117 of record PTEX01000130.1, on the reverse strand, counting down.
ATTATTTTTGACAAGTTCACATGTTATTGTTTAGTGACCTAAATCTGCAGTGTCACGTGTGAATGGTGGAGAGGAGTGTGCTTTTTGTCAATTGATATAAGGAGAATTAAAAAGGTGAATTTTGCCCATCATCAAAGGAGATACACTACTGTAAATACAGAGATAGACATAAAAGGAATGATGTCAAGGGCATTATTATGAATTCAGATACTAAATTGGAAGACATTTTATGTTGCAGGGAGGTTAGATGATTGACCAAGTTACAGCTCTTCCTCTGTTACTTAAAAATAACAGAGGAAGATATTCTTGTGTATTTGGTTTGCAGGGAAGCTTCATTTCCTTAGGACATTACATGTAATATTTATTTACATTGCAACATTGCTTAAATTTATATATGCAAAAGYGGGAACGTTGTTACACCTTTTCAAAGTGTTGTCCTCTCCAATCATTTTTGTAACTAATTTTGTAACTAATGCATTTACCTTTCCCAGACAGTGAGATATGTGCATGCATACAAAAAGTCAGAGCGGAGACTTCAGGCTATAATTCAGTCAAGGGAATCTACTCATAACCTCAGACTGAATCTTTGATGAGAGCAAGGGAGAATGAACTGAGGTTGTACCATGTATCTTCTGAAGAATATAGAACTACATTATTTATCATTACTGATCACTATTGCTTGAACAGGTAAGAATTAACAGGAATCACAGCATAGTGCAACAAGTCTGCGGCGTTGCTGAGATTAGCCACCATTTCTACGCAATGCACTTATTTCCCCTTCGCTTCTTGGTTTTGAAATGTGTATGATATGTAATCCTACTATGCAGATGCCAACTCCGCTGCCACAGCAGCAGGCTCATTTTTTTCAGTAAAAAGTAAAAAGAGATACAGTTAGTGAAATGCTATGTGACAGTTTACATCAAAACTCACTTGTCTTTTGTAAAGGACTCAAATTAGCGAAGTTTATGTATAACAAAAGAGCAAATCTCATAATGGATATTGATAAAATGCATATAATCACTGACCAGTGGTATTAATGTACTGAATATATTGTATMATTTTTTTCTAGATGTGCTGCTTTTCCAGACAGAGTAGGCCCCAGCTATGCCCTATTCAAACCTAGCTTTAGGTCTCACTACATTATGCAATTATTTCTACCTTGCCATGGGAAAATCACTATGCATTTCAGAATATGATGAAAAACTGGGGAGGAAAAGGCATAAAAATATAAATATTTGAATTGTATGACCTTATGCTACTGTGAAAATTTAAAAATGTAAACTGGAATCAGAAGTGTTTTTCCTAAATTTAATGACAAATTATTTAATATGAGTGAATATTGCAGCATTGTAATACTTATAATCTGTTTAATTTTAAGCTATAATTTCAGGCTTAAAATGAGTCTTAGTGCTGGCAGTAAATATTAAATAATCTATTCCAAGTCAGTGTTGGCATTTGGTAAAAGTAGATTGAGACTCAGCCTTGGAAAGAGGATTTGCCCTTGGAATTTTTGTAAATAGATTGCTAAGAAATTCAAGCTTGTGAGGAAGCACCATCTTTATCTTGTTTAATTGCTTTTTTTTTTTTTTTTTTTCCAAATGCATTTAAAAGACAGTTGAGTCCAATCAACCAGGGAAAAGTAAATTACTAAAATACAGTCTGATTTAAAATTTGAAGGGTTTTTTTTTTACGATTCTAAAAAAACCTAGATTGGTTAAATGTCCTGTAATTGTTCTTCAGATTATTCTCAACTTCATTCACAACCCAGTGGAAGTTAGCATTTCTGTCCCATGTCTGTCCCAGAATTGTACTTGCCCATGGAATTTTGGAGGTCCTTCTACCTCCTTTGCTAAACAAAATTGCAACACACCCAAGGCTGGTGGCCTCAGATTTTTTTTTTTTTCTTTTTTTGTGGTAGACATAAAAGTGAGATTTCTAGATTCATGTGGAACTAGGGCATCGGCTTGTTAATAAACAAGTGGTATGTTTGCCATGAAATGCAAACTCCTTTCTTTTTTTCCAAAACATAAAAGCAGACCTTATTAAATATACATACATATATGAAGAAGGATCTACAYACTTCAGGCATGATAATTTATCCTTTGGGCAGCTTAAGTTTGAATTATGTCCATCAATTTGCTCTGTACCAGTCTTTAGGCAAACCTATTCAGAGGAGGATGTAGGTTAATATAGCAACTTTACATGAATGTTTCTCTTTCTGTCATTGTGATGGAAAGAGCTGAACTGTGGGGAATGAAGCTGTTCTTGCTATTAAAAACGTCTGCATGGAAAGTATTCTTGTTAAGAAAAAATTATCAAGTAGGTTAGATTTATTCAGAAAGCATTCAAGAATTGTGTGCTATCATTCTTTCAGGTTTATTCCATTGTTTTCTGTCATGACATTGTTGTAGTTTATCCATAAAATATTATTTCCAAATACCCTATATTGCAGCTGATTATATTTGAGAAGAGGAAATAGAGATATTAATTTCTTTTTTCTATTTTTTTCCTCTTTTTTATGTGAAATTGTAAAATGTTCTTGTCTTCATTAATCTCGCTTAATCTGAAAGGAGATTCTTCTAAGTATTTTCTTCTTTCTGTATTACTTGTTTGGAAAAGGTAATGAAAAAGGCTTTGCTTCCATCAGACATGATGAGATTCCTATTAATAAAAGTGTTTTCTAACTGTGTAGTGTGAGTTAGGCCTCAAAAACACCTGGTGAAAGCAAAGGAGGTAATTATTTTACCTGCATCTGAAAGAGCAGCAACAGTGAAATGCCACCACTTGTAGGAGTAGAAAACAACACCATATATGTCTAGAACAGAAAGCAAAGAATGCCTTGTTCAGCTGCATTAGAGCTTATATGGGCAAGATCATGGTCCAAGATGGAATTTAGCCAGGACTTTAAACATAAATCATTTTATTTAGATTGCCATGAAATCTTTAACATTCACAGTGATCAGGATCTTGGTTTTGCAGTTAATTTGAAACATACCCATTTTCTTTTAGCAGAGTGTTTTCTGACACCAATTAAGAACTGTCCCAGTTCATACCTTCATAGCCTGTACTTTTTTGGAGGTCTCTTTTTCCAACTACTGGTAAACAGTATATGAGTGGAAACTAAAGTGTCCAGATGTGCAGGTTRTGGTTTAAGATGCATTATTTTATGTACCTCAGGCATTTGTAGGAAGAGCCTGTCTGAGACCTAAGGAACTTACAGTGCATAAATCTGACCCAGCCTGACCCTGATTAGCTTGCGAGCATTGATAGGATCACTGCGCGTGCTGGTTTGACTGCAGAGACTCAGGAAAGTGTATCGTTTCATTAAGCAGGGTGACCATATGTCACACAGGTTAAGAGTAGTTGACACCTGTTTAATTGAGGCTGACAAGTCTTTAAAAGGATGAACATCTAATCCYTCCTTCTTACATGGCAGGAGAGCGTGGCACTGACTTATGGTCTGAGGAAACAGGGGTAGATATTTCTGCTCTTCTGTGTGCATATCTGCCTTGATATGGAATATGGTTTGTGTGTGGCAGGTTCAAAATCTGCTTTATTTTGATGGAGCCTTTCGAGACTGCTCAGATGGTGTCGGACCATCTGCTCTTGCTGCTCTGCTGCTTTTTGTCCAGCAAGTCAGGTTGAGCAGAGTGGCCTATGGTCTAGCACTAAACTTAAATTCTGTTCAACATCTGCCCTCCATGGGCAGGGCATGATGCGGCATGTCATGGACAGCATACCTTGGACTGGTGAAGGGAAGGGACCCAAACCATTAAATCAAACCCAGATTTTGACCTTCTGTGAGTTYTCATTGTTGCTGTTTGTTTTTTTAAATCTGGCAAAGCACTATACCATTAAATTGCCAAGTATCTATCTGTACGTATGTGAATTCAGACTACAGACACTTTCTTGCATGTGTCTTATCAGTGGTTATTTCTGTAGAATATGCAGCAGAGAGGTTTCCAGAAAGAAGCTGATGTGGATTTGCGACAGGTTCTGTTTGTCCCTGCAAGAGATTTCAGCAGGAGTTACAGACTCAGCAACGCATGGGTCTCATGTGAAGAAACTGCTCTGGGAACTGGAACAAATTATCTGGGAATCTAGCTTCAAAGGAACAGCAGACAACAAAATAAATATAAAAATACAGTTTTTGGCCTAAAAAACAGCTCAGAAACCACACTRAACTTAAAACTCAGCAAGAGAGTTGCTTCCATCTACTGGAGTCAAGAAACAGATGACAACTGAGCAGCAAGCTCCTCTAACGTAGGCTCTTATTCTTGTCTTAAGCTGGTGTTGAAAAGTGAATGTATGAGCACTGGTATAGGAGAATGCAGGGTATTTAAAATTACTTGAAAGTATCCCTTTAAGTTTTCAGTAACTTGGATTTTTTAACAGTAAAAATTGTAATTGTAGTTAAAATTTCAAATTTATCCTTGAACATTTTCAGTGTATTCCATAGCTCTCTTGTACAAAACTGCAATATGGAGCCTCCAGTTCCCTGTGCTCCTCTGTAGCTACTATACTGGACTAATATTTCTTTATTTCCATGGCTGGTAAAGATTTTTTTTTTTTTAATCGTAAGAAGCACTTTGAAAAATTTTCTCATCATTTTTATGGGCTTTGTTACCATGCAGCATTGYCGTAGCTAGTGCTAGAAGGATCTAGAGCCTTCTACACCATGGTAACACACCTTTCTTGTGTAGAGCTGCCTAACATACTCAAAAAAGAAATTGAGAAACATTAGCAGAATTTTCTGTTCTTGGAAAAGGATAACGCCATAGAGATGTGTGGGAGAAACARAATAAAGTAAGTAGCCTTGGAGCCAGAGTGGTCTTGGGCATTTGGGTGTCTGTTGTCATCCAAAGCCTTAGCATTGCTATTGCTAAAAGTGAATAAAAAAATGTCGCTAAATTGAATATGCACAGAGTRAATCAGCAAGTGTCATACTCCAGTTCCTACCTCCAGGAACTGCGTTTCCAAGTTCAACAATCAGATATTTTAAATAATTGGGGGGGAAAAAAATGCAGTGTCTTTTTGAAACTGTTACTGACGCAGATGGTTTTCACTTAATTGTCTGTAGCACAACCTGATTAGCTAGGAGGATGAAAATTTTAAAAGTATTTCATTATGCAGAATTTGTTAAATCTGAAGAAAAAAACCCAGCGATTTCTCAGCTAGTTATTGTGATAAGTAAATAACACATCATTTTTATAGTCATGCTTGGAAAACATTGCTCAAAAGCAATGGACTGATACTTTCTTTTCATTTATGTTTGATCTAATTGTAAACTGACCTGATTTTAGCTATGCAGAAAAGAAATTCAGATTTACAGAATAGGAAATCACTCTGACACAATATTTCCTTGCTACAAGAAACTTACTTTTTATTATTCTGCTGTTATCATTGGCAGGAGRATTGTAAAGCAGTTTTATTATCAGGAGAAAATGCTAAATTTGAAGCCGACTTCATTAAACTGTTGCTCTACAAAAAATTACCAAAAAAAATATTGTCTGACTTGTTTATTGTATTAATTACAAAGTAATACTTGATTTGCAGCTTAAATTTTATTCTTCCCACCTCAAAATGTTTCCAGGGCCAAAGGCAGATTTTCTTTAATAGCCGTAGCAATGTACTTGGTATTGAAATAGATTTTGTCCAGTCTTTTTTTCTATTCATTGCAGAATGGAAATTAATCTCTTTAGCTTGAGGGTGCATGGTTTACCGTCGTTAGTTTGGGACAGTCAAAGATATGTGAGTGTTTCAACAGTAGAGAAGCTTTGGGATTTTCAGCTGTTTCTGAGATCTTAATCAAAAATATTACTGATTGCTTGGGAATCGATGAATACACCCCTGAGGAAAAAAAAGGCAGCATAACCTTAACATTGTTCACGCTGTTTTGTTAAAAAGTACAATGATTCATAATGAATACTTTGTTCTGCCTTAATATATCATAGTGCAGAATATTAAAGAATATTGAAAAACTGTGCATCAGGTAAACAGGTCTGAAATTAGGGGATTCTTTTCTAGTTAGTCTTGAATGTAAGAGCAGCTTTAAAACACTTCTAAATTATCTTACTGACCACTCAGCTTCTTAAGTTCTGGCATATAAAAACTCTCAGTGCCTTTTCAGGACCATTGAAGACATAGCTTTAAAATCAACAATGTTATTAAGTGATGTTTTTACCTTTGTCACAATGACACATCCTATAGCCTCTAGCTCTAGTGGAAACAGCATTTCTGAAAATGAGAAAGGGATTTAGGGGGTAGAAAAGGCACTTTAAAATCATCACATTCTCTGCTTAGAGAGAGTTGTATCTCCAGTATATTATTCTCTATTAGCATTGATTAAAATTTTCCCCTGATTTTATTCATCGACATGAGATTTATTTGTGACTGGATGAGTTAAAGTGTTGTTAAAAATAGATTGACTAATGTCCAGTCAAACTACTAAGTTTCAAAACTTTGTTTTTGTTGGGGCTCTTTCAAATAGAAAAGAGGAAGCACTTCCTTTTACAACATGATGTCAAGATAAGGATGTACATGTACATCCGAAAAAGTAATATTCAAATAATTTCAGAGTTACAGGCTGAATGCAAGGGATGTAAATGATTGCAGGAAAACATGGATAATATTAGTAATAAAAAGATAGCAGCGTAATTAGGCAGCGTTTTGATAATTAAAATATTGTTGTGCAAAATATAAGAACCAAAGTTTAATGTTCAGAATAGATAGCTGTCAGCATCTCAGTCAGAGTTATGTGTTAATTAAGTAACAAGCTTCAGTTTCCATCCGCACAGATACAAAAMCTATTTTTTATTCATATATTTATTCAAAGTATGATTACAGGCTAGATTTTATTTTCAGCAATGTGAATGCCCACTAATGCAACTGACTGCAGCACAGTTTGCTCATGCTTGTGCATTTGAATRATTGTGATCCCAGTGCTGGCCCTGGGGCTACAGTGCACAGTCTTACAGTACTGTATTTTCTGCAGAGATAAGGGCATACTGTGTTTGCAGAGGAATGTCTTGACAACAAAGTGTATCAATGAAGGCCACCTCACTCACAATGAAGGTCTGTCTTCTAAAATAGCACTAAAACAAAACAACTGCTGTTTTTTAGTGAGGGTCTTATCTATTTACAGCACAGCAGTCCGAAAGTAAATAGTGCTGCGGGACCCGGATCTCTCTAAGTCATAACCCCAAACCTTGAGGAAATGCTATAATTAGTTGGGGKTTTTTTCCCATAGATTTTTAAAACATAGTATCCATTATCAATGTAAACATTCAGGAACACAGACTGATATTTCTTTTTTAAATGAAGAATTTTTATTTGTGACAGCTGCATTGGATCTTTAATCATATATTATCTTTATGGGAGCCTTTTTCTAACATATGTTAATTGGCTGTTTTCTGTGACAAATTATGAGCTCTTACTTTGATGAGGTTCAATTGCAATCATGTTGGAGTTGAGTACGTAGAGTTTCCAGCCCCCGCTGTCTCCTTAAACTACTACAAACATCTGCATGTCACTGCAGTGCTGAGTAATGGCAGGATTTGAGTTGATCTGATTTCTGCATAGAGTTTTTTTTCCGCAGGATATTTTCGGCTCTTTGCACTAAATCTGTTTCAGAGTTTGCTGTTTTTAGGAAGCGAATGATCTAAAATTAACATCTTCTATGGATGTTAAGAACACAATGAGAAATAATTTACAGCACAGTATACTCAAGATCTCTTTTCTGCAATCTGATTGTGGTATTAGAAATTCTGTGTCAGTTTTTATTGTACATTGCAGTTAAAAATTATTGTAGTCCAGCAGAATTTGATTTTTTGTTAGATTATGTAATTAGTTTTTTTTTTTTTTTTTTAATGAGGAGATATCTATCATTTTTATTTCTTGAATTTTTACAAAGGAAATTGTGTTTCCTTGCTGGACAGGAAGCATGTCTAATTTTGTTTTACATAAACTAGCACATCTTCCTGCCACTAAAGGAAATATTGCCCTGAAATTTAGTGTCTTTCTGTCTCCTTTGTGTTTAAGGAATATCATGATTGCATTTGTAAAGCATGTGAATGGAAAAAATATGTGGAGAATATTTTCCACAGTGTTTAATGATTTAGAAGCAATATTGCTTTGAATCTTGTTGCTTTTTACATGCTTTCCTGATGGTGGCTGTATGCATGATCTTGTCTTTTATGACAAATAATTACAAATACAGAAAGAGAGAGATATGCAGCATTTCAATAARCTATTTAGGGTGAATGTGCAGAAGTAAAGGGTGAATGTGCAGAAATAAGAGATCTTGTGTATTTTAATATATGAAAAGCATTCTGTTCGTAAAGCAGCTAGAGCATCATCTTCTCGAAAACTGTGTCAAACACTATCAATTACGCTGCAATTAATTTAGCAGAACATCACAGGACTCAGCTTTGACCTAAACCAAATGGCAGTGGATAAATCTGTCCCATTTGTTCTTCAGAGAAATGGTGGGGGTTAAATTTYCAGGCAGGTGTTAGAGTTTAGAATAAGAAGAGCCAGATGTGTATGGAAGCTCCTTCACTCTCTCGAGGCTGCKTTTAATTCAGCTATTTCCCTGGAGTACCACACAATCAATGAGCTCCAAATCCTGGGGCTACCTGCCTTTGTGGGAAATCTTGAGAACATTTCTTCACAGCCTACTGCTGAACACACATGGAAAAATTAGAGCGAAAAATAAGGGTAGAAAAAGGTCAGCTTCAGGAGTTACCCATGCCCGTCGCATCCCTGTGAACCTCTGAAGGGGTGATGCTTGAAGCCTTTGAAGAAAAGTGAAGTTCTAAGGAGAAGTGTAAGCAGTGTAAAAGTTGCACGGGATATGTGAGGTCTATCTCTCGCCACTGCCCCTCGGACGCAGCGCTCTCAAGGGCAGCGTATGTAGGTCAGGCAGAGCACTGCACAGGCAACACAGTGCTACTCCTTGCTAGCAGCTGAGGAGCTGGGGCYGGGAGGCGGCTCCAACGACAGCAGCGGGAATATTCCCACTCCYTGTGCTCCTCACCGGCAATGCACCGGCGCCTTATATCTGGAATTAGGGTGCGCAAGGCATTCGCTTCCACTTGCTAAGATGAGCTTAATTGGCGTTAAGAAAATAAAGCAAGGTAAAGGAGGATGCACAAATGAAAGAGAGGGCTTGGCGCTTTATTGGATTTGGACGCCTGTGAGCCATGTGTCTTAATTGGGGCCAGTTGGGATCATTTAATAATTGCTGTCAGAAGATCAAATTTAATTCTCTTTATAAAAAGACCACAGTGGGGTAGAGTTAAACAAATTGTCATCTGAGGTTTCAAATGAACGAAGCTTTAATTAGGTTGATTAGGATGCTCTAAGAGAGAGAGAGTAAGAAACAGGAAATTGATGAATCTGCTGTGTACCATATTGTACTGTATATGACAGTACTGTCAAATGTCTTTATTTTGAGGAGATGTACATTAGTATAAAGGGCTACAGTGCTAGAAMAACATGTGTATAGAAATGCTTTAAATATATAAGATAATTATAACTTTCTAAAATTGGTAATTTTAAACACAGACACCAACGTCGTTATGTTCCTCATCTTGCCCTTGACATTACTTTCATATATTTAAAACCTACTAAATGATCTTATATAGTTGTTTGCTTATTCAATGCCTATGGCAGAGGAGAGTAATAGTGTATTTACTAAGAGGTCTCATTATTTCAGTGTTGTGTAATAGATACTCACCTTAATTACTTCTGTGAACATTTGCATGAGCAAATGCCCATGCTTCTTATCTCTCGGTTTCCAGCAGAAAAACATTCAAAAGCAAATGTGGCATGAAATATAACTGATGGAGAAGGGAGCAGATCCCAGCCACGTTTGCCTCCCAACCATGGAGGCATTCTTTACAGTGCACAGGCTACTAATTCAGCCTCGACTTTCTACTTCTAAGAATATTTTGTCAGAAATCACCTTGCATATCAATAGACCTGGAAAGGAGTAATTTCTGAGAAAACATAATGTACATTCAAGGCCACAGAAAAGATTTAGCTGCTGTATTGTTGTATTGATTGTGTTTGGGGTGGTGGGTTTTTTTGTTGGTTTTTCTTTTTTTTCCTGCATGCTTCTAGGACAATAATAAAATTAGCACTGTTGGCAATGATCCATTTAGGAAAAAAAATGCTCATCCRAGATAGAACAGAGACTGTCAAGCAAATTGCACAGTATTTCCCTGTGCAAATTAAGCACATTTTGTATGTCTGTTTTCTACTGATATTTGTCAGGGATGCTGACTTTTTGCTTTGGTACTGCCAAATGCAATGTGTTTTGTATGTGTAAGAAATAAAATAAATAAATCCAGCTGCATAGGCTAATGGAGTGGTTACAGCTGGGGCTCGAGAGGCAGGCCATAATGCTCACTTGTGGCTTTTGTAGTTCCAAACAGTGTTGGGTTTACCTCTGTGGTAAACACCTTCTGTTTCAGAAGAAAATTTGCTTCTGCAGGGCTTGAGGTGAGAGCCGTTAGGCTCCCATGCTGTGAAAAATTACAAGCAAAAATCCTCTATAGAAAAATATGGATTAGTTACCTAACATAATTTTCAAAAAGGGAATGTGAATTATGATGTAGTTGAACAACACGCAAAAATAGGTGGGACTTTTTGAATCACTTTTCTAAGTGATTCAAGATGTGGCTTTTGTATGTACAGCACAATTCTTCAAGATCTTTAACATATCGAAGCATAAATCATCACTGTGTTATATATCTTATTTTTTTCTAGCTCTGTCTCTTTCTCCTGAATATTGTTAACACAAATATATTTATTGCTTGCCCCATCCCCTACTGCAAAGGACAAAGAAATCTGTGGAACGTCCTGCTAGGCCACAACAGCTGAAAATTCCTGCCTCAACTAACAAGAGCAGCCAGTTGTTTCAGGCGCCTTGCCCATTTCATCCTCCACTAGGCATCTTTGTTGGTTTTTTCCCTTCCATAGAAACTTTGATGTTATCTTTTCTTTCTTGTAGCATTGTTTGCGTGCACATCTTTTCCAGTTCCAAACCAGTGGGGAGTATTTGGATCTTAGAGCACAGAGTGATGCCTCTAGTCAAGATCTAGCTCGGAGGGAGAAATAAGTAGCTTTGGCAAGTGAGTGATAGTGCAAATATGGTACCAGCAAATATGGCAAGGTACTTCATGTCCCCGTAGCCTGGACCTTATAGCAGGTACCTCATCCTAAGTGTGCAAAATGCCACGCCTGATACATATTGTACACCCAAGGATTACCTTCTGTACTGTCGCTTAAAAGAGGTATCCAAACTTTATAATCACAATATTGCTTTATTTATAAATATATATACACACACAGAGGCACCTATATATACACATATATGTATATATGTATCCTTTTCTTTCCATTTTTTTTAGAACAGATCAATTCTGAGTTCATGCATTCCTATTTTAAATGTGTATACGTTGTATGTTTAAAGGCAGCAATCTGTCCTAATTTCTGAGCTTTGCCATTAGAAAAAGACATATTTCACATAGAGAGGCAGTTCCTCACCCCTATTTAGTGAAATGCAGGTATTTTCTTTTTTTTTTATTAGCCTTATTATGTACCTGACATAGATTTCATCTTCTTTTGTCCTTGGGAAAAAAATGCCTAAGTGGGAATGGAAGYATTAATGTAGACTTTCCAGCTGTCATGGTCATTGGGAAGATTGATATATATTTCTCTTGCTCCCCACCACACACCTACATTTTTKTTTTGTTTTGTTTTTTTTCATTTTAAGCCTGCAGCTGTCTCTAGGCAAGCAGTAAGTTCAGGGAGAGCCGTAGTTTTTATACTCTTATTTATCATATTAGCATTTACAGTGAATGAACGAACAGTTAGTGGCTCAGCAGCTCTCCGCCATGTTGTGCTGTCTACATTTCCGAACGACTATATTTAACTCTTGGCATTTCTGGGAAGGTCAGGAATTAAACGGAAAAGAACGTGATTCTAGATTTGGGTATTCAAGAGAAGAGAGAAGCAGAACATCTTGATGTATGATCATTCCTCTCTATGAACTGATTGCCAGGAGAAAGATGTATTTGTGGTCTTAGATTGCTTTAGAAAACTAATAAATGTACTTATATGAAAGTTATGCATTTAGGTCTATGCTGTGGTAAAGCCAACATCCGTTTCTGTCACAGTATGGGTGTAGCTGACATGGTCTAATGGCATAAACAAGAGATTTCGGAGGAGAGGTGATATAATTTATTATACCAGCCACTATAGCTATATCTGCTGCAGTGTGGATCTGAAGAAGGGCTTGTGCACCCAAAAGACCATTTATTTTTTCCAGCTCACTTAATCTATATTCAATATTCTCCCTGCCTACAAAGCTTGTCTAACTTTTCTTTCAGTGCTAGTGATGGATCTGTTCTCAGGTGGATCTGTTCTCAGGTTTGTGTTCGTATGAAGAAGTAGCTTCATAGAAATCAGTGGCATTATCTGAATTTAAAATTACATCTAGCTGAGAGTCAGTCCGTCTTTGACATGTCAGTGATTGCTGTGGGTGTCTGGATGAGTCATGTAGAATAAAGCGTATTGGTGCACAAAAGTAAACACTAAAACAAAATAAATAAAGGACTGACACATTAATAGTAATTGATTCATTCTGAATCAAATTTTTCAAATCTGGAAAGGATAACAGCAATTATTTGCTGTTAAACTTGATAAATTGGCACAYGCAGGTTTCATGGTCTCCATAGATCTCCCAAGATCTGGTCATATTTTGAAGAATTTCTGTGACTCTAAGATATCTATTTGAAGGCTTTCATAGTTGTTTGCTTTAGTTTCCAAACTGGGTGCTGAACTGTGCAGCCAGCACCCACATCAGGTCAGATCCTTAAGAGCTATTGCCCCCTTTTGGTTTGAAGGGTTAGCCAGCTTCAGGGTGCTGCAACTTGTTTCCCTAGGATAGAGGAACAGGCTAGAGATGACGGTACTTTTTTAATACCATTTTTGTACAAAAATGTGTTTCTCTGAACATAATAAGACGCAAGCATTAATTAATGTGCAATACTAAGTATTAACCTGCAGCTCCCAGTTATAGCCCCCTCTGCCATGAGCTCAAAATGTATGTTTTTCTCTTCTAGCTTTATTTCAGGGCGTTCTTCCCAGTATTATTTTTAATCAGGCACTCTCAAAATTTCTCTCAATTTTGTACTTTTTTTTTCATGGTCACAAATGACAAACTTCGACAAAGCAGTACCCTAAAAAGTTCTTTGCTGTCTTTTATTCAAATATCCGTGTCCGTGCCAATATAGAAGTTATGCTCATCAGAAGTAACCCTACCTCCTATATCTTATTTCCTCTTCCAGCCATTACTCCAGCAGACCTTAAAATGGTAACACCATAAGCAATATTAACAATCATGTCATACAATTTTAGAGGTATGGTTTTTCTGTCAATATATATTTCCATCACTAATCCCAAACAATTTTATTGGCATCCAAGTTTTTCCTTGTCAATTTCTGTCACCTTCTGTTTGATCATGTTGGAAGGGCTTTCTTTCAGCAGCCCTCTCTATGGTGTCTCTATTGAATCTGTTATCAGGGAAAGGCCCACACATTTTTCTTAATGAGGCACTTCTATCTCAGATGTTCTGCTTCTTAATTTCTATGTTTATGTTCCCAGTTTTAAGGTTGTTCTATCCTGAATTCTGTTCCTATTCTACTTTCTTGGATGATCCTTTCTGATTTTCAGCTTAGTCTTTGAACCAAATACAGTGCACAAGCACTTGCCTGCTCAGTGTTTTGGAGATGTGGGGTTGTTTTTGTGCTTGGTCCTGCTGAATTATGCAGTTCCTAAATTCCTGAAATTTTAAATTCTAAAAGCTTCCTGAARTATGTAATTTGCAAATCTGTTTGGTGTCCTTTTAAAATAATGTTCTACAATGCAAATGTATTGCCTCTTTACAGAGATTAAGTAATGATACAGCATAACCTTACAATTGCAGAACTCGGTGCTTGTTATTAAATGTAGACAGGCATAAGTGTGGTGCCCACTGAGTGAGAAAGGGGAGGCTCCTGGGTTCAAGGGGATACCATTCCCTTGGAAGATGCAGCATGAAGTGTAAGGACACATAGTCTGTGTAGAACTGATCAGCAGCATTACTTGCTTCCCCAGAAACTATTTTCTCTTCTACAGCTTTGTCTGTCTTCTGCTGTAAAATTGATTGTTTCAAGATTGCCATCTCAAACTTTCTTGTCTAAGTGGAAATACAAGTTTCTTGTGCTTCAGTAATTTATAAGAAGAAGATAATCAAACGTCGTCTATAATAAAAAGGAATCATTTTGGCCAACAATCTCTATTTGCTTGGATAGAGTAGAAACTAAAACTGTGGGCCCATTGGTATCAGCAGTAGCAGACATTGTGCCCAGTTTCAAAATATGATGTGAAATTGGAGTCCCCCATCAGGGACTGATTCCTGATTTTTAAAAGCCATTTTGGGGATTTGTGATCCTGACCACAGACTTCCTCTTGTATAAGCACTAGTAACACATCTGCAAGCCTAGATTTAACCACTGCCAGAAGCTGCTTTCAGGCAATGCAATGACTTAACTCTAGAGATCTTAGACATTTCCCATAATAAGCCAACAACCTCCAAAGTCCTTTGTATCTGTGTGCAATAACACTTGCAAGCTACAAGCACTACTATCTTACTGTGTCTGAAATACATTTTTAAATATAGCTAGGCCAAGACCAAAGTCATTCCAAGGGACTTTTTGAGCACAGCAAATGCTAAATCATACTGTGTTGACCATTGAGATGGTTCCCTTTCTCCTCCAGCCCATTAAATGACAGACTGAATTTGTAAAATGCCTTTCCTGACWTTTCTTACACAGCTATTAGTTATAATGAAATCCAATCCAATTATTAGCTCAAAACTATCCAGACTCCTGGCTGAAATTCTAGYGGTCCAGTTTCCCTGCTCCATTTTCAGATAGGTTCGCATTCCTGGTCACTGTCTCCATTTCAGACCAATTAGGTGATTCAGTTTTCAATCCCTTATTCCCTTGTATTATTAGCTTGTCTGATTCAATAAAGTGTTATGCTTGAGCCAGTCTCCCAGGCATTTCAAGTATCCTGTTCCATATTTATTTGTCAGACTCCTCTTATGTCTAACTGCCATAGGTGCAGCACGAGCCTAATCCTGAGCCTGTAAAGTTTGTCCCCAAAGCTTTTTTCTTTCCATTTTTTTGAAGCAGCYGATAGGTACTCTTGTTTGTTGTGCTCATCTTAAAGTCAAGTTTTCATGGGCACATTTTTTCAGTACACTAGCATTTCACTCAGTTGGTCCCCTTAAAATATATTTTACTGCTTGCCTTGTTTGCTTAGCAGATCAAAAACTTCTTCATCTAAACCTTCAGAAATGTTGTAAACTAGCCAAGTCTTCATTTCTTCATCAAGCACAGCAGGCACATATCTGGTCTTACTAGGCTCTAGGCAATCAGTTTTCATCGAGATTTCTCGAGGTGGCTTCCTCTTTTGGTGCACCACTGCAAGGAATGACTCACCAGCTGTGGCAAATTCCACAGTCCCTCCAAAGCCCTTCAGCCTCTTTTAATGGATCTTTATCAGCAAAGCCAGGCTTAGTATAGTATTTCTGAGGGAACTAAAAGCTTTTCATGATTTGGCCTTATAGACAACTCTCATCAGCTGGAAGGTAAGCAGAACTTGCTCCTTTCCTTTTCCTGTAGGTGGGAATCAGCTGAAACTGGTTAAATGCACGCAGCAGCTTAAATTGCTAAGCGCCTGCAAGCTGTAAATTCTGAGCTGGGAGTGCTTTCTCTTTTCCAAAGCTGGAGTATGAGGGTACTAAGACTGCTATTAGGAAGCAACTGTGATGTGTTTGCCCAAACAAACTTCAGGGGAAAATGTTGCAAGGAAGTAAGTGAAACTCTMTGTCTTGCTTAGCCTAAGTCCTTGCTTTTGGATAACTTGGTACTRTACTTTAGTTATCTAATTCTCTGGAGCTGAAAATACCGTTCCCGTTAGTGTTAGAAGTTCAAATAGTGCAAATTTCAGAAGGCTAGATCTTCTCATGTGGCTTTGTCTTAATACATACAGATAAAAGTATTGATTAAGAAAGCAGTGAATTGGGCTTCTTCTCATCTGGAAAAAATACAGAAGGAAAAAAAGAATACATTTGGGGTATGGAATCTACAATGACAGGAGCTTTCTGAAATTTATTACTACGTTGTAAATGTAATAGGGATGTAGTTGATGAGAAAAACAAGTAAATTATATCTCCTTAAGCTGAGACTGTTAAAAATATAGGTATTTCTGTTCTCCTTTATCAAAAAAAAAAAAAAAAAAAAAAGCCAGAGTGCAACACTTCAGGGACAGAATCTTACAAATTCACAGTTACTTTGAGAACCAGTAGTAAAATTAGTGAAATAATAATTCAGTTCAAATTATTAAAGTTTTCTCTAAAACATTAAATGATTTAAATGCAGAGATTGATTTTTTGTTGCTTGTGAATGAATTCTCTTTGCTTTATACAAAGTCTTATTGCCATTGAATTTATCTCTCTGTTCCAAATTAAATGAGCTCAGTACATTAGCAGGTACAGAATGTTATTTTTCTGAAATAAGTTTTGTCACTGTTTGGATAAAATTARTAAAATTCAGTACTTAAAGATTACAAATACTTGCTTTATGTTTAGCTTACTCCAGTTCATTTAAATTTTGCTAGTCCATTGTAGTTCGTCTATTATGCTATAACCATGATGGGTTACACTTTTGTTTTATATTTCATGCAGCAAAATGCATGAAACTTTAAGGGTTAAATTTAAGACAGCAAAATGAGCTCTCATCCACATCTTGTAATGTGTGGGCCTGGCCATAAGATCAAAACATGTAAGTGTAGGGTCTGTTTAATTTTTAAATTGAGGCGTTGTAGGCAGATGTTTGAACCCCTGTGGTGACTCGGATTTGTCCGTTGCATGGCTTTCTGCCTGCATAGCTATCCTGTATGTTGTGTTGTTTCTGCTTTGTATTTATATGGCAATATTGATGTATTGCCGTGGCAATGACACAAGTGATTTTGTCATAAAATCTCTGTTAATCAGCTAAGCTGCTTCCTGTGTAATGACCAAGCAGCAAAACCGCATTGAAGGCAAAGGACCACTTCTATCTTGAATGTTCACATCAACTGGTCTCAGGGTGACAATAACAGAGATTAATGTTACTTTCACCTTTTCCTGTGTTTATTGCAATTTTATCCAGCCTCAAGTGACAGACCCGAAGAAATTGGTGTCTTTATTCAATGCAGGTTGCCTGTTTCTCTTTTTCCTGTGGCTGTTTTAGTCTCTGTATGACACTTCATCGGCTAGAGGTTTTGCAGATAAAGTTTCAGCGACAATTTTAGTTGAAAGCATATGATCTGCTGTAGATTTTAATGGCTATGTTATAGCTTTTTTGTGGCTTTTTTTTATTGAAACAATTTAGCTGATCTAGTTTTTTGTATGTTTCTTCATTTAGAATCTGATGCAAAGTTCTTTGGAGTGAGCAGAAAGGCTTGCACTGATTATCTTTGAAATTAGGGGTTTTTTTCCAAGATTGGTAAGATAATTGAGGTGGCATTTTTTCTTTTGTCCCTTACATTTCAAAATGAAAAAAGGGTCGATTCGATTCTTTAATTTGGATCCAATTAATCCGCTTAGAGTGCAAGCTGCCTAATGGRACAGAGATATCTTTATGGTGAGTTTGTTTCTTTTGTAAAGTAACCATGAACACACTAATCCCCAGCACATTTTAACTTCATTTAGCGCTGGCCACCTTCTTGTTTAGAAATAMAATATTTAGGCTTTCCTATTTTGCTTCTCTTTCTTGCCCCTGGTGTGATTYGTTCAAAGAGCTCTCTGTCTGGGCCGTTGCAGCAGAGCAGATTCAGACGGTTCTGCTGAGAGAAGGAAGTGGAGAGTTTTGGTTCCCATTTTGTGCTTCTGGAACAGTTTAGGGAAGGAAGCACCTTTACACCTTTTATTGTTCGCGGTTGCTGACATCACGTCCTTCCCCGAGTGCTCTGTGCGTGTTTCCGGCCATTCTGTGGAGATTCTTGTGTGCTGCAGAGAGGGAAAGTGTGTGCGCACACATGGGTGCGTGCGTGTGCGTGGGGCCGAGGGCCCAATGGATGCGCGTGGGCGTGAGCATATGGAAGCGGGGGAGCTGGGGCCAAATCATCCGTGGCCCATTTGTTTTTTCCTGTCCTCTAGGTCTGTGTCCCGTGGTCAGTCTCTGCCTCTGCCACATCATATAGTGCGCAGGAGCCCACCAAAAGTGAGGTTCCTCTTTTTGTAAGCAGCCTGACTTTGTTTTTTGAGGGGTGGTTGTTGTTACAGTGATAGGGTTTTGAAAAAAAAAAAAAAAACACAGGCTGAGGACAGTAACACCACAGCATGTAACTATGTATTTCTTTAAATGCAGATTGTTTACATGTAACTATGTCATTATATTGGAAGGTTTCTTTCATGTGGAAAGTTATTTCAACAAAGTTTCTGGAATTATTTTAAGTTCCTTTTTAGCTTCCTTTGCATAATGAAAGCCTGTAGTACTATTTAAGTTTTGTAGTACTTTCAACTTTTCTAGCTAGGGTGCTTTGTGTTTGGACACTCCAGTTCAATCAGTTAACAGGAACTGTAAATACTTAATCCTGTAATCCTTAATCCTGCAAGAACTTTCAGAAGTATTGAGAGCAGCACTGAAGACCTAAAGCAGCCGTGGAGATTTGCTGGTCCCCATGGCTCTTTACAATCTGGTTGACCCTGAAGTTCCCCATCTCCAAGAGTTATCACCCTTGAATCAGATGTCGTGATTCACCCCTCTGAACTCCAGCAATTTGAGATCAGTCCGACTCTCCTTTTCCGTGTACGGACTTGGATATTTCTCCCTGTTAATGACATGAACAGAATGTAGACAAACACAAATAAGCACACAAAGCAGCCTGTGGCACTCTGTGTATATGTGTATAAATAATAAGGCAGATATAGAGCGCCACAGCGTTTCCACTTTGTTTCTAGTTGCAGTAAAAATAGCAGAAATTATATATTTAAAAAAAGGAGATAAATTTGCTAGACAAATAGGATCATTTTTATTTGACGTTAGAGTAGTATGCCAAAAGCAATTGAGAGGACTATTTTTTTTTATCAATGAACGCAAAAAAAGGCAACTTGCTGCCTCTCAAAAGCAGAATTACATTTCTTCACAAGTTGTATGTTGGATATGGATGATCTAAAATTTTTTTTTATTCTTCAACTTTTCTTGTACTGTGTGATAACTTTTAATGACAAAATAATCATTAAGCCCTCACCTTTATTTTCCTGTTCTTCCATTTTCCTGCTTTGGGTAAAATTAGGGTACTTAGTGTGTTGCTGCAGGTAATGAAGAACAAAATTCATCTCATCAAGTGTTGCAAGTGTTGTTCTTTAAGATATTTTTGTGTACTTTTGGGGAATTGTTCTTACTCTGAACTGCCTATAACAGTTTTTGTTGCTTGAAGCCTGGAATGTAGAAACCACTGTGTGGCTCTTAAATGTGGAAGTGAATAAATGTGTGGGAGGGACTCAGCATATTGCTGCTCTGCTAACATTTGCATGTGCCCTGATATTTTTTTTTCTCAGTATTCAGTGATTTTTTTTTTTTTCCGTACTCATTCAGCAGCAGAATCCTGATCTGCAAAGCAGCTCTCATCCATGCTAACCCTGTCACCACTGCTCTAATCTCCCCACCCTGACCTTCCACCTTCAAGTGAATAAGAGCTTAGGCGGGCATAGTGCCGTAAGCCGATAGTGCCACAGGCTCCAGCTCAATGAAAGGAAAGGAAATTGTTCTATATGCATTTGCTGTGGATTAGCTATTGGCTTACTGCTACCAAGACAGCCTGTTAGGCTCCTTGGGGTCCTGCATGTGCATGGGAAACACCATTCTAACTTGCTCTGTGTAGCAGAGGTAAGACTGTAGGAAAAACAGGAAAGAGATCCAGTCCGGGGAACTTAAGACTGCTTCTAAAAATAGGCTGGGTTTGTTTGTCAATATGGAATATCAGATAAGACTGTCTCCCAGCACTTTTTTTTTTTTTGGATGGGGAGGTGGCGGGGGGGCAAATTTTGTATAAATGTATTTATTCTATTTAATTTATTTCAGTGTTGTGCACTTTTATTTCTATGATAAATATGACAAAGAGCTGTTCTATTCTGACTTTTTAAGCAGTGAAAAGTTGCTGAACTGTTTACAAATGGGTGGAAAAGCAGCAAAAAAATTTTGCAGTCTTTACACTTTGTAATGTTTACAATACAAATTGTTCCCCATTATATTCCCTATCCTGCAGCACAGTAAGGGAATAGAGACATTTGTGTTCAGAAAGGTAGGACATTATACCTGAAATTTTCTTTTACCTGCAAATTGAATTATATTATACTGACTAGTTCTAAAACTCTCTAGTCAATTGCTTTTTTGTTAACTCATTTTTTTCTTGGAGTGATAAAACACTGAGCAGCTTAAATTTTAATATATGCAAAGAAAATCAAGAGACAATTGAAGAACAGAATAAGTGAAGCTCAGCTTTTCCACCTCAGTAGTTTTGAATTGAAGCCAAATAATGGATTAAGTGGCCAAGACATCAGCTTAGTGTTACATAACATATTGTGGGAATTGAGCAGGTTGTCTGCAAGAGCTGAGCTTAAAATAAATAAGGAAATGCCAGTGTTTGCTTTAAAATTATTAAATTCTGGTTACTGAATAAATATTTTAAATACAATGTAGAACCACATTAAAAAAAATAAAATCATTTGAAGTGATTTGCTTTCAGATTGGTTTTCTGTATTTAAAAATATCCTGTTATGTTCAAGACATATAAATAAAAATATATTAAACAGTTAAAAACAGAAAGGTGTAGTCATCTTCTAGTATGATTAAACATCGTTTATATATTTTCATGTATTTTATACAGTCTTTTTGTCTTTATTTTGTACATGTTAAAAATTGTGACTTATGGCATTTCGTGAATGAGAGATGGCTTACTGCAACTATTCTGTGTCCTAACTAACTGTTCTTAGTTTCGTAGTTCAGCTATTATTGTAAGGCTCAGGAAGCTAATATCAGTTCATTACCGAAACTGCAAAAATATGTATTCAAAATGTTCTTCACTTATCTGTTGTATTGCTCTGCACTGTGTAGCTTGTCTCCTTGTGCAAAATTTTCTTACAAGGAATGAAATACATGTTTGCTAGTTATAAATCACTCACCGGAACAACTCAGAATTCACTCAGGAATGAAATGAGAGAAAATGAACAACTTTTTTCTTAAAGTATTATTTAGGAATATAGACTAAGCAAGTATTACTCAAGATAAGTTTAAAAGTTGGGGGTTTAAAGTCACTGATGTTTTTCATACATCAAATACACTTTCATAAAAGGTCCATCCTATTTGCATAATGAGGGACATTATCACCTCTGCTGTCAAAACACAAGATTGTTTTCCCTCCAGAAATGAATTAGCTGGTCTGCTTAGCATACATAGGTATGGAAAGGTTCATTAACTCTCTGGTTTAGGTAATTTTTCATACCAGTGCAGTGAGCAATACTTAGAACTAGAGATACCCAAATCTGTTAAAGTTTTGGCAATGTGCATTTTGGTGCGTTTATTCATTTCTTGGAAGCTTTGTAAGAATGACTGTTACTATTAAAAAAAAAAAAGGCTTTGAGTTGTATTGTACATATTTTTTCTGTGCAGTACTAGTATAGAGGCAGTGTTTATGTATTTAACTTGTACACCAAATTATAATGAGTATATTTGGTCAACTCCCTATACTAACTTTCATCTGGTTATCGATTTTGTGGTAACATTTGATTTCCTTTGTGTGTTTAGCAGGGACGGATGCAGGGGACAGTGAACTGAGTAGTGCAAGTGCTGAAGAAGGAGACTTGTTTTGAGGAAACAGGCAAGAGGAAGAAAAGAGAAGGGAAAAATACATAATTTTAAGGAAGAAGGAGAGACAAAAAAACGGGGACTATGGGGAGAAAAAAGATTCAGATTACAAGGATTATGGATGAACGTAACAGACAGGTAAGTAGCAAAAACAACACTTTTAAACGTCATACTGTATTTCTAGGATGATGTTATTAGAAATTATTAAAAGTGGTAACTTGGTATATGTATGTATATATGCATATATACATACACATATTTATTTGTATACACAATATGTAGAAGACTATCAAAGAATAGGTGCTTTTGGAAACAACCAGAGATTTCACATACAGCTATTTCAAGTCTAATAACATGAGGAGCTAGGAATATATCGATATAAACCTTGATTCTATAAAGACTGATGTATATGTTTTTCTTGGGTCCTTTCAGTAGTTTTTTTTGACTTCAGGGTGCAATATATATGGCTAAGCACATCTGAAAATTGTTACAGGTTTAGGGCTTACAGTACTGTATTTTGTGAACTGATCTACTCTAACTTCATTTGTATCGGGAGTTTCTTTTAAATTCACAGACCAAATAACTCATGTTTTTACACATTTGCAATATTTTTATTTTTACATTTGCGTAGAAAAACATCACTGCTTCATTAAAAAAAAAGGTTTTTGATGGGACATCGAATTTAAAAATAATTTCTGCCTTGTAACACGTTCTAAAATCAACATTTAAAAATACTGGCATGTTGCAGTCAGGAGATGGCTTCCCCTACCCATGCTATGCCTAAATAATTCTGCCAGGTTGGTTAATTTTTGTTACCGTTTTAAATGTTTGAGTAGCTCAATATCACATATTAGCAACACTACCTCTGTTAGTTAAAATAGCACCAAAGAGATTTTCTTTTCTGAAAATAAAAAAATCATTGAAAAGCTACTGCTGTTTCCATCTGATTTATGTGTTGTTGAAACTGAAGATTCACAAGTGTGAGAAATTGTTATTAAAATTATTTAACCCAGTGTCTGTTCTGCCTACATGTGGTTTCAGTTTAGGACTAATGTTCTGTAATTGTTTCTGAAGCACACGATACTGAGTTAATATTATATTCATTTGACTTTTKAATATAGTCAAGTTGTTTTGTAAGAAATTACATTGTTCTTAGACTACAAGAATTTAAAAATGCCATAATAAACTCATTTTAACTTAACAAATTGCAAATTTAAAGAATTTATAAATTCTCCAAAATGCTGAGTAACTTGTATTTATTCTGGCAGAAAACCAGGTATGAAGGAAAAAATACACAAGGATTTATGGGGAACACAATTTGTATTCTCTCTAAAAGTTGCTTTTTACTGTGGTCAATTCAAAGAACCAATACCTCTGTCAATATAAACTGACCACCATTTGTTTTAATTGGTTTATAAGCTAGAACTGAAATTAACCATTCATTATTAATACAGTTTTAAAAATTATTTTGTAAATAAAGCTATAAAATTTTACCATAAGTGACATCAGTTTATAYAATAGCTTCAGTGTTCATGTGTTTACTCAAATACTGCACCTATGGAGAACTTAAGCCCCCAGTTCTGTGGATTAGAAATCTTTTAAGACAAACAATTTTTTTAAATTTTGAAAATGGAAACACTTAAGACATTCACTGTAGAAATCCCAAATTTCAGAATGAAGAATTATCAATGAAACTGCAACACTGAATTATAAGCATTAGTGCAGAAAGCCTCTATCTTGCTAGTGTTAATTTCCATGGTTTTGACTAGCCAGATACTGGCTGAAGATACTGTTTGCTGTACTTTAGCCTCCACATAACATAATTGACTTGACTGTGCTTCCTGTTTCTATTATTATTTGGAAACATGATTTAGAAAGTGTTTGTAGTAAGTATCATCCTTTCTATAGTGAGTACCCTGACTTAAAGCACAGAGAAGTCAGTCAAAATATTTCCATTGATTCAGTTGGACTGTGGAATTGGGATTTTGAGTTTTAGCCACTGTAATTGGTTGAAAGCAACYGATTTTTCACTAGTAGTTGATTGCCCTTTAAACAGTTCATATGAGACATGCTATTTTACAAGCCTTACTGTTTCTTGCTATATAATATACTCCATTAGCTATTGCTGCTTCTGTGGGAAGCGGCATCATTTGATTAGTTTTCTAATTTATATACTTAGACTTATTCCTCATAACTGGCTTATATTCCTATGTTATTTTTCATATTTGATGTTATAAATCTATTTGAATGTTTAGATTAAAAGATTACCTGGCAAAAGGTTTGCAAGAACAGCAGCAAATCTGTTGACTTGAAAGTACCTTATTGTTATTTATATTCAAACACAGTATGGTTTTACAGTAGAAGACATGTTAGGTGGAAATATGATCTACGGGGTTCATGTATCCTCAGCTTTTTCAGGCACACATTCTCATCAGGGCAGCACATGCAGGGAGAAAATAGATGGGGCATGAATCAGAAGCAAGGGATATAGCAGTAGCTGAATTCTCCTGCCCTCTCCCATTGCAAGGATGCAGCTGTTTGGGTAAGACAGTTTCTGCAAAAGAGCTGAAATTGTTACAAAACCCATGGAAGATGACTTCTGTTCCTCTTGTTTGCCCACTGTTCTGATTAACATTAAGGTTAACCATTGCACAGAGTGTTTGTCCTGTCAGTAAACAATTGTTTTCTTCTACATTGCTGTCTCCTGTCGTAGGAGATTCCTCTCTTGCTCAAAGTGCTTGTGTGAGCAGATGGGGAGGGACAGGAACAGGGCTGCCCTCCCTGGAAGAGGATTTCTTTTGAGCAAGTCCAGCTCATTAGACTGGAGGACCTTACCATCCTGATATAAAATGCAAGGGAAAACAGTCCAAGAGTTACATGTCTCTGGCTGAAAATCTCACTGAAATGTGCAGAAGTTTTCAGGAAAATCTGTACTTTTCCTGGAGCTATTGAAACTTTGAAATCTTTGGATATGTTAGAGGAAAGCTGCCACAGGCCAGGTAAAGGCCCAGTCCTGCGTCCTGGAGCACGTGAGAGCTCTGTTAAAGACTTCAGGGAGTTYGAACCCCAGGCTTTGGCCAAAGAGGTGGCATTCATTGGTTCAYGTTGGCTGCCAGCTGGCTCCATTTTCCTGGCCCCACAACTACTGTGTGGTGACAAAAGGAGTGAGGATGTCTGACTCTTCTGTACATGATCCCAAATTCTCTTTAGCTGTTAAACTTTCAGAAATGCCCGTAGCTGTCTGAAGGGAAAAAATAAAATAAAATAAAATAAAAAAAAAAAAAAAAACAAAAAACAAACAAAAAAACACACGCTTTTCCCTCTGCTTTAGGCCATAAGGAGAAGAAATGTAAACAGTTGTCAGGGTTAGACCTAAGTGTGTGTCTTGGTTATCATCATGATATTAAATATCAATTAAAACTTTCAAGAGAATGCTGTTATAAGCAACCAAGGTGACCAAAAACTTTCCTTTTACTATTGTGACACTGGATAACATAGTCTTAGTGCAGGCGGAATAAGGCATTTTTGATAGTGCTGGTCAGACTCGTGAGAGTGTAGTGGCCTGGCCAACAGTGTTTCAAAGGAGGCTACACGCTTGGTACTAGCAGCACCAGGAACGGAACTAGTAGCCGAAACGTTAGCACTGGCCTCCCATGTGAGGAGCTCCTAAKGGCTGCAAGGTTCTTGTGCGGGAGTTGCTGTCAGATTGGTGAAGGTTGCTGTGGAGAATCCTGGGCAGAGATCATCTGAAACTGTCTTTATACCAATGCATGCAGGGTTGACCGTGCTTAAAATAAATAGGTGTAATGACATAATGATATTGTATTACTGTTATATATGGTCACTTAAAAAATTTCTCATTAAATCCATGGTCTGTGAGCTAAATTCAGAGGCACATTGACCCAGGAAAGAGGTCATATTGATCCAGAAACATTCCAGAAGAAGGTCTGAAACACCCTCTTAGTTCTAATATGCTAATTTTTCTAGTTAAAAACAAGAAAGATCTGGTCTTATACAGTGATCCACCGCTTATTCTCTGATCATTGCTTTTTTTTTTTTCTCTTGTGAAGCCTGATGTTCTCAGAGTCTCGATTTAAACTCAGCTGAACTAGCTAATGGTTCCACACACTTTGTTTGAAATGTCTCTTTCAATGTGTAATGAGCTGCTGGGCTTTGCATGTTATTAAATACCATAGGAAATGTATACTTCATTATTAAGGCACTTAAATGTTAAGATACAGCTTTGGAAGTAGCCTCTCTAATTCTGTCAGATATTACAGTAATAAACACTCAGTGCTTAACTTTTTAATGTACAGAACTCTTTTTCATTCTTTGATTCCTGCAAATCTGTACAGTATAAAGCAAGACTTGCTGCTGTTATCAGCTCACTAGAGAACAAATTAAAGCAGAGTGAAGCGAGGTTATGGGGCAGGGGAAGAATATCCTGGAGGGAAATGACCGTTTGCAGGAAGACCTACATTTGTTCCACTGACTTCGATACCTAATGCTGCTAGTTTCAAAACTAATTTCAGGCTTGCATGCATCTATTTTTATCCATGCTTCGGAGCTATTTAAAAGGCAAGAGAAAAAGACTGTCAGCTTGGGCAGAACCTTCCCTGCAAAAACAGATGAGCCTTGCATATTGGTCTAAGTTAGAAGAAACTTTTTTCTACCAATATCCTGATATTTTCAGTCTTTCCTTATGAGATCTTCTGATTTTACCATGCCTGAGATTTTAGGGTTTGTTTTTTTTTTTTTTTTTTTTCTGACATGGCATAGAAGAATGTTTTCAAATGAAAATGTAAATGCTTAACTATGCAGCTAAGCATCATTCTATTCAAAGAACCTTTGTTTTAAGCATAATATTCTCATTATCTTTTACATACTGGAATCCTTCTTGCCCCTTGCTTACATTCAGCTGCACATGATGAGCTGCCATCTCAGAATATATCATTGCAATTGACCCTAGTTGGAGGGGAAGTTAATTTTCTATAGGCAAAAAATACACCCCAGCTTTTCATGCGCCTCAAGCAGTAGTAATCTGTACAGCTGTGATAGCACTTCTCATGTTGCATCAGACTCCCTGAAAGCTCAAGTTTTAAAATACATGCTGAACTGAATGGTGAATTTCTAGAATGGATTTTATTTAAGGTTAAGTGTGCTCATACTACAAACGTATGTTTTGAGCATAATTTAGAGTGAATTAGCATAAGGTAAATATTTGGGTCAAATCACTTTTAATTTGAAGTGTGAGCAAGAAGCCTAAGTACAGAGTGTGATGATAAATGAGGCATCTGCCAACACGGTACAGCTGAAAACTACTGCAGACACAGGCACAGCCTTGCTGTCTTGTAAGGAATGCCTTGGAAAGCCTGAGGGAGAAAGCACTGGAGGTGGGAAGCAGAACTGAAGCTGCTGTGGAAAGGAAGAAGTTGCACTCTTCCTGTTATGACAGGAAATGCAGACAAATGTGCTTCCTGACCATTTGCTCAGCAGGGAATGAAATATTCTTTGACCTTTACCTTGCGAACATTGTAGCTGCACAAAACTAGTAAACATGTTTTTTTACCCTAAACATCTATTTGTACCTGCCAGACCTGGTGGTAGGATGCAGAATAAAAAAGTCTTTCTTGTATGTTGCGCTAACTAGTATGTATTTGATAGAGATGAATTTTCTTATTTATATAATGTCTTTGCATAGAACATATGTATGCATCAATATCCAGGGAATTTAATCCTATCTGATTCAAGAAAGGAAATGAAATAACAGAGGCTGACCATCATTATTTTTGCATCTCTTATCACTTCTTTAGAGCTTAAGTTATGATTTAAAGTGTGAAACCTACTTGATACTGCCTAACCTACTAATTTCTGAGTTGCTATATTATTTGTTAATTTATGCATCTTCAAATTATCCCTCCTCTTTTCACTTGCCAAAAAAAAATCCACTATCATGTTAAAGASTTAGGTAGACTGAATAAAATCTCTATTTTAAGTTTTTTATCTCTAATTTATATACTAATATACTAAAAATAGTCTGTAACAGAAGTACAAACCTTTTTTTTTTATCCAGATTAATCATGAACATTTTATTTGCGATAACTATAATTTTAGGGCATGCTGCTCAGAGCTCCTCTTTAGCCAGACTGTTCAGCGAGTCATGCTCAGTGTGCTTGAGGCTTTCCAGGACAATAGTTCTTTTACAGCATAAATCAGTGCTGTCTCGCTGCTGCGAGTTACGCTGGAGGGCTGCGAGAACATGGAAGCAGGCTGCTCAAGAGCCCTTCACTGCGCTTTAAAGGGCCTTTCATTTACCCTGACGTGCCCGGCCGTTGCATAAAGGAAGGCTTGTGTAGCACAAACGCTGCGCACGTTCTGTGTCCCCGCTCCACTGAGGCTCACTGAAAGGGCACTTGCAGGCAAGCCTCTTCACATGACAAATGAAGCTCCACAAAATCAAAGAGCAGGAAGCGGGAGAGAGACTCRGGCAGGAGCTGTTGCTGCTGTAAGAGTTACTGGGGCTTCAGTAAATGGCAGGAGATGTCTGGCGATGATGCTTCAACCTAAGTCCCTTGTYTGTACGTGGCCAGCTTGATTATGCTGTGTCTAAATATGATTCCTTCTGTGCCAGATACTTTCTGTCTACCTATGCCTGCTGTGGTCCCTGTGTCTGAAATCCAGGCATTTCAGGTAGACAAACAGAATAACACTTCTTTTTGACAGGCAGCATACATAAGTGAGGCCTGTTTTCCCTGGCCACTCACATGTGTTTAATGACAGGAAACATATAGGGGGATTATGTGCAAATTCCCTGTTTCTCTCATTTTCCTATGTCAGCAACTATATTTCTTTATAATTAGGAGAGAAAGAAGTAAGGAGAGCTGAGCTATTTTGCCACTGACTGAATTGCTTGAAAGAGCACAGGACTGCTACTTTAAACACAAAATATAGGCTTATACACTGTGACTGTAGTGACAAATACAGTGTTCTCATAACGGCACTGATCTTACAGCTCAGTCACCCAAAATTAGCCAGTGGACCTGTGAGA
The DNA here is from genome assembly GCA_003342815.1 of Eudromia elegans. Classification (NCBI taxonomy): domain Eukaryota; kingdom Metazoa; phylum Chordata; class Aves; order Tinamiformes; family Tinamidae; genus Eudromia; species Eudromia elegans. The sequence goes on along the minus strand of PTEX01000130.1, from coordinate 1,554,101 downwards.
TACTATTATCTGGTCTGTTCCTCCACTGATGTGTTAACATCTACACCAAGCACAACGGTTTTGTTAGAAATTTAACTAAAGAAGGACTGCTGCTGGTGGCTGCTCTCCCCATTTATTAATACTGTATCTGATTTGAAAAACTAGCTAGATTTACTTGCATATGTGTATACTCACACATATTTAAATTTCAGCCTGTCGAAGAATCTACACTCACAATCAAGAAACATTATTTCCTAATGTATTTAGTTTAAATAAATATTGCTCATTACAGGTTAAACAAGAAAGCCTGGCTCTGGGCCAGATTAGCCTCTAAATGGAGCAAATAGCAGTATGTGCTTGTGTACACTTGCTCTCTAGCTGTCTAAGCCCTAGTCATAGACACTGCAAGGGCAAGTCCATAAAGCATCCCCCAAGAAGAGCAGCCATGCACATGGAGAGCTAGCTGAGTGGTCTTGGCATTGTAATGGAGAAAAATATCCTTTTGACCAGCCTCATCAATCCTGCTGCTAGCACACTAGGCTAAGCAAAAGGTTTCACTTTTTGCAGGCATTTCATGCAAAATGCTCAAAAACCTCACCTTGATTTTTATTAGAGAAGGTGGAAACTGGCTTCTGTGCTTGAGTTTGGTTTGGTTTCCTAATTCTTGAAGGAAATGTTTGATTTATTCAGCTCCTGTAGTCCTCAGTCATTATACTACTTTCCATTTTAAAAATATAGCAGCCTTTAGGTTTCTGATCTTCTATGTACCACCATTCCCATTGCGAGTGCAGTGTGGCATGAGAGTTTTGAAAAGTAAAAATAGTTAAAAGGAAAAAGTAGATGAAGAGAAAGTAAAGTRTTAAATAAGTAAAAGAACAGGGCTGCTTAGTCAAATAACAATAGAGTAGTTTGTTATTGACTAGGTGTAATATGCAATGATGAAGTAGACTTTTTTGGTATTTTCAAAGGTAAATATGGCACGCACTGTATAGTTTTTTTTGTTGGTGGTGGTTTTGGATATTGGTCTATTATCTCTTCTACTTCCTTCCCCGCTTTCATTCTCCCCAGTTCCCCACTTTCATTCTCTCCTATCATTCTAAAGTATTGTCCTAACCCAGAAGAGAAGGACCTCATAAATTGCCTACCTTTCTCCAGAAAAGCAAAAAATGGGCAAACTGGGAGAGACCTACAGATTGAATTACATCTTCCAAATCCAACTTAGACAGCAGGCRTAATTAATCCTTTCTTGACTCAAGTTGGCAGAGAAGAATATGTATTGAATTGATTCTTGCTGCTGAAAAAAAGTTAAACAAATTTTTTGAAATGCATGCACCTTTTTGGATATCCTTTCTAAAATATGTTGATGAATTTGCTTACTGTCCTTATACTTTCTTCCAGTTTCTGAAGTATTTTTTCTCTTATTAGGAATCCTCCTCCCATAGACACCTTTCTAACAAAATGGCAGATTGTATGTTGATATATGATGTTATCACAACTGAGTAATTCAAATGCAGAATATGAAAGCAAGACTGTTGATTACTGGGATTTATTGGTACTGTAGCAGCAGCTACTGCAAAGCTTGTATTTGGTGGGTTGTATGTACTTTTTTCACTCCCAGAGCCAACTCCATACAAGTAAAATTGTTTAAGTGGAGTCAGAGATTCTCCAGTGGAGTTTTCAGGCTCTCTTTCACCTACACAAAGGAGGCAAGTTGTTTTTAATAATTTATGCTAATCTTTGCTGCTCAGCGTAATTTCTGCAGTACTGAATAGAATATTCACTATTACCTTAGATTATATTTATTATATACTTCTAGTTTAGGTGAATCTGACTAACGTAACAAATTGTGATGAAAAAGTAAGTAGTAAAGATACAGTTTGCTTATATTGCCCACTTAAATATTTTGGAGTGTATTCATATTCCTAATGAAATGGCAAAAAATATATATACACATAGCAATCATCTGTTTTTAAATGGCTTGAAAGATCATTTTAATCCCTCTGGAGGATACTGAACTTTCTCCATATATTTGAAAACTCAAGTTACAACCCTAACTGTAAACTACAGTAGAAGTGTGATACATTATATATATGGTCTTACATATATATATTTATATATACACACACACAGTTATCTTTAAATGTAAATGCTCTAAAATGCAAGCAATCAATGAGGCTATTTAAAAAGAATAGCAATATTCCAGGTCACTGCAGAACAGTAATAGTTACAACTGCTCTTCATGCATTTATGAACGGTGGCAGAATGCATTATCTATCTTATTCTAATCTTATTATAGATTTGGAAAATGTAAGAAAGATCAAGGAGCTATTAGAAAACTGAATTCATAGCAATTAAGAYTGTGCTTGAAAGAAAGATGTTCTCTTGTCCTTTCAGTTTCTACAAAAATGAACTATAACCAGTACTTTTTTGGTGATAAGTGTTGTATGTGCTATGCAGCATAGCTGTGTGGTTACTCTAAATATTCAGAAGCACCTAGCAGTAAACACAAACAGTGGCTTTAAAGATATTTTTATACTAGGSTATACTTTGATGGTAAGAAGCTGTAACATGCTAAATTCTGAGGTTTCTGTACAACAGAAASCATACTGTGTAGAGACACTCCACCTACAGCACTGTGGTCAAAAAGTTGATTGAAAAGAGTTTTAGATGTAGAAAAGTATGTTGAGTTGGTATATTTTATTTTCTGTGTGTTTACCTTTTTCTAAAACATGATGTATATATTGAGAGAGATATGTTTCTGAACAAATGCATCACAATTTTCTGCAGTCAGGGAAGATATTAATGGAGTATTTGAAGTAATAATATATTTATCAGAATTCGAATGAAGTTTCCTACCTATCTCATTATCCACTCCCAGTGCTAAAAGCCATTGACAGAGACCTTTTTTTTTTTTCTCTGTTAGAACGTACTAACAAATGTATATACTTAAGACCAGTGCTGTGGAAAGTGTTTTTCTTCAAGGCTTGAATAATTATATTTAATGGTAATCCACCTTTCCTTAACAGGATGTTGACAGAGAGGCTAAAGAGCAATGGCAGTAATAGCAATAAGAGCAAGACAACTTTGTATACATTTGGGAGAATAAATACTTAAAGTGGCACAGAGCCCCATCTTTTTAAGATGGGCTAGCAAACAGGGCTTAGCATCACTTAAAGCTCATGTTTTCCAAGACTTGGCCTACTGGGATGCTAAAGTAGGCTGGGGTTGCAGTTAGCATTAGGAAAGCGACAAGAGAAAACAGCAGCTAAATGAACCCTGTACAGAGGAATCCTCTTGCCTCAGCCTTAAATCAATTGCAGAGCTACTACCTATCAGTAGTAAGGAACCAGTTACAGCAAGTGTGGCATTAGGCAAACCCGTAAACTTGGTTGACTRTAAACTTCACTAGATGTTAAATTTGATTGATAATTAACAAGCTTAGCAAAGCCATATTTTTTATCTTAAGCATTTGTATTAATAAAAACTGATACAGAAGCAAATAGATGTAAAAACTCCATAATCATTGTGTACACTTAATATGTATAGGAAGAGGCAGAAAAGGCAGAAATAATTTAAGCCATACAGTTAAATTAAACATCTCTTGGTATTTGGATTTAACATTTCTTTCCTATTGTAAGCCATGTATGTTTTTGAAACTTGTAAGCTGATGTAGAAAAGAGRGAGAAAAAAAAATTATTCAATGTGCAGGTCATTTTTTGTCAAAAGAGTCTCTGTGGAAAATTATACTGATTTGCAGATAATACAGATGACTTTTGTACCACTGAAGTTTTTCATAAAGTTTCAGAGCATTAGCTGGCATACTGAGAACTTTTCAGCACATGCCTATTTTTGCGTATGTAATATGATCATGGTCCTTTACACTAAAAAATGCCAGTACATATTTTTAAGCATCTATTTTGAAATGAAATAAATGCTACAATGAAATAAATGCTACAGCCATGTATAGATAAAACTTATCTCAAGAGTCTACTTGTTGCTGCCCRGCTAGAATTTGTTCTTCATTCTTGCTTTATAATTTATATTCTCAAATGAGAATGTGAAAGCAAAATAAAATGTCTGACTCTCTTAATCTAGACAGTTCTTCTAAACTGTCATGAGTTTCTTTATATAAACTCTACATGTCTTTTATTCTGCTTAAAATTCTGTATGAGGATTCCCCCTTTAAAAATCTAGTTACTCAAGATTGGGCAACAGGAAGAAATCAGTCAATCACTATCAAAAATGAGAACTGACTGCACCTTCTGTTCAAACGTTTTACAATTGCAAATCTGAGGTACAGTTTTAAAATATTGATGGAAAAAAATGCATGCAATATAAATATAGTCTCTAAGAAGGACAAAACTCTAGGAATGAAGAAGTTAGAGAGATGCAGCATTAAAAGTAGGTAGGGATACTTAATGAAAATGTATCTTTTACTTGTAGCTTGATTTTTGTGCAATGAGAATTAGATATTTCCTCAATTACATAACACACACACAGATGAATACATATATTTCATTTTGGAAAAAAATTTATATTTATGGACTTCTCTTCTAAACTTGCCTTAATCAGAAACTGCAGCAGTCRTATTTTATCTCCAAGAAAACAGAAAGATCTATAAAGTCTGACTTTGGGATTTTTGATGGACTTTTTTTTTTTTTTCCAGGTGACATTTACGAAGAGGAAATTTGGGTTGATGAAGAAGGCTTATGAGCTGAGTGTGCTATGCGACTGTGAGATTGCTCTGATCATCTTCAACAGCACCAACAAACTGTTCCAGTATGCCAGCACGGACATGGACAAAGTGTTGCTGAAGTACACAGAGTACAATGAGCCGCATGAGAGTCGAACGAATTCAGATATTGTGGAGGTAAGACTTTGMGAGGACTCTGCTTTCACCTGGCTCCAGGGTGGAGGTACTCAAAGTGAGAAGCCTGACCAGGCTTTCTTGAGGATCTTAACATATCCAAGTGGCCACCTGATGGCAGGAAAACAGAATGGAAAGGAAAAGATAGAGCTTCGGGGGTTTGAGGTTGTGGGAGATGTGCAGAAGAGCAGTGGAGGTTGGAGGGAATTCATATATCTTGTGAGCTGTAAATTTTGTCCTGCCGGGTCTCATGTACTTGGCAGGAACTTCCTTGATGGGATCAGTGGCTCCCTGCCGTGCARCTTTCTGTGCTGCCTTGTCCCTGAGTCCTCTCCATGCCCTGGCTACCTCCTTGTGGCTGAATCTCGTCCTTGTCTCCGCATAGCTGCCGCCRATGTGCTCCCCAGAGTACATTGCATGCACTGTCTTCTCACTGTGAAAGTCAGGCTGTCCTCCCACTCTGAAGAACTGAGAAATACAGGGTAAAAGATGTGGAAGAAAAAGATTTAGAGTCACTACTCCACGGCATTTGGTTAATTTTTTTTTTATTTTGTTATTTTTTAATTACTTACAGAGATAGTAGGTTACAGGATAGTAGGTTCAGTAGAACTGAACTTAAGAACTTGTTAGGTAAGAACAGAACTTACAAATTACACAATCTAACAATGCTTTAACTCCCTCTCCTACAAAATGCTGCTACTAGTAGTAAAACAATAGTATTATCAGAATGTGAGAAATACCTTATAATTTTAAAAATATATGTGCGCTATTAAATATGGCAAGTTGTATTTACAATCAGTTAAAAAAAGATTCAGCTTCTAATATTTACAGAAAAGTCCATTTAATATGCAATAACATTAAGACTCAAGCCATGCAAAATAAATGAAGCTGTTATGAATTTTTGCTGCAATAGCAAAACACTCAGTAAAATTAAAAAAAAAAAAAATTCCATGACTTATGCAAGTAAGTCTCATTTTCAAAACATCTAAGTGACTAGCCATCTAATGATAACATTTTAAAAAGCATTGGAAGAATGAGATCCTTTGTTAAAAATATAGAAATCAATATAAATTCAGTCCTGAATTCTACTGAATTACTTGATCTCTACATTTAAATTACTTATGGTCTCCGAAAAAGTGTTAGTTTGAGATTTTTAAATAATCTGGATACTGCCGAATGTGAGAGTGGTGCTTTTGGAATCTTCTCCTGGGCTAATCATGTACTTCAGTCTTGTAATGGAAGAAGTTAAATTAAGTTACATGTAAAATACTTCTCATAGAGCAAATGCACTGTTTGATAGGCTACAGATGCTACAGGCACAATACATTAACAAGCCTGTGGCCCAGGTGTATATATATCTATATAACTTTTCTGTCATTATGTCAACAAATAGCATGATACTGTTTTGCTTCCATCACAATCTCCCAGCACATATCCGCCAGCATGAGGAAAGGGTGTACTGACAGCAGGACAAAAATCTCTGAGAGTTAGGACCAAGAGGAAAATATACAGTCTCTTCCTCCTCTCCATCATCATTTTTTTTCTGTCACTTCAAATCCTCTTAAAAAGATCAAGTCTTTACTGTCACTCAAGGGATTTAACCCTGTTACCTCTGGTCAACCTGTGTCCTGTTCTGCAGAACACCAGCTCTATCCCCTAAGCAATCCCCTACCCTTCTTCAGTGGCACAAAGACAGAATACTCTTAACAGGAAAAGCTTCCTGTGATATCTTCAGTCTTTCCTGCAAGCTTTCTTGTGGGAATGGGTAATTTGGCCACTGGTTAGGGATTTATAACATGCTTCACACTGAAAGAAGACTTGGGATCAGAAGAACGCTGATGAAGGGAAAACATAAAATTGTAAATGTCTGGTTTTKTGTAACTTTGAGATTTTCAGAAAGAGCACGCTCTGTACCTGCAAAATCCGTTTTCTGCAGGAATAGCGGCCTAGCTTGATCAGGCTGACAGGCAATTTTGCATGCAAATGTGTAATTTTGTGGGCGCGCTCAAAATTCAGTGGATATCCCTTTTTTTTTCACTCCTCTAGAGGTAGCCAAATAAAAGTAGGTAGCTGAAATGCATATTACTGAAAGGTAGTAATCTAGTGAACAGCAGAAAAGACCACACAAAGTGCATTTTTTTTATTTCTTCCATATGTTTTGTCAGCTCTGAATTAAGTCATTTGATTGTTTTGGTGCTATGATTTTCAGTATTCTGCTTGTGAGGCAAAATACTTAGGCCAGTAGGCCAGATCTACCAGTTCCATTTCAGGATCTTGTGCAGGGTGTGGGTTTTGAACAAGAGTCTCATATTAGCAAAAAAAAGACATGTAATTATCATGTCTTTACTTGATAATTAACATGACAATAGGAGAAGAAAGCCCACAAAAGTATGTGATCTGCACGATGGCTTGGCTCAGCGTAGTTTGGATGTATTTTTAGGTACAGGATATAAATCTGCCACACATTTAAATATTTAAGTTGATCAGTTAAACTGGCTACATTACACATATTTGCCTTGTAAGGAGTCCATTTTTTAACTTTCAGACAGCTAGACTTCATTCTTACAAGGTTTTAATTTTGTTCTTCTAGAGCAATCAACAGCAGCTCAGACATTATTATTAAATCTGATCATTTTCAATTAAGTGATTGTTCAATAATTATATTTCATCAGAAGAAAAGGACATAACTGTGCTCACAGATTTCTATACAGAATCACAGAAAATTTTTCTAGGTGGCCTGGTGAAATCTTGAAGTACAACTGTCAGCCATATAAAGGTCTTAGCCTTCAATTCAGAATCCAGTATGTGTTCACAATCTGCGTAATATTAAATACTCAGTTACTTGTTTGGCTGTTTTAGAACTGAGTCACTAAAATATGGTATAACTTCTTTGAATGATCTCTATTCAGAGAATCAAAAGTTTAGATGTCTAACATATATTGAATTAAACCCCTGACACTCAAACCTAAAGATTACATGAATTTTCCTGTAGTTCTGGTTTAATTTGTTAGGTTTATTAATCAGAGATTTTCAATCTTTTTTTTTTTTACTGGGATTAATTATGCTTAGCATTTCTGAAGAAGTGAATCATGAAGCCACAACTTATTTGAAAGAACAGAAGACACACAGTKTTATACATCTAATATGCCTTACATTGTTTTTCAAGGGAAAAATGTYTTGAGATTAGTTTTAATACCTGTATGACTGAAAATTGAGCAAAGCTATCTTGATCCTGATTACTGTAGCAGATGTAAATGGAGCTGTTAATATTACGAGAAATTTAAAGCTCTTTGAGTTCAGTTAATGTTATTCTTTGAGCTCTTTTGGTTTAATGATCTAAACAGATAACTTATGACTTTCTTTGCATATGTAGTAACTTTTTTCACATGTAGTATCTGTCACTGAAATTGTCTTTTCCCGTTCTCTCATTCACAATGGAATTGTTTGACATGTAATTTGGCATATCAGAGTTCTTCAGATCATAAAAAGTATCTACCAGCTGAACATATTTCAGATATTACTCAGTAAATATACTTATCAGTATCCACTGGTAACTAAAAAGAAATGAACAGTCTTGAAGGAGGAAAAAAAAAGTATTCAACACTCAGGTTTGTTCATTCTCAGCAAATGCATCAATTATTTTAAATCTCACTGAAATCTTTGTAGAGGTTGTATTCTATGTATTAGTTCTGCAAACAAAGGCTCATTCTGAGCCTTCGGTTTAGAGTTAGCTGTGTTCCTAAAACTGAAGCCTTTATGTCCTGACCCGCCAAACCAATCACCCCACAATCTTTCCTTCAACCTCACTTCAGTTAAAAAGCACATGGTGGTTGCTGGGATATGGTAACTTTATTTTAGGAAACAGCAGAATGTGTGTAAGGTGTATTTGCTGTACCCATGGACACTGAGAAAAAAAAAATCCTGTTTATGCTAATTTCCCAGGTCCATATGGAAATGTGAAAAACCATATACCTTTTGAGCACTGTTGTTTAAAATTCTGCCACTAGAAGAGATCTAATTCTTTGCTTTAAAATGGGAATAGATTTTCTCTCATTAGAAACTCCTGTAGCATTTAGTACGTTGCTTTTAGTACCAAAGCAGTATTTTTACAACTGCAGTTCTGCCTTTAGAAGTTTGTCGGTAGCTCCATTTACTATCTGCTTTCACAGAAAAAGGTTATCTCCCACTTAACATTGTCAGTGCAGTTGCATAGGGCTGTAATAAGAATTTTCTTATTACGATGAGGAAAAACTGAGCAGGAATAAATGCCCAAGTTTTCTGACTGACTTAAAGGCATTATGTATTTTTTTTTTTGCAGTCATTTAAAATAATGAGGCCAGATTCTCCCCTTGTTTCTGTAGAAGAGAAGTAGATCTAACATGATTTATTTCAGTGACATTTTACACTCACACTGCTTTAAGTGAGAAGAGAATCAGACCTTGGGTGTTTGAACTGTTCTAAAACAAGGGTTACTCTACCACTTTAGGTAGTGAAGATTTTAATAAAGATTTTTTTAAAATTAAGGTTTAACGGAAAGATTTTAATAAAGATTTTATCAACCATCACCAGAGAACTAAATTCAACATTGCAGATTTCAAAATATGATAATATCTTAAGATTTGATTCTGATTATATGGGAAAATCAAAATGCACAGAATATATTGAAATTTTAATACATAAAAAAGGTAATGGATCTTAAAATGTACTGCAGTATAGTGATAATGAATAAAACATCATCCTACTTAATTAACTTGATTTCCTTCTCTCAATAGCCAGTCTTTTCATCTGTAGTGAATATAGTTTATACATGCTCTTTCTCCTCAGGAAGATTTGGACTCTCAATCAGAAATGCCAGCTTTGGGGATGGATGTTACATTTTAATATGTTTTTCCTTTTCTTTTTTTTTCCCACCTAGCACACCTAGGAAAACTTGCATTGTTCTGCTACCTAACTGCACAGGGTTTGGTGTCTTCCAGAATTATTAACAATTTATCTCATTTGCCGTTTGCTCTTATCCTAACTAAATAAAATACTTGCTACCTTCTCAGGAATGATGGGAAGAGGTTGTCACCATTTCACCATTTACAAAAGTTCACAGTTCCTGATAGCATGAGCATGAGCATCTTCTCACCTGTGGCTGCTCTAACTTATCTGGTCTAATGACTTTGTCCTCATTTATTTAGCTGGGCCAAACTCTTACTACTTACATGGTCTGTAGTCTGAGTAAGTATATAAGTATATGAGACATAGTAGATTCAGCTCAGCAAATAGTGCTGAAGCACTGTAGGTCTGCCAAAAGGAGCTCAGCAGGGACATTGCCCTTTGGTTGTAGTGGGCATTTTTTAGACAAATCTTCAGCTGATCCATTAAGTTTTTGTCAATGTGAGGCCATAATTCCTGCTTGCTTTTCCTCTCACTGCCCTTCATTCCAGTCACTTTTTTCATTTTACAGCACTAACTCCTTTGTGCTTTAGCAGATCTCTCATGAGTCTTTAGTAAGCCCTATTTTTGATTTTGTTTCTTAGACATTCCAATCTTCGCTCATGCATGTATATCATTCCCCCACAACTCACTAACCACTTCATCTCTCAGCTCTTTTTAGGCTTCCAATCCATCAGTTTGTTTGACTCTGGTGCTCTTATTCTCCCCCTTTCCCCGACTGGCTTCTCTCCCTCTGCTGATTCAGTGGTCACTGCATTTAACTCAAGTTCTCCTATTAGGTCAACCCTTTCTAATTCATCCCATCAACCCTCGCTTCTGCTTTCTGGCGCACACACWTGCACCTCCTCAGTTCCTCTCTGCCAAACCACTAATCACTTGTAGAAAGAGAAGAGGAACAACACAAACTTCCTCCCCTTTTCTCTTTCCTAACTGAGCTTCATTATACATATAAAGCTATGGTTCAACGATGATCACTCCACAGATCTTCTCCAGATTTTAGCTCACTCCTTAAAACTGCTACTTTGCATGCATGCACACATCTCTCTCTGATCTTTATAGTTGACTTTTATCTTGCAAGAACTTTTCCATGGCCCCAATGTGTTTGCCTTTGCTGAAAGGTCTGTCTTGCTATCTGTCTTTGACTCTCTCTTTTCCTGGCATCTAACTTCATCTATTACTTTACTTTTCTAAATCATTTTTGCACTTAGAAAGCAGTCAGGGTCCCTCATATGKTTTTTTACATAGAGAAAGGTGTCAGTACACTACTTCAGTAAAACCTCACATTCATTTGGCTTCCTCAGTATTATACATTGTCTTACTCTGTTTTTTGAACCTGAATATCTGTCACATAATATGCCCTGTCACCTGCCTTCCCACTCACCTTCTCAGACCTAACTGTATTTTGCTGTATTCTAACACATAATGAACAAATGCGGGTCGTGTCTTGACATGGAGCACTAAGAACAGGTTATGGTGGGACTGTAGCATGATTCTCCATCACAAGCACAAGCACAAGCACAAGCACATCAGGATTATTTTCAGTCCCAGTCAGTCCATTTTCAGTCCTTGTCCATCAATATTTAACCTACTCTTACTGAGGAACATCTTTTAACCAGTTCTGAGGGTCTTTTCATCCTCACATTTTCAGTCTCATCTTTCCATGCAAGAAATACTTGCACTGCAGCATATATTTCTTTCTTCCATCTTTCTGTTGCAAAGAGTGTCAAAATACTCTCTGTTTCTCCAACTGCTGCTTTAGTCTGTCTGGTAGTGACCATTGGTTACAGTTGATGTCCTCCATGCGCCTCTCCTTTTGGAATCTCACTTTGGGTGATTGCCTGCCTTCAGTAATACTGAGAACTTCACCAAGAGTTAGCATGAGCTGCTCCGTGAGGCTTTATCGTAGGGTTGATGTGATGCTGCTGCTAGTTGGGCATGGGGGAAAAACAGCAGTGTTAATTTGCAAACAAGTCCCAGTTTTAAATAATTACAAATTGTAGATTCTTTTTTTGAAAAATTATGTACTAGATATTACTTTGAAAAATAATCTGCATCTAGCACATCTAGCTCTAATACCTCTAGTAACTGCTGATTAATTTACCTATTGCAGAGTGTTTCCTCCTCCCTGATGAACTCCTGTAGTTGGCGAGGCAGAGTAAATTGGATGTTGATGGAGAGATAAGTGCCAATTGCTGCAGTRTTTTTCACCAGAAGAAAGAACTGAGTTTGTGGAAATGTGAAATTCTTCCCATGTATTTCACATTTTCTGTGTTTTGCAGCACACAGAGCTATCTTTGCATAGTTTAAGATTAAGATGCTACTGGACAAAGTAATACCAAGTCATGGAGGATGCAGCATGTTATCCCACCGGTTTTTACAGGTGTGCTGTAGGTCCTGTAGCCCTTGTAGAATTAGACACTTGGTGGGAAAGATGAAGGGGAAAACATCCCTTCTGTCAATTATTTCTAAAGGTCACAGAGCTAATGACTAGCTGGGAGGTTAATTAAATTCCAAAAGCCTCTTCATATCAGTTAAGACTCTTATTTGTGTATTTGTCATAAATAAGGCCCTATAACTATCTAAGTATACTCCTTTTAGAAAAAAGAGAACTGTTGTAGTTTGTTTAATGTATTTTCTTCTCTTGTCAACATAACATAATACTGCATATAAACAAGCTGTGAAACACATAGCAAGACAGCTCTTCAGCTGTTGAAATCAGCAGCATTCTTAAAGCTACCATGGGCTGAAGATCTGGGACATTAAAGAAAAGTAAGSCTGTATGTAAGAAAGGTTATTCCGGGTGATCTAAAGACAGTACAGTCTATTGGATAGTGCTCAGGACGAGGACTCATGAGACTTGGATTTTATTAATAGCTTTGCCAAATACTGTTGCGTGACCTTGCACAAGTCACATCTCCTCCTAACGCTTCGGTTTCCCTGTCTGTAAAATGGGGATAGCAATATTGATTTCCTTCATAATTTGGTTGAGGATCAACTGTTGTTTTTTGGTTTGKTTTTTTTTTWAAAAAAAATACTACTGCTATCACTTTCCACAGACTAGGAGATGACTGGCTGAGGTCAACTGGCCACAGAATTTTGTTTTAATGATGATTTAGGCTTTTTAAATGTTTGCTTCATGTTTCACTTTTACTAAATAGGAGCCAAAACATTATTGCTAACCTCATGTATGACAAATCATAGGACTGGCTTCATGGAGTTGAGCATTTTTGTAATATTCCTTTGGTCTTTGTTTACCTTCTGAGTTTGCAAATTTTGGAAGATGTGTTTGTAACTCAGTGTCCTCAGTGAGCTTTTTCCTAACCATGGCTAGTAGGAAAAGATCGGGGGGTGGGGGTTCTTCTTGAGGGAGAAATAAAATCCAATTTTCAGACACATTCTTTTTAATTCTCCATTTTATGTTTTTAAACTGAATTGGAGTGAAGCCCTTAGAAGAACAAAAGATGCTTTGGGGTAAATTTTGAGGAAACTCTAGACTTCCTTCCAAATGATTGAGGATCAGTACTTAGTATTTGTCAGGGCTCCACCTTTTTTTTTCCTTTTTTCTTTCTGTTCTTACTAATCAGTTAAAAATATTTTAATAACTTAAGATTGGGGGGGGGCTATTGCTGTAAAAATGCAATGAGAACAAAGAGAAAAAAAGGTGGAAATATAAAAGTGTTGCAAACTCTTATTCATGATTCTTTTGTTTGTCAAACTAGGGGCTTAGGTCTGTATTTCTTAGAGCTAACACTATTTCACAGATGACTGTTTCTTTCTCAAAAACATGATATATCTGGCGGAGAAGCTGGAAAAATCTTACATGTCTGTGTAACATTCTTATAACTTAATAGCTCCAAAGTTTTATCCCAATCTAGTCATTGGAGAATGTTCTTTGTTTTTGTAGTCACTGTTTCACATAGTAACAGCTTGTTGTATTTTGGTCTGTTTGCCAGAGGGTAGGTTTATTTTTAAATCCCTGAACTCTAAATTTTCTTTATTTTTCCAAGATTGGAAGCAGCTGAAATGCCTGGAGATACAGGTTGAAGGGCTTGCTTCATAATACGAGATGGGAAGCCTCATCCCCTCCCCCTTTTGTGTTTTTCTTTTCTTATTTTTTTTCCTAACAAATGTCTCTTAACTGATATTTGTCTAAAAATAGAAAACTGCCTAACTAAAAATAGCTTGGCTCTCAGTCGTGCCAAGGAAAATGGAGAGGAATAGGCGTGGAATAGAAGGCTGAGTAATCCAGCTCTATTCATTCACAGATCCCTTTGAGAATGCAGGCGATGATAAAGTGCCCTCAAAAAACCGCAAGCCTAACTTGCTCTCTTCAGACTTCTAGGTGCCAATAAACATTTTAGCCCAAGGATATTTTTTTTTCTCAGAGATCGTAAACAGTTTCTGAAAGACAAGGCTTTGTTTCACAGAAGCTGACATACCGTCAAAAATAGCTGACTTTCCTGAGGTCCTTTTTTTTTAAAAAAAAAAAAAAAACAAAAAAAAAACTTTCCACATATTTTTACATTTATTTTCAGATGAGCAATGACTGCAATGTCCTGTTAAAAAATATCATGAAATGTTAGATATGTGGTGTGAATGAATGAAGAAATAGATGCTTTTCATTGACTGCACCCTTATGACKGCACCCTCGAAAGTTCCCATGTCACTAAGGAAAACTTATTACTCTAATTCTGCATAGTAAAAGTGAACGAGTAGACAGCTGATTTATTTTGCTGAGAAATCATATATTTAGCTGCACAGCACTTCTTGAAAAGCATGTCTGAGTTGGGTTTCTTCCTTGTAATTCTTCATTTATCCAAAACTCACATTTGAACAAGGGTCTCAGGGAATGGAAAAGGGAAGGGTCTAACCAGCTTAAAGAAAAAGCTGAACTGTGGAGATCAAAGGTGGAGTGGAAAGCACCACCTTCCCGCCTGGAGAGCTGCCGTGACAATCTTGTGTGGCATTATGGTTTCTATATGACACCATCACTGTGGTATTGTAGTGTGAGCTGTGGGTAACGGTAAAAGGGAGAAAAGACACCAGGAAGGGTTGAGCTTGTTATTTAAGAGAGGATTGTTTGTTGTTGTTCCACATGGAGTTTTTTGTTTTTTAAAAATCTGAGTAACCTAGTCAAACACAGCAACAGGGTGTGGAAATGTCAGCACAGTTCACAGGGTTATTTGGGCCTGCGTATTGTTTTGCTCAGTTCCTGTAATGCTGCTTGTGATAAGGCTCTGGAGACAAAGGACAATAATTGATGGAAGGGGACTTAAATCACTCCAGAAAGAATCAAGGTCCTTGTATTCGGATACACTGACTCTTCTGGGCTTCTTCCTCCTTGTAAAGCATTTTGTCTTCTTGTGTGTTGGCCCCCTGCTGCTCTTTGTAATGGAGGCAGCCCACAAGTGATTCCTTTATGCAGTACACAGGGTGTGATTGTGTCTGTGTGGTGGGTTAGTAATTACCAAGGCTGAATTCCCCATATTGTAGCCTCACTGCAAGCATGGAAAAATAGGACGCACTACCCTGCCTTACCAKTTTCAACCTAGATAGTGAGCTACTTATAGCTAAGTTCCAGAGACAAAAGCTTTTGCGAGCAAACCCATTTTTCATTTTCATCATTAAGACATCCTTGTTTCATAAGGTAAATACAAAATGTGATTATTCACTTGATTTTTTTTGCATGGGAATAGTAATCAGAAAAGTAGAGATGYCCTGTATCGTGCTACCTCACAGCTATCTCTAATGCAAACTGCTCAACTTGCCCTCCTTTCCCCGACGACTTTGTTTTATACTGGGGTCCCATAACCTGTCAAGTGCTCTCAGTCAAATGAGTTTTGAAGATAGTATGACACTGACTTTCTTGTAAAACCAGCAAGACATGCACAATTCATACAAACACATAAATAAAATTATTTTAGTGTTTAAGTGCTTGCAGATGTGGGCCCTTAGCCACTGCTCATATTTTTATTAGGTAAGAGAGTCCTGTGCTGTGAAAACGCTAAAAAGTGCCAATATGTAAAATCAAAAGCCTTCATGTTTGATTAAAGCTCTGCTTTAAAGCCCGGGGTGGGCAATGAGAGTTTCTGATCAACTTCAAATTACCTGGTTAGGATTCCTATAAGAGGCATCAGTCCTACAGGGTGCCATCTCCACAGAATAAGCAACAGCACGAGGGCTCCTCTTCCTTTTGCAGAGAAACAAAAACATGCCTTCCCTTCCATGGGGAAGGGAACTGTAACCCCCTTCCTGAGGAAGAGGAACGCTGCTGTTGCATCTGCACAGCACTGCAGTGAGAAACACCGGGCAGGACGGAGAACAAAAAGTGAGGCCAGTCCTGGCGTTTKGCCTCCATAGCGCCTTCTGCCAGGGAGCTGGCATTTGAAACACTCCAAGTACCTTGCACTTCCATCTGGCATGAAGGAACACACCTCCAACCTTTCCTTCCCTGCACTGCACACAGACATTGCTGTCTGTTCTTGAGGTGCTTTCCCACAATTTCTATAGTTCTGGCAAAAGTCCTGTTAAACTTCAAAACATGCTGACTTTTTCTTTCCTTGTTACAGTAAGCAGATAAAAATTAATTATTTATTTGTGTACTATAAAATTTGTATCCATCCTGTATGTATTATGTAGTTGATATTGATTCAACTCCATTTGTCGTGAATTGAGAGACATCTATCTCTTCATTTGTATAAAAGACAAATGAAATTAATGTAAGTTACCAAATTACCAGGGCTATAAAGCCTCAAACACATAGACTTTTGTTGTTGTTGTTGTTATACATTTTTAATAATCAAAGTGCATCAGTCAGTTGTGAATTAATGTGCATAGTCCAGAACTGAGGAACATCCATGATARCTACAGCTTAAATATCTTTGTTTTTTTAAAAAAGAAAAACAGCCTTTAAAGAAGGCATAAATCAACATTTTATTTACATAATATCTTATAAATYGAGATTGTTTTGCTTTCCTTATTTAATTTTGTAATGGGTGTTTTTATATACAGTTGCCAGCTAACAAAGGAGGAAATACACTATTAAAAGAAATTGCATCATCTTTATTTGAARTGGTTTGTTAATGATTTTGCATGAGAGAGATTGGTGTTAAACGGAAAAATCTTTGATATATTGGATAGGCTTGCATTAAAAAAAGTCTCAAACCCATTTATTTATATCATCCTGTGTGATCTATAGACAACTATAATTACATTTTATAGTGCACTGTTATAAAAAATGTGCATGCACTTTACTTTCGGTTGTTAAAGTATACTTTTTTTCTTTGATCAAATGTTACAGCACGCAGGCTGTTCAAAGAAGGCAAATTATAGAAGAGTCAATAAGAGTATTTTAAACAACACACAGCTGTTACAGATTGATTCAAAAGAGATCAAAATCTTGACAAAGAAGCAGTTCCTAATGGAGTATATGGTATTTAAAGTATATTTAAAGTATATTTAGATTACTACAATAGAATCATGGCTAAACATGACCAAACATAAAAACACATAATTTATACTTTTTGCATATACTTATAAGCTTGGTTATTACATATCTAGCATGTTCAAACTCCTATCAATAAAATGGAAGCTTTACACTTTTGTCACCAGGAGTTTTAAGTTACTGCTTTAGCATTTAAGCTGTATTTTTGTAGCTCATATGAAAAGCAGCTTGCCTTCTCAGATGTCATTTTTCCCCTCATCCCACATATATTGTTTAACTTCTGAATAAAACCTCATAATTGTGCTCAGTACTTTACAGCCTGTATCTGAAAGTGTTTTACATTGGTGACTAAACAAAAGCATTACGGTATAACCTGGAGGCACAAGATCAGTGAGACCTTACTCTTTGATCCTCAGTGCCAGATTACTTGTGCCTATAGTCCTGTGCTTTGGCAGGACTAACTCAGTCTGGCTGTAAATCTTTTTTCTGTCTTTTCCCTGTTTAAATCCCCAAAGATCTGGGAACTGCAGTCCTCCATGAAGGAGATAACCGCTGGCAAGTATAGTGAGTATGCTAAATGCAACACATGAAGACAGCATCAAGCTTTTCACACAGAACAGTCAGAAAATACAGCTTATGTTGTGGCTGTGAAAGGTGCAGCAACCTCAGCTTCATTTCTTTTTTAAAGATTTCTGTTTTTCTCTGGATATCAGGTACCTAAATATTAAGTGTTATCAAATATAGCTTTCTAGGTGCCTAAATACTAGACCTAATCCRTAGTCCTTTCCTGTTATGAGAGCCTTCCTCATAAGGAGGGAATTGCAGCACAGCATAGACTGTACTTTTATGCAGCAAAGCAGTATGGCCAGGAGAGAATATTCCTTGTTGTCCATTTTTCCTACCCTATCTTTAAAGAATTGCTTCTGTTCCCAGTGTGGCTTAAAAGAGTAAATAGGTGTGCTCTTAATTCTCTGTCCCTGTTTGCCTTCATTTACAGCTTTCAGATGTTGGCAGGTGTGGGGGATTCTGCCTAATTGGCTTCATTAGCCCAACCCTTGAACTGTTAGGACCCCTGCAGATAACACAATTTGACAATTCTGGCTTGACCTCCATTATTAATAAGAGGGTTGCTTTCTAGAAGTAAATTCACCTGATGGTAATGCTATAAATCCCATGAGGCTGTGCTGAACTACTCCTCAAGATTTCTTATGCTTCAGCCTTCACAAAGCCAAATGCTTYAGGCCTTGAGGTAAACACTAGAGCTTTGAGGGTTATGGAAATGTCTCTTGTCACTCCCACAGMCTAATTTTTATATACCTTCTCTTGCATGAGTCTGAGAAGTTCTCCTACTCCTTTTATATAGCTTTTTTTTAGGAGAGAAAGGTTCTTAATTACACCTCTCCCTATACTGATAGCAATGGAGCAAAAGAGCAGACTGTTTTGCAAAGTGCTTTCTACCGTACTCCATGGCCAGCATGCTCTCCCTGAGCAGCAGGGGTTTAAAAAAAAAAAAAAAAAAAAAAAGCTCCCATGCTTTCTTACCACTGCTATTTCATTCAGGAGTTGTGTCTACCCCAGGCAGAAACAAGAATCTTGCCAGCCTTTAGATAACAGATAAAGGAGCTGTCCTGGGCTTTGCTGGGAGCTTCTCATGGTTGCGAATCTCCTGGCAAACTTGAGGACTACGAGCCTGTCTGCAAAGACTTGACCCAATACAACAGTGTTGTTCAGACCTAGACCTGTGCTTGAAGGACTGGTTCTCTAGAGTCACTGTGCAGTAAGTAAGTTTTATCCAGCTCCTCTGATTTTCTCACTCCTTTGGTTGGTGTTTAGAGGTGAGATCTAAAAGCTTCGAAAGCTTCCACCTGAATCTTGCCACTTTTATAGAAGAGCCTGCTTTTCTGGTAGCCTTTTGATATTTTATAGCTCTTTTGATAGCCTTTTGGTCATACTTCTGATAGCCATTTGATAGTCCGCTTTGCTGTTTCATAGCGATGCTTCAGTAAGAAGCTGCCTGTGTATTGTAGTCTAGAGATTTTTAGCAGCTGCTTAAAGATGGATACACTTTGCGCAAATGTTTCTGGTAAATAACAGAACTCACATATATTGTTGAGCTAACAGAAACAAAACAAAACTGTCTTAAGTATGAAAGCCTGCACTGAGTCATCTATTTTCATAGATAAAAATCGTGGGCCAATTTTTCCTTTCAAATATTATATGCTTACTTTAAACTTAGTGAAGCTGTTCCTTGTGTTTCTGCTTGTTCAAAACTTGACTGTATCAGCAGAACAGGGAGTTGATGGTTATTGCTTTGTTGCTATTTAAGGCTGCCATCCTGCAAAGGAACAGGAGGCTACAGTTTCAAGGATCTACCTTCTCATTTATTATAATTCATAATTTTAAAAAAGTATTAATTTGGGCATTTTTAACCAATGGATAAAACAATTTTTATACTTTTATAAAAAAAAAAGTTAGTGTTCTGCCTCTAAAAGGAATAGCTGTTCCTTTTAGCAGCAAAATTCAGCAATATTTTCACATCGTCATATTGGTAGGGTTTTTTTGCAATAGCCTGTACTTTGATCAGGCATAAAATAAATGTTCAAATTCTTCAAAAGAAAAGTCTATTCGTAACATTGATACATGGAAGACTTTTATGGGAGAGCTCCAAAGAAAACCCAGGTGCTGAAGGAAGTGGTGTTCTCATCTCAGTGGGTGGCATTGGCCATGCTGAGTCAGTACTGCACCAAGTCAGTGTTGCTAGAGGTGCTCTGTTTCAAACAAAATGCAAAAGCAAAATGTGGTCATCATGGATTCCCTGGGCCTGTGGTTAAGAAAGAGGGTATCTGCCCCATGGTCTGGGAAAAATTCCATTCCAAGGAACTTGCATCCTATATTACAGTTTAATTTGTCTAAATACGTATCACTTCTGCTCCTAAAAATTTCACTGGCTACTATGCCTCAGAAGTTGACTGTATAATCACCTAGGATGATTGTGTTTTACTCATCTAAGGAGCAATCCTTAAATAAAATTTCAGGATCTCTTTGGAATCTTTTAAAACATAGATMGTATTTAAAATATATGCCAAATACAGTTCCTATTGGCTGACATTAACTTTTTATGACTTAAAAACAAATATCTGTAAAATATATATTAACCTGTATGTTACATTTCTCAAGTATTTTGAATATGGCACTTTGTTCCCATTTAGATCATGGAAAAACAGCGGCTGCCTTTGAAATAGTTAATTGTTTTTGCATCCATTTGTATTATGCCCTACATTTTTCAAATACYGTATGTTTGAAGAGATAGTAATGCTGATGTAGCAGACTTGGTAACACCACTGTAGATCTAGAATAACTCCACTGGTGTCTTTACAGTTGTTCCAGATCCAGCTCCAGATTTACACCAGTGTAAGTGAGATCCGACTTCAGCCTTGTATTTATGTATGCGTCTGACTAAATTAGACCCAAATGAACATGTGGAGGGCAGTGCTCCATGTAGAAGGCCTGGGGTCAGCAGAAAGGGGTTATAGTTAGACCAGCCTAAAAAGAGAGGGAAATAACAAACAACTTGTTGGTGATCACAGCGTATATTTTTAAATGGCCTCATATTTCCTAAATAAGGAGAAATGATTCTGCTARACTACTGTAAAGTTTATTTCTTTAATCCATGGTTTTTTTCTGTGTTGGGCAGCAAAACCTAATACTAATCGAATATACTATGCCTCACCAACATCATCTTCTATTTTAAATAAGGCTCATCCCATTGTTCTTGACAGCGTGTGTGAAAGCTAGGCCAGTCGATCCAGTTTACAGAAAATCTGGCGTTTTAAATGTTTTCTGTATGGTAAGCTTCCTGAGAACGTGCTAAACAGGGGCTGGCGCCGCGCTCTGGCCAAGGGGCACGGCCGCAGCGCGAGGACCTGCCGGAGGCAGCGCCGCTCCTCGCGGCTCGGCTCGGCGCCTGCCCGCGGATCCCGCGGTGCGGGAGCGGCTCGCTCACGGAGCGGCTCCGCAAACCCTGCGCGYGCTTCCTCCACGCGCCGGTTTGAAATGAAGGCATTCGGCTACGGCATGCGGCCCCGAACAGGTTGTGTCCCCGGCAGAGCCCGAGGATCAGGTKCTTGCCTTGCAGTCGTTTAACTTGCAGTGATAAATATTGCATCTTTAAAACTATATGTACGCAGAGAATAGCTCTGCTCTAAGTAAATAACCTGATTTTGTGCACAGGATTCCTGACGTGCCCTCTCTGGAAAATCATCAGGGATTTAGCGCAACAGGGCAGAACCTGAGGGTGTTGGAAAGGATTTCCAGGGTTCAAAGAACAGCCGCATGCAAAATTCATTTCAATGGGAAAAAGACTGTACTTGATAGTTATTTGTGACTAATGCTCTGAAGGAAACTCAAAAGTCTTAGTGTATCTGTAAATTCTGCGTTATCAGGGTGGTAATGACCCACCAAGGCTGCAGCCAGAAGTAGGTCAGCCTTGCGCTTCAGCCGCTAGATCCTGAGGCAACTTCCCGTTCTGGGGAATGCCGTTTTGGGACAGGGAAAAGACACCCCCCC
>PTEX01000130.1:1469770-1532114 GCA_003342815.1 Eudromia elegans | reverse complement strand
CGCGCCGGGGCCGTTGTGGTGCGGCGAGGCAGGGAAGCGGCCCCGAGGGAGCCTTGGGGGCCGCCTCGGCGGCTGCTCCGCCGTAAGTCTGTAAAAATGGAGGCATTTGAGCCTTGGCTTGGGAGGATTAGGAATATTTTGCAGGCCGTGTTAAATAACCGTGAATGTATGTCGACGCAGTCGCTTAGGCGCTTTACTAGAAATACCCTGCAGGCCTGTGCCAGCATGCAGGGATGGGCTGCCTGCCTTGTGAAGTAGCCAGGAAAGGGATCCGGTTGGCTGCAATGTGATCTCTGAATCTCCCAGACTGCGCTTCTGTTCATGCAGTGTTACAGTCCAAGTTGCCCTGCTGAGTTTAGACCAGTGCCTCAGCAAGTGGAAGAGAACCAACAAGGAAAGGGGACCTTGGCTCCTCTCAGGACCCCATAGGGGCTTGAGGCATGGTCTCCTTATGCCTGTGCAGCTGTGCAGCATTCCTTGAGTTACCAAGAGACTTCACATGGCTTTGGGGGAAAAGAGAAACATGACTCAGTCCCAGAGCACTTTCAAAACCCTGGGGATTAATTTGGGTTTACACACGTATTGCAAAATACTGCAGATCTACGTCCTGGCACCTGGCTGGAGCCCAAGTGGAGAAGAGTAGTCTGAACTTTGCAAGCAGGTCAAAACCTCCTGCCCCAACGAACTGGCAGGGTATACCCGTATATAAACACTCCCAATGCACTGGCTGATCACTGGAAAGCAAGGAGAGACAGATGTTGCTGGCAAAGGGTGCCGGCATTATTTGGTTTCACAAGAGGTGTGATCAGAGGAGGTGCTTGAAGGAGGAGAGCGCAGTGGCTTGGCACGTAGAAGTGTGAGGCAAATCCAAGCAGAGGGTTTGGGGTGTTGTTGAGAAAAGCACACCTATCTCTGCACGCGACGGAGACCGGTGTACCGGACCAGGCAGTGGAAATTTTTTTTTTTTGAAACTTCGGTGGAGAAAAAATAGTAACAGAAAGGTTAACATGTGGTTATAGACATACAGCTATTATATAAGCCTTGTAGCTTATTTCAAAAAGAGTCTCAACCACAAAAGTGTTTTATAATTTATACAATAGAGGTAAGAAAGGCTCCATTTTTCCGTGTTACTGGTATACATCTTTTTTGTCTGAAGCTTGTCAGATAACAGTAAGTGTAATAATGTTTTATCTGATTCTCCTAAACATGCAATTAAAGTACATTAGTACCAGCGTATTGGTTTATGTTCATTATTAAATGTAAAAATCTAAGAAGCCTACATTAATGGAACATAAAATTTGAGATTTTTAGTTGCACAAAAGTTGGAGAATTCAGATGGATGGTTCCCATAGCAACCTATATCTTCCTCTTTATGTTTTTCATTTCACTAGAATCTTTCATTACGTGATTGCACCATACATTGTATAGTGCAATTTCATCATAAAATTTCATCATTATGTAACTATGTAAGAGAAGAAAGTGAAGGTTATCTTCACTCAACATTTCCTAACTTTAATGTTTCTGTTGCACAGAAAGCAAATTGATGCTTAAAGSAGTTCGTTCCATGGTTGAAATCTGTTTCCAGTTTTTGGACGGTCGTCATGAATTTGAATGGATGCTTTGGAATGACCATAACCAATAAGCAATTGAAAAGAACAGCATGACATTCATTTCTTTATGGTTGGTTACTGTCTGCTTTGCCACACAGATAACATGACTCCCAGGAGCAGGACAGACCAAACCATTTTTTGTCTACTGGAAGATTTTTTCCATCCAGATACTGGAAAGTGATACTGGAAAATGGAGGGCAGTTGAATTTTTGGCGAATCAAAATGGGGCAGAGGAGAGGAGGGCGCTGCTAAATAATGACTAATGGGATTCTCAGAGATCATTTTATCATTTTTGTGGCTTCTGTCAACATGACAGACTTGAGAATTACCAAAGCAGAATTACAGTTTAAATTTTTCCATAGTGAAAATTTTGCTTCTGTGAAGACTTAAATAGGTGTGGGAGAAGAACCGATGAGATGGTGCTTTTCATAATATCAATGAAGGTAGTAATTACCCTTGGTATTGATGAGGGCTTCGATTCAGAGGAGAAAAAGTGGAACAGAGGGAATTGGCTTGTAAGACTTCCTGAGAATTTCTTGACTGAGTTGGTCTTTATGAATTGGTGATTAATGTGACTATTTCTGAGCCTGAATGTCTGTGTCCTCTTGAGCTCTAGAGTGCTATGGAGATGAGTTCCACAGCAGATGAACCTGTTCAGAAGAAAGGACATTCCCACCTACAAATATGAGGAAACTAAAAAGTATGACAGGATTAAATTTTGGACCATCCCTCCTTGAATTTCTGTTCTCTAGTCTGCTGAGAAAAGTAGTGCTAAAAGAAGATAATGCTGTAGCAGCAGAGTATGGCCCAGGAAAACGAAAGGCATTTCGTTATTACAAGCCTCCAAATTGTATTAATTTTCATTGCCTGGATAAAATCAGACATGGCCGGTAGTACCATATTTTTGCTTTTGTAGTGGTGATAAATTTTGCATGAAATGCAAGGAAATAGTTGTTTATACTTCATTTTTCAGCAGCCTGTGTGTCACTAAGTCAGCATTTCTCTGCCAGGATTTGTAGAGCAGAGTTTAGGCTAAATTGCTGGCATATAAGATTTCAACCAAAGGTTGTTTTCTTTTTAATCATTTTGTTTTTAAACGCTTTGATTGATTTTAGTTTATTGGAGTCCAGTATAATCACTTGTTTAATTGCTTGGAAAAAGTAGAGCTTCCGTAGTGGAGAAAAAGACTTATTTTCTTTAAAAATAACTGAAATCTGGCTTGAGATTCTCTAGAATGCAATGCACTACACAATTGGGTAATTTCATCCTCTTAAAAATCCCTGAATAGTCATTAAAGCTTTGGAAACCAGCTAATCTCCAGGAAGATGCTTTAGGTCTGGCTGTTTTCCAGGGTTTGCAAGAGGCTCTGGCAGTTTAACGTGGTAAGAAAAATGACTTTTAAGTCTCTGCAACACTGGGTCAAAGATTGTAGCCTAGAAACCCCCTTGGCCTTCTTAGTGAGTCTGCACTTCTTCCAAAATCCAGGGTCAGCCTCCATAAGCTTGAGGTGACACTGAGGGAAAACTGGTGTTAGGTCCAGAGAGCATGAGGTTTGGTCAGATGGATATTGATCAGATCCCCTTCTAATTGCATTGTACCAGCAAGTAACATACATTGTTTTTCTTAAACATAGCAATCAGGATCTCTTATGAGAGGGAGACTTAGTAATAGTATAGAGGAGAGTGAAGGGCAAAATAATGGATTAGGACAGGCAGAATTGTTGCCTCACGTTTTTTTATCTCACTTTTTCTCTTCAGGACAGAGGACTGTTGATGTACCTGTGCATCTGTGCAGTCTCTTTGTCTTTTTGTTTTCTTACGCCTTTTTGAATCTTTGTTCAGTGGCAAGCAAATCTTGCACAAGGTAGAGGTCTTGCAGGCAAGGAAACTTCATGAAAGTTTCACAAGGACAACAAGCTCTTACGTGGAAGAGAGATGCATAAATCACTTCGAGACCATGTCCAAGCTGAAGGTTGCCTTGCAGAGGAGTCATTGTGTGAATATGCAGCAGAGAATCCACAGAATCATAGAATCATAGAATCATAGAATGGCTAGGGTTGGAAGGGACCTGTAGAGGTCATCTAGTCCAACCCCCCTGCACACGCAGGGTCCCCTAGAGCATTTGGCACAGGGTGATGTCCAGGCGGGTTTTGAAGATCTCCAGAGAAGGAGACTCCACCACCTCTCTGGGCAGCCTGTGCCAGKGCTCTGTCACCCTCACTGTTAAGAAATTCTTCCTCAAGTTCCTGTGGAACTTTTGGTGCCTCCATTTTTGGCCATTTCCCCTAGTTCTATCACTGGCCACCACTGAGAAGAGGCCAGCCCCCTCCTCCTCACTCCCTGCCTTGAGATATTTATATACATTGATCAGATCCCCTCTCAGTCTTCTCCAGGCTGAAGAGGCCCAGCTCTCTCAGCCTTTGCTCATAGGGCAGATGTTCCAGGCCCCTAATCATCTTYGTRGCCCTGCGCTGGACTCTCTCTAGCAGCTCCACGTCCCTCCTGCACTGGSGAGYCCAGAMCTGCACACAGTACTCGAGGTGCGGCCTCACCAGGGCTGAGTAGAGGGGCAGAATCACCTCCCTCGACCTGCTGGAGATGCTCTGCTTAATGCACCCCGGGATCCCATTGGCCTTCCTGGCCACGAGGGCACACTGCTGCCTCATGGTGAACTTGTCGTCCACCATGACGCCCAGGTCCCTCTCTACAGGGCTGCTCTCCAGGAGGTCGGTCCCCAGCCTGTAGGCGTGTCTAGGGTTATTCCTCCCCAGGTGCAGGACCCTACACTTGCCCTTGTTGAACTTCATGAGGTTACTCGCCGCCCAGCTGTCCAGTCTGTCCAGGTGCCTCTGGAGGGCAGCACAGCCCTCAGGGCTATCAGCTATTCCTCCCAGCTTAGTATCATCAGCAAACTTGCTGAGGGAGCACTCCATCCCTTCATCTAGGTCGTTAATGAATAAATTGAACAGGACCGGACCAAGGACTGACCCCTGGGGSWYACCACTATCCACAGGCCTCCAGCTGGACTCGGCACYGCTGATTACTACTCTCTGGGCCCTGTCATTTAGCCAGAAGGATGTTTAGGGACCAGGACAAGTCCTGCGAGAGTCAGCTGCAGGAGAATCCTTGCTGGACAGTGTACTTTACCCCCAAATGCAATACATAGGCAGCCAGGAATTCCCTCCAGTGCTCCCAAAGCTAGGAGATGTGCCTCTGGCTGCAGCAASTTGGGCGAATTCCTGTTGCCTAACCTTATCCTGACCCACTGAAGCAGAGCAGTGGCGGAAGAGGAGATTGGACTAGTGAACGAGAGTAGTCATGTTAGTCAGTGCATGTGCCAAACCCTGGGTTGGTGAAGTTTTTGTTAGTCTCTTAGTCTCTATCTAGTAGGGCTGAAGTTCATTTTGGCTAGACTGTCAGCATGATTTGCATTTTGGTGAAAATAGAGGTGGGTTATTACTATAATTATTATTTGGTGAAAATAGAGGTCTGTCTGCAACCCTAGATGGTTCATTGCATCTGATTTCCAAGATTATGACAATAGTATATAGGAACATAAAATACAAATTTTTTTGAATATGATTCAAAAGTATTTGTAATTTTTGACTCTGTCAGGAGTAGTTCATGGGATAACGTATGGAGTTTCTTTAGGTACAAAGTGTGAAATTATGCTGAGATGAAGTCACTTTTCCAAAACTACCTAGAGAAGTTCTTAAGTTCAGAAGATTCAGGTCTCCTAGGACAGATTGCTGTCCCTTCTCTGTCTTGATGAAAATGTAAGATTCATGAGGAGTAGCACTTGCAGGAATGAGAGGGCTCTACCTTGAATCTCATGTAGAATACAGAAAGGAAAATATGAACTTACAGAAGCAAAGTATAAAACTGTGATACTTGAGAGTTTTAACAATGGTAGGTTGGGCATTGCAATGATGATAATGTTTAAGAAATGCACTTTTTGAAGTGGAGCATAAAGCTCAAGTGAAATAATACAACCATTCTGAGAAGCCGAGACAAAACCAGCTAGTGCAGCATAGAGCATCCCACACGATTTGCACAGCGCAAACGCAGCGCTTAGCAACAAAAGCAGCTCTGCAGTCTGTGGGGAGTAACAGACCACTCACGGGGTTAGGTCTGCAAACTGTGTGGTAAGGCTTGTAGGCAGTCGGGGATTCTTTGAAGACTTTTCACCTAGGAACTCCTAGAGCTAAATTTGAGGAAACATACTACCAATACTAACTCTGTGTGCTGTTGCTTATTTTTGGACAGTCCAGCAAGAATTGTTTCTCAGATTCTTTTGCCTTATTGCTGCAGGTGACTGTTCTTTTGTAATTTGTCTGGGTAGATCAGTTAAAACATAGTTGAGGCCAGATAACCATTCTGGGTTCTTAGCTGCTGGCTTAATTATATGTGCATATATAATTTTTCTATTATTTATCTTGGTGATGATGCTCGTGGTTCTGGGAGTTGCTTTGATTTGATAAACCTGAAACTCATCTGTTTTGACTTTTCATCAAGCATCTATTTTAGGAGTATAGGGAAACATACTATTCATCTTCAGCCCCAAATGTTTGTGGCCCTAACTAAAGTCAATAAAAAGCAAACACCATGTCTARAAGCTCTTAATTTAGTATTTCACAGCCACATTAGCTGCTCTCTTCTCCCTCTTGTCCTATCAGGAGCCTACCTTTGGGAGTGGCCCTGTTAGTGTCATCCCTTATGTCAAATCCTAAGGAAGGAGTCAGTTCAGATATCCCCCTGCTTTCAAGAGCATGGATTCTTAAATCTGTTTGCATTTTTTTATTATTATTATTTCTTCCATCTGTGTCTTTCCTAGTAAAGGAAAACATTGTGATAATTCTCTTTAAATAGCGTGCGTCTCTTGCTGTTAACATGCTGTTATTTGAAAAGCATACATATATTAAACTGCACTCTGGAAACCTTAACCCTTTAATGCTATCCAGTATGATGAGAGGGACCTGTGCTAGCACAGGGTCATTGCGGGATGGCTAACACTGTTCTTTACTGTCAGCTTCCAGTCTCACAAGAGGAAGACTATTTTCCCTCTGCCACTGGTAATTGGAGCCATGTAACAGCCATGTATGTGGTGGATCTGCAGTCAATTTCTTTCCCTAAAGGACGACGTAAAACCTGCCACTGCTGGGCAGTTTGTGCTACTGTAACACTGCTGAGTCTTTCTTGCAGCTTGTGTCAAGGATTGAACTTTCCAAATTGTGTATTTCAGACATTGAGAAAGAAAGGACTTAATGGCTGTGACAGTCCAGACCCCGATGCAGACGATTCAGTAGGTCACAGCCCTGAGTCTGAGGACAAGTACAGGAAAATTAATGAAGATATTGATCTAATGATCAGCAGACAAAGATTATGTGTAAGTACTCTGAGCTTCCTTTCATTCTTTTACGTTTTGATATTTCTCTGAACCTGGCAGGCATTGAACAAGAAAGAAAACAAAGGTTGTGAAAGCCCCGATCCTGACTCCTCTTACGCTCTCACCCCACGCACTGAAGAAAAATACAAAAAAATTAATGAAGAATTTGATAATATGATCAAGAGCCATAAAATACCTGTAAGTACCAAAGGTTAGATGGCTGTCTGCTGATAACTGCTGCAGTAACAAACCATAACCCTTTCAGTTCTGGCTTCATAAGGAAAACATTTCAGCTGGAAAGAGGCTTTAATAGCCCAATGTTCAGCCTAGGTACTGTGGTCAGAAAACTTCACACAACATCTTATTGTTTTTTCCAAGACACTGCCTCTGACACATAGACAAGGACTACGATAGCTGAAACTTAGAGAAGGAAGTGAAATACACATATATATACATTATATCCACTTGATTTACAGAACTGTTTTACCACACCACTTGCCAAAATTATATCTAAAAAATAATGATGGAAATCTTTCTTTGTGGACAGGCTAACAAACCCACAGAATACTTTCTGTGGTGCTATAGAAAAAAAATATGTAGAACTGAAAATTCTTTATATATAGTAATTAGTGCATTCTGTATGTGTCACTTCAGTTAAGTGTCTCTGCCAAACTCAGTTGCAGCACTGAAGGGTTACAGCTACTTGCTCGCTGCAGAGAAACAGACTGCATGAGAGCCTAATGGTAGGATTCAGACATGTTTGTGTGTTGGGGTGATTTTACAGCTTTATCAAAGAATTTGCTTTGACATTGTCAGCATTTTTTTTAATGCTTTAACATGAGCTAAATTTTGTTTTAACAAAGTCAGAATTTCTAACCATCAGTCATATGCCTTGCCAGATATCTAAGAGAAATAACTCTGCATGTGCTATTTTGTTTGCAGAAGACATATGGGGGGGAAAAATATTTTGTAATTATGATTAATATCAGATTTATAAACCTGGAGAAAGTGTGGAAATTATGATGGTCCCTCCTTGTGTGGAAGAAAGAGTAGCAAACCCAAAGATTTGCTCAAACCCAAAGTAGCAGATGAATTTTCCTATATAAATGCTTGCATCCAGAAGAGAGAGTGAAATCATATGGATATGTTCATTTCATATTCCCACAAGCAGGTTGTGTGGTTGGCTACAAATGTCTGCATACCCAGGATGAGCAAAGTCTGATGCATAGTCCTAGCCAACTGCACTTACAAAATACGATACCTGAACTGAGGGTGCTTCAGGATACTCTCATGCCATCTCTCACAATGCAAGTGCTCTTTACATTAATTCTCAGAACAAACATTTTCACAAGGTAATGAAAATTAGAAGAAGTCCTCACAGTTCTGGTTAATGTGTTTGCACAGAAACTTGAATAGGTATTTTCACAGAGGCCAGCATAGCTCCAGATTTGGCAAATGAGCACGGAGTGCCTTGTTAAGAGTGTTCAACATATAAACCATCAGGGAAGTGTACATATATATTCCATCTTTCTTACCTCCCCTTCACTTCACTCCTCTTTTGCATAGCTGCTTYTCTGAACAAAAAAGTTCTGAAGCTGTCAGCATGAATTTGTTTTTTCGGGATGGAATTCAGTTCAATAAAGTAAAAGCTACAACGCTTAGGATGGCAGTTAGACGCTAAAATGCTTAGCCCTTTGTTAAGTCAAAACTTGGCAATTGCCATTCCTTTCATCTTTCAGGGATGACCTTTAGCTTGTTCAAATCAAGGTGACAGAATCTTCAATCAGATAGGATTTTGCCTAGTTATTTTTTCAGCCTCAGAAATTAGATTTTAGTTGGTTCTTCAGAGCCTCTGTTATGTGCCATCATGCTTGTTTTTTTCCCAAAAAAACCAGCACGTGTTTGTAACCATATAGTCTTAAGGCAGAGAGAAAAATTTTAAAAGACCTTTTTACTGGTTAATACTGAGTCTCTCAACTCCATTACCACTGCAAGCATTCAAGAAAAATGCATTTTCTATAAAATTGTGAAAGATCTAGGAATTGGAAACAGCACAGCTATTCAAAACATGGTCCATTGGTTTTGTCCTCCCCCAAAGTAATGAACTTTCTCTCCAATGGCTTTCATTAGAATTTAAGTTTTTGACTTCAAAACTGTCTCTGTTCTTGGTCCATCTCCACTGTTTCCTTGAGTTGTTTTGGTTATAATGTAACTTGCTAGTTTGCAAGGATGTTACTACATACAATATATTATCTCTTCATGAAGTTGCTTCAGAGACACACTGTAGAACTGTCAGTGTTGCTTTTTGTATTATGGAGGATATCCCTCTTTTTGAGTACCTCATATGCTGAATTTGGGGAGGGTAAGTATGTGTATAAACCAGCAAGCTGTGTACCACAAAAGCAAGAATCAGTTGGTGATCTTCCTTTGTGCAACAGGAGCTCCTTTTCCTGGTATAAGCCTAAGTATAGTGGATAAGATGGAGCTCAAAGCTACTACATGAAGAAAATTTATAAATACATGAGATGATCTTTAGCTGCACAAATTGCTATAGTTCTCGGGAGATTTAGGAAGCTGTGTTTCCTTGTGACTGTCAAAAAATTGGAAAAGAAGAAAGCAAAACTGAGCAAAAAGTCAGCAAGTCAGTCATTAAATCACTACTTACAATGCAGTGCCTGGACTTGTAAGAGAGCAAAGCTACTGCCAAATCAAAATAAAATTGGCTTTTCCTCTTAACAGCTAAAGCCAATAATATTTCCTCAGATAATTTTCTGGGAGTAAGTATTTATATTGTTCTAGAACATATGATAATAATTATACATTTATTTGTAATTTTTATAAGACCGATGAAAACAGAAAAGGCAGAAATAGTCCACTAGAAAGGAGCTCTAAGTATTTCTGTCAGTAAATAGATGAAGGCCTAACTGAATATGGGAGGGGGGAAAAAAAAGGTACTTGGCACTAAGTTTGGTTCATTTGTTTTATAGGGTTTTGAATCTCCAACACTTTGCTTCCCATAAGATTCTACAACTTGTAGTGTTCRCATATAACTTCATGTTGTGTGCACTGGACATTTGCTTTAAATAGGCAATCTGTTGCTTTTGACAAACTTGCCRGTGTGTCCCTGTTAAAGCTACTAGGGTCCTATATTACAGAATGACAAGATTCCAAGACACYGGTGAGCCTTCATCTGTGTGGTTAGTAGTGTGAGCAGACCCTGGTACACTTTTGGCATGGGCCAAATTGCATTTTCTTAAGCAATTCCCGAGTGCTGTTCGGCATTTAGACCAGGAACAATTGCTCTAGTAATCAGTTTATATGTGTCTATGCCCTTTTTTTTTTTTTTTTTTTTTTTTAGATGTTAGAAAAGTTTGATAGTACGAACTGCCTTGTGACCTCAGATGGGCTCAGTTCCTGGCCTGTTTAACTTACTCGTATAGATATTACACAAGTGCATCGTGAGCTTTAATGTTCATCAGACCTAGTTGGAATAGAAATACCCCATGATATCTCACCAAGAATAACTAGGAGGTCTCTAGGAGGTTACAGTTCTTGGTAAAGAGCATAACAGACAGTAGCAGAAAATTTGGTCAGCCAGAAGCAAAGCTGCAGACCGGCACTGTTTAACACTGGTAGTTATTCGAACAGCCTTCTCCTCTGGACCTTACTGCATATAAAAGTGTTAATTTTTGGCTTCTGATGAGAAGAAACAAAAAGTACTGTATTGCAGAGAATTATATGTGCTGCACTGAAAAGCAGAGAGTAAAAATTATTTTGTTTTGATCTCTGATAAAATTTCCTGTAAAATACTATGTAAACTAGCCCAAGTATAGCCTTCCCACACTGCAGGCAAGAAAATGCAGAGGAAGCCATTAGATGTGCAAAAAAAGACCAAAATAAGCTTTATAACGAGCTTTAAAATTATTGTATGGAATGACAACAGAAACTAAGTTGTATGTCCAGCGATGATCAGTCTCTACTAAGAGCAGTAAGAGTAACCGAAAATGAGGCTCTTCTGTGCTGTAGCATGGGATTAAGAAGATTCCAGCACTTGAAGAGTTTGTGCTTAAAGGAAAGACAGATTAATGGCAGAAGCAGATGAGCCTGAAGAGGAACTGACCAGGCCTTCAGATTTGTATTTGTACTGAGTCTTGGTTTTGATAGTTGGACAGGGGTTGAAGTTAATGAAACAGGAAATAGAAATAGGAGATTGGAGGGAATAGTGCTGGTATCAGCTGTGTATCAGGCTCATCAGGCCAGGTTTCTGTGCCTTATGATGATCATGCAAAATGATTGCTGGTGGGTGACATTGAGCCTGACTTGGACTGAAAGCTCCTAAGCATTGCTTAAAGCCTGCAGATTCGGAGATGAGATCATGTCCTTGGAGCAACCAGACTCAAAGCTCTCCACCATAGCACTGCATATTACAGTAACAAGGTGCTCCATGATAGCTTATCGTGGCCCTAGACAGGATGTGGAGCTAAACTTAGATGTTTGTCATGTGAATCCTTTGGCTAAAGCTTTTTGAAAAGGCAGCCACCACCAATAGCAGGTGGCTCTGAGCTTCAGAAGCAACCTGTGCAGAGAGGGCTAAAGTTCATCCCCTACCTTACACAGATTTTAGGAAGCTCCTAAATTCTGTTGTGGGCATTAAAGAAAATGACTTGCTTCAAAGCACGCTTACAGAGTGAAAAACGTTTTGAATTACACCACATACACCTATTTCCAAGGATTTTAGCCTTTTTAGCCTTATGCCATGCTTGGAAGGTCTTACTTCCATGTGCATGAATTTTTTGAAAGATAAACCACATATGCGGCCAGAGAAGTAGTCTTTAACTGTAAAAATGTTTCCTTCCGTAAATGTTGTGCCCCTAAGAAGCGAAGAAGAGAACTGGGATGGATGCATAGCTCAGAAGCTACACTTGTCAATATATAGTCATTGGTTCTCTTTTATTGCTGATTTCTGAAGCACAAACCTTAGATGATGCTTCAGCATCTCAACATGAGTCATAAGAATGTATGCAGTTTTACTTCTTACTGAACATTTCCAGAATACCTCTCCCAAACCCTTCTTACACTAGTTCTTCAAATGGAGATTAGCCAGTTAACATCTTGGACAAAGAGACAAGAGCTCCAGAGATGGAGGCCTGTCCAAGAAGCTCTGTCAGCAAGTAGTAGATGTTTAAACTGAGGTCGGTTAGATTGAATGTCTTGGCTGATATCAGCCATTGTCCTAGCTTGGAGAGGCACAATTTTATCAGAAAACCAAGTTACAGAGCTAAATTAACACCTTGAAATCCTGAGGTACTCAAATAGCCTACTCTTCACAGAGTATGCTGAATCTTACTTGCTTTGTTATTTGTTTGCTATGTTTCAGTGGTTAAGCAAGAGGATTCCTGTATATTTAGAGCTGAATTGTGTTYGCCCCTAAAAAGAGTGATAGAACAAAGAAAACTTAAGGCATAATCATAATTTGATAGCCCATGCCGTAATATGTAGGGCACAACCAACGGATGTGACTAGCCAGAGAAGATGCATGTAGGTGACACAAGGTCGGGCTGTCTCTACTGCCTGATATAGTGACCAGTTCTTAACATACTCCTTCTGGGTCTTTGGAGACCTATCATACAATCATCTGTCAACAATAAAATTGAAGTCTGTGAGTTCCTCCCTCTAAAGATGCTACCACAAGGCTGGTTTAAAGAATTTTTTTTGAAGAGTTAAGGCCTTTGAAGTGCTTAAAAGTTTTTAAGTACTAAATTAAAGGATATATGGTTTGCATTTGGATTTGTGAACATTTAGAATACTGTCAGGTAACTGAAAAGGTTTTCTATCCATTCACAAGAGCAGGAAGCTATTATTTAAAATGCAATTAAATTAAGTATGAAATTCTCATGTATTTGAATGATGCAAGAACTATGGATTTTAAAGAAATTCAGACAAGTCTTGCCCCCAAAAACCTCATCTACCAAACTAACAATCTTGAGTTGGGAATATTGAATTGTGGCTTCTGGAATCAGACTACATCTCCTCACACTTCATGTCAGACCTAGAGTCGAGTGGCATAATTTGGTCCAGCTTGCAAAACTACTTATTGAAAGGGATTCTCACAAAGGAAAGGCTCTGTTAGATGGTACTTTTGACTGATGATAGCAGTATATTGAAAAGATATTAAAAACAGCTCCCTTCCAAAACCAAGAACCAGAAGAGAGTTATATATGGAAAATTCTTATATTTCCTATGTGTCCTTGAGTAGAACTAACTTTCTTGTAAGCTCTTCCCAAACTGAGCTACAAACTTTAAAAAACCATTTACTGTGGTGATGTCTTTAACGTGATTTGGAATCTTTCTGATTGCTAAAGCAACATACACAGAAATTAAAGCTTTTCCTTTTGCATTCCACCCCTTCTAATTTTTCTCCATACAGCGAAGTCATCATAATCATGCACCTTTGATCTTGCAGTCATCTGTGACACTAGATTAAGATATCACAACTGAACAGTTATGACTTCACTGAATGAAACAGAAAATTAAGCTTCATGAAGTAGCATTTTGTTTTAAACAAAAAGAAAAAAAAGAAGAAATTCTTTCTTGTTCTTATGAAATAAATGTKCAAACTGCAGTGAAGGAAGATGGAATCACGATTTCAAAAATGATATTTAAAAGCCTGGTTAACTCTGTTTAAAACTCTTCTCTTGACTCTTAGCGAAGGGRGAGCTTAAATATTTTAACCACCAACTACAACATATTTGAACTAAATATAGAGTAACTGTACTTGAAGTCTGTTGTGCTTCTGTACTATTCTTGTCTTTGTTTCCCTTTTTTGCCTGTACAGGCTGTTCCACCACCAAACTTTGAGATGCCAGTTTCTATCCCAGTGTCCAACCACAACAGTTTGGTGTACAGTAACCCAGTCAGCTCACTGGGGAACCCCAACCTTTTGCCACTGGCCCATCCTTCTTTGCAAAGAAATAGCATGTCTCCTGGCGTGACGCATCGGCCTCCGAGTGCAGGTAACACAGGTATGTACTGCTCACTCTCATCCTTTTAAATATTCTTTTTTTTGTGAATGGTTTGTGTGCATTAGTAACTCTGTCTTTATGAGTTATAACATTAGAGCTCTGTCTTTATGAGTTATAACATTTTAACCAAAATTGCTGTGTTGAAAAATCAAAAGAAGAGCCAAAGAGGTTTCTATTCCCAATTTAGAAAATAAAAAAAACAATGTCCTAGAAAAAGCTTAAATACTGACTAAGATTAAAGGAAATCAATGAAGGATAAAAGGGCAGACAATTTGCTATTTCATAGAAAGGCAGCTTGTCTACTTAATACATGCAAGAACTTACTGCACCGTAAAACCTAAGTGGAGAGGAGAGAATAAGGCAAACAAGTTAAAGCAAGACAGACAGACTGCTTGTTAATTTAAACAACAATCTGGAGACTAAATACAGAATTTGTTGTTATTTCAAGGAATTTTTATTCTTGCATGCACAAGTTCCTTGATGGTTTGCATTAGCTGAGCTCTGTACTTGGGAGTCTGATATAGCAAAAGTTTATGTCCCGTGCTGCTGCTGATGAGGGGTCACCTCTGAACAGGATAAATGGGGATTAGGTTCATTCAATCCGTCTGCATGAAGCAACATCAGTGTCCTTAAGTATATAAGGTTCAAAGAACCATCTGAGGTCTGCAAGCACAAAGAGGAGTGTTAAAAATGCTTGGAGTTAAGGTCTATGAAAGRCTGAGAAAATTAAAATGAAAAGTTATACAAATATATGTTACAGTTAGGTTCTTATCCTACCAATCACACGTAGAGGTCTTCCTTTTCTGGCTAATACTGAAGCAATTACAGTTTTCAGATGASGTTGTGGTACGCATAATTTTCAAATATAATTTGTACTTTATATGCTGTGGAAGTATGAAAATAATGAAAACGCAGCGATCTTATTTTTTGTTTGATCTTGAAAGGTAAATAATTTGTATGTATAACATTAAATGTTACAATTTTTATGGCCCATAGGAATAAGAAGGAAAACAGTAGTGGCGCTTGAATGAGGCCATTTGAAAGCTGGGAAAATGTTGGGACTGTTTGGAATGTTTACCTGTTAGGCCTTATTGCTCACTTGCAGTATTTTGTTTCAACCCCTTAGGTGGCCTGATGGGTGGGGACCTCACAACCGGTGCAGGCACCAGTGCAGGTAAAGAGCAGCATCTTTCTGTTTAGCATTCCCAGTCACAGGCAATCTTCCTCCAACACTGAGGCCTAAAATAACGCCATTTTGGGGTCAGGCTATCAGAAAGAGCTCATTATTGGCCGGGGGGTGGGAGGAAAGGGGCTATTATATGTGCTTCATAGAGATAGGAAGAAACTGGGTTTTGACTGTGTTGCAAATCTTGTGCTTCACCCAATTTCGTGTATATAAATGCCCAGTTTCCTTCACATTAGTTTATCCATAAAAACTTTGAGTTCCTTTACATAGCCGTGTTCAGGTAAAACTCTGCCAAGGTCAGTGGTCGAAATTTTGATCCTTTGAAGTCAAAGGGAGTTTTTACGTTGACCTTAGTGGAATCAGGGGGTTATTTTATGAATTTAAGCTTAAATAAAGACTGAAATATTGAATTTACCATTAGACTTTCAGTTACTGAGCATACATATCATTTCAAGGTTAAGACCACTGATAGTCATCGAAATCTGATAACGTTTACTTAAATCATCAGTAATTAAGTTAAGCTTGGTTTTRGGCGTTTACTTAAGTGCTTTGGTACCCAGGGGAGAATGATATTCAAAATACCTAGGCAGAGCAAAAGTTTAGCCCYTTTAGTGTTACTTCCTCGGAGCTAATGAGAACTGTACTTGTTAAGGCTTGTGTTACCAAAGCAGTGTTGCTGAATTAGTCCCCTTTGCTCAGCAAACTCAGTGGTTTTTTAGCAATGTCAGCAATATTACATTATAACAAATACGGATTGCAAAACACAATGGCAAGATCACTGTTTCAGTTTGAGAAGTAAACACATGTGTTGGAAGAAAATGAGTAGTGAAATGGTGGAGCACTTCCAATTTTACTGGATTAACTGCTCTCAGAAAGAACTGTGCAGAAAAATATTGAAAAGATCCATTTTGTGCATGATAAACCAGGGTTGAGACATATGCTGATTTTGACACTGTAACATAAAATKACTTACAAAGAAATACAAACTATAATGATCTTTTCCTTTCTTGGCTCTTCTTAGCCTGCTTTAGACCCCCCTCCCTTTTTATCTTCACACATAGATGAGTCACAGATGTTTGTGAGCTGCATCTGTAGCAAAATTGAAGCTGCACCACATTGTATCAAAAAGGTGTTTGTAACCTCATGCTGAAGCTCCAAGAGATTGTTGGGTATTAATTTAGGGATAGGGTAAGTAGACCACAGGGACATAACTGCTAGTCTCCTTTGTTCAGGAAAAAAATWAAAAAGACAGAAAATTAGTTCTGCTAATCATCTTTTGTTAGTCACTGCAATACAGCTAAAGAAAAACTAATTCTGGTGATGTTTGCATTGCATTTTTTTTTTCCATTCTTCGCCTTAATTGCACATACAATAGAAACTCCAGTATAGCAGTGCAGAAGTCGGGAAGGAAAATGATTGTCCTGTGGAGGGGCTCCCTCTACTGCCTTCCTAGGAAATAGCTCTGTCTTGTTCCCGCTTTCCTCGTTCTTTTGCAGAGGGCAATGAAAAGCAATTGTTAAATAAGACAGTGTTTGCTTTTAAAAGAGGCACACACTAAAGTAAAATCCCTTATGCACAGGCATTTGGCTTAATAATTCYTTGTGTTTGATAAAAAATGTATATCAATGTGCTAGATTAGAAGTTAATTTTTTTTTTCTTGAGACTGTATTAAAAGCATTTGTAAGCATTGATGAGAGGGATAGCTTAGTAACTTGCTTGCAAATAACAAATTTGTGTTTCCTGTGTGCAATGTTATACACTAAGCTATGCAAATTTGCAGTAGGCAATTGATTTGAGGGGCGTGTGTACACGGGGCATTGATAGGAATAAATATTTAATTGTACGAATAGTCTTTGTTCTTTATCAGGCCATAAGAGCTTTAAATACCATTAAAGATGTGTTTTCTAAGTGTCTTAAATGTGGAACAATAGCAACAATTGAATACAGGGCTGAAAGAAGATGAAAGGTCACTATAAGGTTGAATCTTCTGTCTTAGTTGCAGCATTCCACAATGGCACTATTTTGGACAGTCTTTGCTCTCTCTTTAGGGTGCAGATGAATAAGCATCAAAAGTTTTCTTTGTTCATCACTACATAAGAAACAGAGACCTCTGTGTTTTGYTTTGTTTTTTTCTGACTGGCAACTTAGAAGCTGGTAGCATCATCATGCAGATTAATCTGTTGGGTTCATATTTCTTGCTAAATTAGAATCTTATGAATTTGCRTTTTTCTGCATGATCCAAAAATAGCATATAAACAAAATAACATACTCCAAAGAAGAAGAATCTAAAGAGTTTAATTTCTGTCACAACAAAATGAAACTACTTTTGATTGCTGACACCAGGCCTCAGTTTCTGCATTTCTTTAACAAATTGCCTTATAGCTTCAATATAAGAAATGCAAACAAGATACTTAAGTTTGTTAAGCCTTTGGTCTTAAAACTATGTTATTTTGTTGTTTTGAATTATTCCAAGTAATAACCCTGACATCATCTGCAATTTACCTTGGGAGTCAACCCATGGTATAAATAGAACTTAAGAAAACTGACYACTTTATTATCCTACATAACTAAATACCAACAATGGTATTTTTAACTTAAACCAGGGTTATGTCAGGTTTATTAAAGTAAATTTGTTCTTAGAGAGATACTGATTGGACAGTTTATAACAGGTGATAATAGCAAAGTCCAACAAGACTGGAATGAACTTATAATTTAACACCTATTCTAAAAGGTAAATAGAGCAACGTCTTTGGCACCGTTCTCTCAAGCCATAGATTTTTACTTAGAAACAGACAAGATATATTTGGACTGAAATTGGTATGCCATAAAACCGCACAGAGTCACTCATCTCAGCTTTCCTCATAGCTAACATGAAAATTGCGTGACATATAACCAGTTAAAATAAGAAAGTATATGAAGTTGTTTTAATTTTTGAAGTGACTATTTATTCTTAAACAAAAGTCTGTACTAACCTGATCGGAAACAAATAATATTTRTGAAAAATAAATTTTAGTCGTGTAAAATATCCAAACTCTGATTCTTTTATTTAGTGTTTTGATACTTACGCTGAAAGCCTGATGAAAGATTAAGACTTAAAAAATACATCAATAGTTTAAAAATCAAAATGCAGTTGTTTTGAGGAAGTCTTTAATAGTTTGCTTTTGAAAACTCTCAGCTAAGTTAAAATCTTCATTTTGTTTCATTTTGTTTCCCTATGATTTTCAAATTATAATCTTTTGTACTTTCTAATTAAGTTGTATTTTTAATAGATTGAGCCCATCTTGATCATCAGAATTTCATTACATTTTCACTATTGTAAAATAGAAAAATTTATTCTTAAGTTTAAATCTAGGAAGGGTATGTTGAAAAATACAATTTTTTTGTGGTAATTTTTTCTGATGCTGGTTTCTGCACTACCTCCATATTGACCGTAGTATTAAACTAAAAGAGCAAGTTATTCAAAACTCAGAGCTCTAAAAGCACTGTAAAAGGAGCTAAATGTGTGTTCTCTCTAAGTCAAACATCCTTAAAGCTGTTCTCTAAAATTACTAGATATTGAAAAATGAGTAGTTCCTTTTGAAAAATTCATCCCATGTTTTTTTTTTAATAGCTGAATCCCATATTTACCTCTGAATCAGCACCTAGTCATTTCCTTTTTCCTTTTGGAAACACAACTTAGCAGTGGTCATCTCATCTTTTCAAAGCTCAGGTTCTGGATCTCTCAGCCAATATTACAATCAGCGAGCACTTTACTGCTCATTTTTCTTTTCTTGGTCATGTACTGACTGTTGGTGAAGGTATTACCTATTCTTTTTGTATTTCAGGTCAACAGATATATGTGTAATACTCATTTTTTAGTGTATAAAGTAGAGACGTTCTGGGTGGTGCCTTCTCAAAACAGAATGGTTTACTAAAAGGAAGTAATCTGCCTCAAAAAAGCAGATGAGCAGGAACAAAAGTAAGCTAGGATCTGAAAGACACCTAGCTCTATTGGCCTCTTTTGCAACTCCAAATATAAACAAACTAAGTGACATAAATGTTCCCCATTGTACCCTAAAATCATGCTTGACAATTCAAGAGAATCTAATTCTGAGGCAACAAGTGTGGAATATGTTAAATATGTTAAATAAACAAAAATGAATCCCAAAGCACTTTTTATGGGCAACCTGTTAGGACTGGAGTCCTAGGAAGGGTGTAACAAGCCTTGACCTCTCTGCAGTTGTCCACAGACCTCTAATGTAAAGACTGGGCAAGATGCTGTAGAGAAGGGCAGTAAATAACAGTTTCTGCCCAGAGAAGCTTAGCAGTCCAAAAGCAAGAACAGAGTCATTCATAACAGTTGGAGATGCGAGAGCGTCAAACCCAAACAATAAAAATTCACAGAACATGAGGCTGGCTGAAAAGACAAGAAAGGGCATTGAGAAATAAGCAAAGAAATAGCACTTGACACTCATATTCCCTTTCTCTTCCTTTTTCCTGCAGGCTTTATGCCATTGAGTGCTGCTTTTCCAAACTTTCCTCTGTAAAAGGAGGATATGTACTTTTTTTTTCCAGTCTTGTGACAATCCAGGAGTTGGTGTTTTAAGGAAAGTAGCTACCAGTGGGAGATTCGTGATAAAGCAATAACAACGCTAGAACTTGTTTGACAGCCCTAATATATAGTATGAAGGAGATTGTCTATCTAACAGTAATTGAAATTCATGTCTGTGTAGGCAGCCAACACAGGCCTTTCCAAAATTAAGCCTTGTTTCTGCCTAAGACAACTGATCTCTTGCAGAGAGCTAACTCAAAATCTTTTCATGCAGGTAAATATTACATCAGCGGATATTTAAGAATAGATTTGAAAGGTTGGAGGCTGCTGTCCATGCAGAAGTCAAGAAATACCACATAGACTTTTTGCACCAATCAGAAAACTTGGGTGTGTTTATTTTCAGCTAACTGATGTGGCCTCTTGCCAGGAAAGAGATCCATGTAAGCTCTGGCTTCGTAGACTGCTGTGAGAATCTGTAGAAATCTGGCCTTTATTAGGTTTCCATCAGTTGTGTAAGTGTTATTTAGCTATTCTCTATCTCACTGTCTCTCTAATCAGCAGTGTCTCAATATTTGTATTTACAAAAAGACAACTTGAAAGCATTGAAAGGGAGAGAGCCCTAAGTTCACGT
Source organism: Eudromia elegans (assembly GCA_003342815.1). Classification (NCBI taxonomy): domain Eukaryota; kingdom Metazoa; phylum Chordata; class Aves; order Tinamiformes; family Tinamidae; genus Eudromia; species Eudromia elegans. The sequence goes on along the minus strand of PTEX01000130.1, from coordinate 1,511,749 downwards.
GTAGTGAACAATTAGTGAGTCATACAAACCGTGTTTTTTTATTAAGTAGAATTTTAAAGACAGCCATGATTGACTACTGCTTTTCCTTTATGACAAGCAAGTACAAATATTCCTCTAGAATAACTTGGATTCTTTGGATAAAATCATTTTCCCAGTAAAGTCTGTGGGAATTTTATACTTTACTTCAGTGGGACGAAGATCTCACCCACTGTTTGGTCCGTCCTTTCCTGTTTACCAGGACTGTATTTTGTCTTTTACACACTATAGTCCATATTCTTTTTTCAGATACAGAAAATTCAAAAACAAAAAAAAAGAAAGAAAACAAGGGAAAAAAAAGGCACTGCAGATCAGCAAACATCTGGATCTCATGCCTACCCTGATTATGGAAAGAGATAATTGGTGCCTCCTGGATCTAGAATGCGGCAAGGACTTTGCTCTAGGAAGAAAAGCAAGAAATGCTTTTAACCTCTTGAATCGGGGTTTGCAGCTACAGCCGGATGTTCCTGGCAGTATTGAGCAAATGTGACCTCTGCCCTTTAACTTTTAACATGGTTCCCTAATGAAGATATTCAASCCATAAATTCCAATTGTTTTTCAAATCTCATGCAATTGATTTTCCCTTGGTAATAGCTGGAATGGTATCCCAAAGCACTGAGGGTAGGAAAGAGACAGGAAAGAGATTGCTGCTGGGTCTTCTGTTTGCATCTGCTTAAATATCAGAGCAATTCTAAGTATATGTGTGAAACACTTCCCTTTAGTGTGTAAATCTTTTTCTGATAGTATAGGCAAGGGAGAAATACAAGGACATATGTTTGTGTATAAAATACCTAGTTTTTAAGTTTTTCTGAGGTTGAAATTTAAACTTCTCCTTTTTTCAGTAGTTGTGAAGGTACTAAAAATAGCAACTTAGTGCTGTCTATGAAAAGGTAACTCTTATTTCTGAAATTTTAGGGGGGGAAAGCGAAATTGTTTTCTGCTTTCCTCTTGTTTTGTCTTTCTTCTGACTCTATTACAGCTTATACAAAAGAAGAAAAAATACTGTTTTTCTTCATAAAAGGGACTGGAATGACTATATTTTCCATCTATAATTTCCAGCTAACATATAAGATGGAGAGGGATAATACCATGTCTTCATAATATGCACTATTTAATTGCTTTACTGCAATAAGAACTGAATTCTAATCATAAGTGAGTAGCTAAGTCTTGAAAAAGTATTGAGCAGGGGCAAATCTCAGACAGATGAGGTCCAGATATGATTTTGTGCATGCTGTGCAGATCAGGTCTGGGCCACTTACTGCAGGATTTTCAGAAAAGATATCATGCAGGCAATTTTAGAGGAGCACTTTTGAAAACTGTCCTTGATTTTTGGTGTTGACCTCTCCTAATAGACTGGAGTTTAATGTAAAAGAGTTCTGTATTCCTAGTGCAGAGAGCAGCACTAACCTGTGCATACATGGACAAAAAGGAAGGTAGGAGGCTCTACACTCTATTAGCAACATCTCTAGGTCTAGTGGCAGGTTAGGCAAGTTACTTCACCATGGTAAAGCATATTTAAGTGGCTCTCTGGCCCCTGACACTCACTAGGGACCAGAAAAAGCTCCAGAGAGCTGATAATGCACAGGAATGCTGTTTCCACGYGCATGGTGTGGTGCCCATATTTTTAAGCTGTAAAAGATAATGCTGATAAAGCACAAAACCAAAGACTGTTGTGTAATTATCTCCTCATTAGTTATATTTTAGTTACTGTGCTGCACACCAGCACTACGGTTGGATTACCTACTGCAGTTTGAGTTGGGCAGAAAGTGGGGGAGCATAGGAGTATTGGCTTTAAGTAAGCCTTAAGCCCCCTTCTCCCTATGCATAGTGAATTTGAGACACACTGTTCCTGCTCATATGTTGAACCTATATTCCAGATATTGGGAGGACAGAGTCCAAAGATGTTTGGAAATGAAATGTCCATCTAGAGTTTGGGAAGCTTAACTGCAAAAAGAAGCCTTTTGAGCGGTTGCTTACAGTTCCTTGTGTGGGTTACCACAGGCTAATTCTTTATGTAGTCAGGTGATTTATTTTGTTAAGGTGTGAAATTTGAAAATAGTCAAAGACGGAAGAACACTCAGAATAAAAACTACTTAAAAATACATTTACATATGTGTCTTAATATAGCAGCACAACATAAAACACAGCATGGGCGATCAGGTTAGTTTGCCATATACTTAGTCATGCACTTGATTCAGCAGAGAAGTGGTTGCATGCCATGTAACGGTTTGTGATATGCAACCCTGAATTTGTTCTTGTGGTTTTTCATGCTGCCTGTGAAAAAAGCTCATGGGTTTCTGTTTGAAAATATCTCAGATTTCTGGTCTCCTAGATCATTAGCATTGCCTCAGTTTTCCAGATGTGTATTTTCCAGTGCTGTGAGTTTTTGAGAGGCTGGAGAGTTACTCTTTGCTTGGAACTTCTTCCTGAAAAGCATCCTGTCTGTCCTGAAGAGAATCGGAGCCCAGCAAGTGCAGCACTGCGCACACATGGCCCTTTTCAGCAGCTGATGTGCACACCTGTAAATACTCGTTGCACAGTGGACTCCAAGGATGTCCCAAATTGTAGGTGCCGCAAGCTCCAGGATTAGGTTGAATGTTGACTACTTTGTGCGTGTAAACAGTTCACTAAGACAGCATGAGTGTACAGATGTGACAGGGAACAGTTGCTCTTGAATACCTCTGTGGATGGAGCGGGATGCCAGGGACCCACAGTAGCATTGGTGGGGCAGGGCAACTGTTCAGCTCATGCTAGGCTCAAATGGGAACCTGAGTCTGGGCAGGGAGAGACTGGGGAGGCTGGACAGGGCTTTTTAGAGGAATGGTAATGATAGTAAATATGACACTGAGCAGTAAATATGACACTGAGCAACCTCTGAAGCCATGACAAGACAGTTTTTCTCTGCTACAATAGGAGCAGTGGAGATTTGCCCAATTCACAAAATAAGATATTCTCAGTAAGTCCATAATCCTGACATGTGCTACAACAGCATATCGTTTTCTTCTGTGCACTCTCAGTGCAGGTGGCCTCACTTACACCAGAACTGCCTACTGTTAGCATCATTTTAGTGATTCCCAAACACTACCCTCTTCCCAGTATGAGACAACTGTAGTGCCATCATAATCCTTTGCACGCCTTTAGACTTATAGAGCAAGAATTTCCCGTTTAAGATACTACCACTAACAGTTGTAATGTCTTAAATTGTATTACAAGAATGAAGTATAAGAAATCTCAGCATCAGATATCAAGCAAATATTTTATTGTTGCAGGAATCTCTAGATTTATATTTGCATTAAGAAGGCCAGGAGCCCAGAGTTGCTGGGATAGTTTTCTCCTCTTTCACTCCCTAGCCATCCAAACRTCTGTACATTCACAGCATTTATTTCTATTTCAGTCCTTTTGGTCTGGGCAGCTGATATTTCACAAGATGCCTGTAAATTCTTTCATGCAAAGTCATTAGCTTTTGTATAGCACGTTTGTCTCAGGTGACTGCCAGTAATTCAGTAAAGAGGGTYCATCGAGGTAATGTGGGAATGGATAGGTACTTTGACGTAAATATTGTCTTTCTGTGTGGGAGAGTGTTTCCAGATTGGTTTTCATCTACTGTTTGCAATTAGTGAAGATCATGTATGATGAAATGACTAACATGCAAAATGTGAATAAAAATATTCAGTTCCCTCTTTCAAAAWATCTATTTAGGTAAACACAAGTACCACTCGCTGGCATTATTGCGTTACTGTTGGTGTCTTTTTTGTTTGGGTCTTAAACAGTAAATCGTGTGTGTACATATGTATTTATATGTAAATGATGTAAGAGAAAAAGCACCTAATACTTACTAGCAGGCACAATTGCCATTCTTTTAGGTGGAGGGAAACTGAATCAAGTGAAGACTACAAAACTGAGTATAAATGTATCAAAATTCTATTATTGCATTCATCATTTTTTCATTTGTTTTTATCTATTTTAAAGATGAGGGTGAATTATATCATAGTTGGATCTCATATTCATGTAGACTTGTCCCTCTTAAGAGGCCCTCTTAGGGGTCAATTATCATATCATAGATATGGGATGTGTATTGAACATACTCTTCTTGGAAGGATTATTATAATTTTCACATATAGGACCATATGCTTATCAAGTTTGAAATGATCTCTAGTATTTTCCAAAACTCCTTCAGGTATTTGAAAGCTCCTATTAAAATTGCTGGAAAGTATATGCCCCTAGTTCTTGAAGATCTTCTAAATTCGCAACCCATATGGTCAGTGAGAGAAAACCATTAAACTGAAGGAAAAGAGCAAAATGAGGAAATATTGTGTGTTGCTTGCTTTTAATTTTTCTAGAACCACAAAGGTTTTATTTATTCGTTGAATTTCTGTTTCTTTGTGATAATAAAATAAAAATATCAATTAAATTCAAGAAACCAAAGACAAAATTTGTCCAATATTTTGAACTTTGAGAATTCAATCTTGTGATAATGTTGTTCAAAAATGTTGAAGGTTATCGAAATAAATTATTCACTCTTCGCTCATCTGTGTTACCTTAGTGTGTGGAAATGTTCCAAATTTAATGCTCAGGAATGCAGCTCAGCCATGCCTCGGAGAATCTCAAAAACGGCAGTCTTTTTGCAACCTCTGACATGAGAATGACCAAAACTAGGTGTGAGGTGCAGGTGGGCAGGGAAAGGCTGTTTCTCCTGTTCTCAGTAAACATATGCCCTGTTCCTACTGTTACCTTTTTACAGCACAGAAGTGAAAATTTAAGGGAGTAGTATTTGAATTTGCAGCATAGTTTGTATAGTAGTCTTCCACGGGCAGATTAATATTTTGTATTAGTTCTTATCAACTGACTAACTCCTGGTGTGTAAAAATAGCTTTTCTGGGTGTGAGTTTTTAAAAAGGGATTTCATAAGGATTAATCACGCAATGTGTACTTGGACAAAATTTCCTCTAAAGTCAGTGRCACTGGTGTCTAATTGCAGAATATGGGAACATGCCCAAGAAGAGCATTCTGTGCTCAGAATTTGTCTTATATTGTGCTATTAGTCCAAATACAAAGTCTGGCACTGCTTTTCATGACGCGTGCTGCTCCACTAGTTCTGTCTAGAAACAAGCTCTTTTATGTGTAAAATATTTTTATTCTTTCAAATCAGTGTAACAAACAACACTAGGAAAAATCATTTTCTCTGAAAACTTCTTAAATTAGAAATGTTGTAAATATACAAATTCTGACATATGCCCTTTAAAACTTGTGCATCTACTGTTTTTATTTTCATCTTCTTTACAAGTTATATCTGTAATATTTAAAAATGTTCTATTCCAGCAAAACTATGGCTTTTAACCAAATAAAAATGTAAAGCCAACTTGCTCTAACATCCATCTGGTTTTCATTTTCTTATAATCTATAATCAGGAAATCCATTCATACATGACATATAATTTTTGCGCTTTCAAGTGGATAGTGGAATGCAATGTTCTGCATAGAGTCACATTTAAATTGATAATTGTCCAGGCAGAGTGTAATTTTGAAGTATAGGATGGAGAAAGGTTTAATCTATGTATTAGAAGTCTTATACTTTTTTTTTTTTTCTTCTAAATGTAAATGAGACCATTCTCTTTGGCGGATTTATCTGTAGATGGGACAGCTGCCTCAGAGCAGCCACAGCTTTCTGAGGAAGGAGGATACAGTTTAAAGAGATGGTTTAAAATTCAGGCTCTCCTTAGCTGTAAACCACATGCATGCCTTCATCCCTGATTTTAAAATGAGAGGTTGCTATATCATTGGCTTAAGGTCCACAGTCTTGCATTCTTGAGTCCACATTATACCAAAAGAATAACAATTTGGTGGCTGGAAGGAGAAAGGGTTATTATAAGGCTCCAAAACGCTAGCTGGCATAATATGCCATGAACAGCAGAAATCTACTGGTGAAAGGAAGATTGCAGTAGTTCTTAAAAATAATTTGATGTTCTAAAAATATAAATGGAAGAAAGGTTATCACTGTTCAAAATATTTTACATCAAAGCGTAGATAATATTGAAGGTCTGACTGATGTTTCTGAGTGCTATAACTTGGTAGGGGTGCATTATAATTTTCTCAATTCTTAGTAGAAAATGGTACTAAGTAAATCTCCTATGGAAAACAGGAGAAACCTCTTGTAAAGGTTTCCTTTTTTTCCAAAAAAACATGACCTTAAAAACGTAGATAAACACTGTAAAGCATGGTGTCTTTAAATGTCTTAGATCATATATTACAAAATGTAAAAAGTACATTGTTTCTTGAAATAGGTTGATTTTCACACACTTAACCAATGCTTGTCATGCAACAGATTTCACAAAGCAGTTTTACTTCCTTTTCATAAGATAGCTTCTGTATGAAGCCAGCACCAGAGAAGCTTCTTTTGCTTCATTTTCTTCTGTTTATCGCRTTACCATATAGTAACTTACTTTCAGTGTTTAGTGTTTTTGGTGTTCAGTTTGTCAAGCCACTGATGTTCAGCTTTTAAAAGGCACTGTCGTTTCTATAAAAATATCTGTGTATATTTTAAATGCCCCTGTATTTCTGATAACACGTAGAATTAATTAGGGCTTAAAACATAGCAAATCCACATGGAAGGCAAATTGTTCATTTAAAAAAACAGCCTACTGACATGAAATGGAAACTTCTTGCCTAGTGCTGAATTATTTCAGCTTCTAAGTGTAAAATACACTTTTTTATTTTTAATTAACACATTYTATCTCACTGACTGTAAGATAGTAATTAGATTAACTGTAAAGAATATTTTTCTTTACTATCTGAGCAATCTGAGTGTTTTTTAAGTTCTCACAATAATGCTTTTTGCAAACAGTCAAAAGATTATTATAATTAAAAGCATAGGAATAAAAAAGACAGACTAGACTAGTGGCTAATAGCAGATGCACAAAGATTATGGGAGTCAAGCAGATAAGGTTGGGACACAAGGTTTCACTAGTTTTCACAAGTCAGTCTTGTCCGGAGCCTATGCTGATATTTTTGTATATAATAGCCCTTGGTCRATTCTGTTCTCCACGAATTTGCTGATTTGATAAATACAAAATTAAAATTCAGRTATAATGTCATACTTAGCACATTTCATTATCTAAAGCTGAAAACAGATTCACCCTCATTTACTGTTATTTTTGGGGCCAGCTCCTAGACTTCATCAGATTTGGTTCCGTAATACATTTGTGTGCGTTGAGTGTGTAGACCCATGAGATGCTGAGTGCTTCATTGACTTTGGGACAGCAAAAGGAATTCTGGTCCAGGGCTTGTAATTCTGACATCTGCTCCCTGCTCACTAGCTCCTCTGCCTCCCCTACTTTTAGGCTATGTCACAACTCACTAGCTGTGAACCGAAGTTCCAAAGAAACAAAGTGAACAGAATGTCTTTCCTGAGATTTGCTTTCTTGGTATTTATGCTTGAAAACTTTCTCTTTGTGTATTAATGTTTGTACTCTTTYCTCACTATGAGCGGGCAGTTTCTGTATTGCTTCTCATGCTGTAGAGACAGAATTTCAAGCAAGCAGTAAAAATCACATCTTTTCCCAGACTTGTGTGGGTAGGGGATGAAATTGGATGAAAGAAAGAAGGTCTCGGTGGGATGTCAGGTCACTGTCAGTGTTGATAGGCAATTGTCAGGATTGCATAGTGACTATAGGAAACCCTTTTCGGAGAGAAGAAAAAAAAGAAAAAACACACATGAAGCATCTGGCTGCCTGAACTGAGGCTTGTAAAAGCAGCAAAGGAAGGAAGATGAAAGGTACGGAGGCATTTTCCAAAAAAGGACATACTGTTGCTCCCGTTGACTGTTGACAGAGTCAAGTCCAAAAAGTGTGGAGAAAGAGAGCAAAAAACGTTTAAGAATCTTCCTATTCCTCCCCCTGCCTTTTCTGGAAATTATAGCCTTGCTGTACTCATCCTTTGTTTAAAAACAAAACAAAATTGTGAACTGGAAAGGGCTGAGTCAGGCAAGTCAGAATCCTCTGTAGTTGTCAAGAAAACACAGCACAACTTTGACTTATTTTTAAAAATATACGGTTATCTGTCTTTCTGAATTTTCTTGTAAGGCAAAAGTTAGAGCTCACTTGCTATGAATGCCATGATGTTATGTTATGGTATATACCATAGTGCTATAAATGGAGTTAAATTTCTGCACATCTCTGGAATGCCAGCTGCCATGGAAGAGAGAATTTTAAGACCGATTGTTCCAAATACAGCACGATCTTTATTCTCCTGTATGGAGACATTGTGTGACACAAATCTTTACTTTGATTTTTTCTTTATTTGAAGTTTTTAATGTTAGCACTTACGACCCTTCTCTCTTCATATCTTATTTTCCTTTTTAAACAGGAAATGGGTATGGCAACCCTCGCAACTCACCAGGTCTGCTGGTCTCACCTGGCAACTTGAACAAGAATATGCAAGCAAAATCTCCACCCCCAATGAATTTGGGAATGAACAACCGTAAACCAGATCTCCGCGTGCTTATCCCACCTGGCAGCAAGAATACAATGCCATCAGTGGTAATGCATTTTCAAAGCTTTTTTGTTATTTCTTTCCTATCGTTCAGACCACAGATACTTAACATTTTCAGGGCCTGCTAAGTCCACTAAAATTGGTAGGAAAGCATTCCATAGTCTTTCTTGCTTGGTCTCTCCATCTGACCTTTAGGCCTGATATCATGCTGAGGWTGTAGGCAGGGCCTGCTTCGTTGCTTTTATTAAGCCATTTTTATTTCCTCCTTTTTTTTTCCTATTGGGTTACAAAATGAGAACAGTGTCCTGCACAGTCCAAACTTCTGCACTCTCTTTCCTAGTAACTGAAGGTCCTTTCCTGGACTTGTTATGAAGACTGAGTTATGAGACTCTGCATCACAATATTTTTCCTAAATATTTAGCCACAGAGATGTTCTGTCAATGGCTGATTAACTACAAATAAATGAATCTGAATTCTATCCCTCTCAACTCCAAAGGCAAATTTTTTTAAWGATGGCAGTAAAGAGGCAATAAATAGGTAGAGCAAGATAAACTGAAGCATCCGATGGCTGTATTGCCTGCCAGGATTAACAATATTTAAGCAGAGTATTATGATAGAAGGTAGAGTCATTAGGGTGTCATGTGAGTACCTTTCAGTTCCTTTCTGAAAGTGGGTTAGTGGTTGCAAGTAAATCTTTCATAAGTGATTTAGCATTAAAAAATGGGCTTGGTTAAAAAAGGATCTTGATAGTGAATTTCAGTGATGTTATAAAAGCATTTTTTTCCATTGTATAACAGACAAGCTATTAAAACAACTTCCAAGCCAGCTACTTTAAGTTGATGCATTATAAATTAACTTTGAATATCAAACTAAACCCCTGTAAATGTTATGCTGTCTTCTGAGAGGATGAGTAATAAGTAGTCTCCTACATGGCTATGCTCAAAGTCAACCAAGGCAGTGACAAACTGTCTCCATCGAAGGATTTATTCCAAGGTCCTTAAAACTGGTACTTTCCAAGGGATTCTGTAAATGGTCAGATCTCTTAAAACCAGGTATGGCAACATAATCTACAGCCACTGGGGCTGTGGAAGAAATAATGAGTTCTAAGCCAATGACTCGTGCTGAAAACTGGATGGATTATCTTCACAGTTGACACGTATCTCATCAGAAGGACAAAGATCACATCTAGGAACTGCTCTTTTTCTGAGCTGGGCTCAGAAAGTTTTTAGTTTGCTCTTCCTGTCAGGTGAAGTTCTTCATTATGCTATGCTATGTCTGCGTCCTGGCACATGCTTCCACTCACTATTTTCTAATGCTCCTTTCCTATGCTCTCAGTCTGAGGATGTTGATCTGCTTCTGGTAAGTGGTGGTGATGTTTATCTTAATAATGAAAAAAAAAGTCATCTGTCTCTGTAGATGAAGTTGTCGTAAAACGAATAGGGAAGCATTTACCATTGTTGTACTATGAACAAGAGTGCAAATCACCACTCATGAGCTCTGGCAGTATAGAGGACAAAGATGTACTTGTTGTGCATACTGAAATAATGCATGTTAAGACAGCTTTCCCATTGGTGATGCTTTGCTAGCATGTAATCTTACGCTCTTGAAGATGGCACTGTCTTATTGTGGGGTTTTTTGGCGGTTCCCCAGATATTTTAGCCTGAAAATCACAGAATTAAGAGATTTCTAGTGCAGTTCTTACAGCACGGCATCGAGTGTGTTAAAGATAAATGCGTTAAGTGCTTTGCTACCGCTCGTTCTTTGAAGTAGCTGCTGTCGTTAGGAAAAAATGGAGTAGTCAGAGCACCATCTGCTGGTCAGAGTGCAGTGTTCAGCTCTGCCACAGTGCTCCTGACTGTGGGAGGCAGAAAATGCAGGAGTGGGGTTTGCAGTTTGGGGGTGGGTTCTTTTTGTTTGTTTTGTTGTTGCTGTTGTTTTTTGCATTTGAATGGAAAGCAAAACCATGGGAATAGAGTTTACATATTCTATCAGTTTGTCACACGGTCTGTTTTTCTGTCTGCAATAAAAGCAATCCCACTTGTTACTAGCTCAGTTACCTAGGAGATACTGATGTAATGGGTTACTATGGTGACAACTGGTCTCTTGAAGGATTGTAAATGATAGGGTTGGCAGAGTTCATAAAAGCCACATGCTAAATGATTAATTTCTAGAAATCYGTATCAGCTTGTGTTCCTTATGTGCAAAACATACCCAGGAAGCTACTACACTGAAACCTGGTCGTTAATATGTTTATTTTACTTATTTTAAAAGAATCAGAGGATAAATAACTCCCAGTCTGCTCAGTCACTGGCTACTCCCGTGGTTTCCGTAGCAACTCCTACTCTCCCAGGGCAAGGGATGGGAGGATACCCATCAGCCATTTCTACAACATATGGTACTGGTGAGTATGGGACAAGAGGCAAAGCAGAGCGGGGAGGGCGCAGGACGCRGGCAAATGTCTGTCTCAGTTGCAGTGAAGCAGCTGATTTTAGTTGGGCTACACTGAAAACATAGCTCAATGCCGATGTGCTGTCACCCTTCACTTAGCTATTCTGAGTCTGTCACTGGCTAGAGACAGAGCTAGTTGAGAAATGATGTTTTTGTTCAAATGGAAAATTGCCTTGATAGCTTTCCTCCAGTGGCTTTTTTAAGAAATGTGGCTTAAAACAAACTACTTGATCCTCTTAATACAACAGGTAATTTCATCTAGTTCTTGAATCTTCCTAAAGCCATAAGGACAATGGGAGCAAGTGGTTTCATTGGTTTAAAACTGGAGTGCAGGAAGTTTGGGACCTGTCATACAGTTACCTGGAGAGGACTAGAAATGAAGGCCCCAGAGATCCTTTCCAGTCCTCACTGCACATTGGCACCATATGATATGCAAGCTGGATGTTTGTAGAGGAGCAACATGCATTGATCAGACACAGGCTTCTGCACAGAAAACTTTAACTGAAATACCATGGTGTTTTTCAAGTCTTTGCCTCCATGTAAACGCGTGTGTGGCTATGATGCATATATAGAGTAAGAATGTTCTGGACTTTGCAGATCCAAAAAAGCTCTGGTAAATTGCAGAGTAATTATTATTGTGTTATTTGCTTCTAAATTAACAAGTTGACTGTAGAGGAGAGTCTACTTTTTCTAGCTCAAMTTAGTATGATGGGTGTAATTAAAATTAAAAGGCTTATTAAGTGACATGTGAAAATTATGATGCTAGTTATTGTTTAATTGCTTCCTCCTTAATTCTCTTTTAATTGTTATCTTTTCTGTTTTCAAATCTAGAATACTCTCTGAGTAGTGCAGATATATCATCTCTGTCTGGGTTTAATACAGCCAGTGCTCTTCATCTTGGTTCTGTGACTGGCTGGCAACAGCAACACCTACATAATATGCCACCATCTGCCCTCAGTCAATTGGGGTAAGCAGTGCTTTCTTTAAAATACCATATTCGTCTACAGCAGCATCTCCAAGTAATCCCAAATATGCAATACATTAACATATCAGTACATATTTACTGCGTGTAACAGCTCAGTTTCCAGTATTTGAAACTATGTATTTTGTGAAAAATCTGTCAGGTAGCTAAAATTAAATATTCTATTTCCTTGGCATTTTCTCAGTAGTAAAGATTATTGCCTATGTTTCACTGTTTATTTCTTTAAATAGCACTTCATTTCAGCACTAAGCCAAAACCAAATACTTGTATAGTGCTGCTGTTTTATTTTGCCCATTATACTTTTTATTTCCAGTCACTATAGCATAAACTCTAATAACAACAAAAAGATTGAAAAATTTCTGAATATTTTTAATAAGAATGACATAAGAATTTGATCTCGGATTAAGCCTTACCCTTACATAATGATCACATACTCCCATCTGCTCAGCTGTGACATGTGAGTTTCATTGCTTTGGACCTGTCTTATACGAACAAATCACAATTAGTCCTAACAACTTCTCAGCCCTAGAAGACTCCCAGTCATTTGCCTGTGCTGAGGAGGACAGGTAATTGCACCCCCTAGTGACTAACTTCAAGAGTTTTTTTCAGAATTGGTAAAGTACATTGTTAAATTATTTCAGTATTGTTGAAAGTGTGAAATTTCACACAGGGAAATCACATAAAGCAATATTGGAAAAGCAACCTATTGACTAATTCAAGTAAATTTGAAAGGTATAATTTTTAAAAATCCTGGCATTTCCCATTTTATTGGGTAAGATGCTAAATATTCATTAACACTCCACTCAACCTAAGGTTTTGTCTAGCTGTTTGAATTAAGAAAGTTTTCATTGTAAAATTGTAAACTGAAAGTGAATATTCACTAATAGAATTTTGATTTTAAAACATTGGAAATTAAACTTTTTTTGGTCTTTCAGAAAGAGGTGTTTTACATATGTGCACTGATTTTTACAGGACAGCTGCCATAATCTGAAAGCACTTCATACTATAAATGTGGCTCAGATTTCAAATTTCTCCTTCTAATTTATCTGACCACATTTTGTAACTTACTGTAATTCCCTTGCCATGTACAAACGCCTTGGGTTTTTAAAACTATACAGATGTTTGGAGGAAAAACACACTTTTTCAACTCCCCTTATAAATATATAAGTCTGTATGGATACTAACCGCTTAAAAACATGCAATGGAAATAATCGCTGTGTTAGAAAAAAATTAGCTTTAATACTTTTCCATTATGTTTCTTTTATTTTCTTTTTGAGGTTTGTACTCTTCCTGGGGCACCAGACTAACTATACAATTAAAGACATAAAGTCTCAAATAAATCGAAAACTCACATGTTAGACATCAATGTATAACTTTACAATAAGCTGACTGTTTTCAGTGGTGTACCAAAAAATGTAATAAGGCTATTCGGCTAACCCAAAAAAGTATAAATTATATCCTAAACTACTACATACCTTTTCAGATATGTCACACATCATCATCTGTTTCTAATTCATATCACAGAAAGCTGAAGTGTAGTGTGGTGGCTKGTGGAGTACTTTCTGAGTGACTACTCTTATTAATTCTTTCAGTGATTTCTAAATGAATTCCACTATGAAAGCTGCTTCACTGACAGTTCTGGAGAAGTCTTCTGGTGCATGCAGAAAATAACAAGCAYTTCTTGATTTGATTTTAGTTGTTGAGCTACATATACAAAAAAAACTATTCCAAGTTCTGGATTATTTAACATTTGTGAAAGCACACAGACCATGTCCAGTCTGCATCAGTTGAGCTAGAATTTGCAGGGGAAAAAAATGAAACAATCATGTAAAACTCCAGTTGCCTGAGACATTTGATAAAACAGACTCCCTGAATCCCTGGGATGTGCGGGTAGTAGCTGAGTGAGGTCACATATCAGGAGGTAGTGGAAGCTGCAAGACATTTGTCCATCAGCAATAGGGTGTATACACCCGAAATGTAAGAGGTTTTTGCCTGAATATTGTTGCGATATCTCCTATGCGGAGGAGAGGCTCGCTGCTTATTTAACATGGACCAGCGAGTCAACCAGAAATTAATCACTTATCAGGACAGGACTCTGTTCCTGGCTTTCCAATTAATAGTTTATATGCTTCAGGTACAAGTCCATTTCATGCAAAACCTTCTTTTTCATTCATACTTCTCAGTCTGAGAGAGGATCTTTTCTGCCTTAAGTGTCATCTACAGGTGAAAGTTTGACTTTCATCAAATATCAGGGCAAGCACAGAAAACCTATCAGAGTATTTCATCAAAAACATCTTCAGTATATAACTTCATACACGAGGGAAATTTCTTCAAAATACTACTGAAAGGAACAAAAGTTTTGACCAAATCTGTGCTTACTATTGATTTGTTCTATGATTCTTATCAAGAAAGCAGACTAATCAGCAATGATAAATTTTGATTAGCTAGTARTCATAACTGATTTGGGGCAAATATTTTCCTCTGAGCCTTTTTTTAGTAAAGAATTTAGAGTCAGTGACATCATATTTTGTGAATTTTTATTAATTTTGCCAACATTCTCATTCTAAATAAGACCCCAAAATATTTCGGATTAAGCCAATGGTTTTATTCCACCATTRTAAGTGAAATGTTCAGTTTCAAATTATTCTTTAAGGATAAAATTAAAAGTGTGAAAGCTAATCAAAATGTCCTGGCACAGAAATTATTATTCTGCTTTTTTACATTCATAAAAAAAATCTGGAAAAAAGAAAAAGAGGATAAAAAATACTTTACTTTTATCTGAAGAAAAACAGGGAGGGGATGGATATTCTTTTGAATTATTCAGAAGTCAAAAATATCCACTCTTCTGTAAGGTACAGACAAAACTAAATTTTATTGTACATATCCAATGTTACTTTTGTGATTCTGTATATACATTTAAGAACAACAACAAAAAGATATTTAAAGTGATGAGGTAAGCTAAATTAGAGAAACAAATATGGATGTGCAAAAATATATGTGAGACTCTTTCTTCCTTCAACAGAGGTCCCTTTCCCTCTATAAAAATCCATTTGATGCACATCCATGTAATCACTGGCCGTCTAGTCAGACCTGCCCTTCTATCTGTGCATGCTGAGCTTCAGAATCAGTTGGAAATTTGAATCCAAAGCAGATCCAATCTCAGGGCATCAAGAACTAAAGCCACTTGCAGCTTGTTGCATCCTGACTGGCATTGCACTTGTTAGGCAGCAGAGGCAGGCAGATGCATAGTGTTTAACTCAGATAGGAACCAGTGTTCCTCCTCTGTGTTTGCTCAGTTCTAAATAATAGTAAGATTTTCACTCATACTGATCTGAGTATGAACTGCTGTGTAAAATGAAAACTTTACTATTCCTCCTTGTCCCCATAAAATGAGATGTTTCTGTACAATATGTGAGAAAAATGAGCACATTAATGTGAGCAGGCTCTGTGGCACTTATTAAGTGTTTATAATTCTACACAATCCTTTCAAGTCATTTGCTTTATTTTCTCTGTGGACTTACCACATACAAAACACATCTGGTTTTCAGTGAACTTACAGTATATTTCAAATGACAAAGTGCCTTGACARTAATTATATATTTATATGAAACAACTGTGTAAAAAATATACAGAAGCAGCTGTATCCACACTCAAACACACACACAGAGAATTAATAGAGCAGCAAAAAGATATCTGCATTTTTTTTGTAATACAGAAAGCTTCCATTCTAAATAGAGATCAATCTTCTATTTAGAATACAAGACTAAAGACTGCAGCTAAGTAAGTACTCTTTTACCATTCGCACTGATGTGTAACAATAGATTTATTAGCCTTATCATAATTAGCTTTATCAACTTACATGAAATACGGTGAATTGTTCCAGGAATTTTAACCAAATAATGTAAATTACAGTCGCCAAACCTCTTTTTGGAACTCATTTTGGAAATAATTCTAGCATAAATGGATTTTTAAAAAATCAGCTTAAATGAGAATTTTGAATTATGATTCATATCAGTTGTTTTAATATTTATACCATTTGAAACATCAAAAATATAGTCATGTCTGAAATTAGTTTTTCTATTTACAAACAAATATATTCCAATTGCAGGCCAACCTGCAGTATTTCTTAAGTATTTCTTAATTTCATACCCAAGTTACATAGATAACTTCATTAATGAGTCTCAAAGAATCTAAAGAAAAATCTATAGAGGTGCATTTTCATACTCACTTCTGAAACACACTTTAAAATGTATCATTGCAATATAACAGTACTGGCTGTGTTTCTTGGAAAATGCGGCTTGTTGCTCTAGATTTCTTCCTCTGGGGGCTGTAACAGAATAGACTGCATGTAAAGTCAAGTGTGTTCCACATGAACAAATTTGACTAAATCTGATTGTTTTAACTAGCATGGGTTTGTAAGTGTCTTAGATGTTGCTAAATGGCATGTCGCCTACTTATATGAAACATTTGGAAACCAAATCCTCAGGTTCCACCATCCTCTAGGGACTTTCAGGTTTAGCTGTAAGCTTGGCATCTAAAATGTATCTTTTCGTATATGCTGACATGGCAGCCTTTTTTTCCCAGGTAAAGTCCTGGTATCTCCCAAGTAAAAGAAAAATAAAATCACTGGAAATGAAAAGCAAAACAAAAGCCAGGAATATATTCTTATTCTTGTTGGATTTGTTTCAACAAGTTTTCAACAAAAGAGTAGAATGTTTCACTAGATGGAAATGACACAGTTTGATATTACAGTTTCTGATGTGTGTTTACTAACTACCTAAAAAAGCAAAAAAAGACCTGCTTGCCAAAAATGTGCTTGCGTTTTCTATGGTGAGGGCTGTTATTCTCTAATTCTGACCTATGAAAGGGATCACTGCAAATTTAGACAAGCTGTTCTATAAGCTGTTCTATATTCAAATGAAGGGTAGGTGAAAGGAATTGGAGGTGTTGGTATTTGCTCTGTTTTCTGATAAGATCCTTGCATTTTTGAACATTGCAATGATCAGTGATAAAAGCAGTTGGTATCAATAATGAAGCCACATATTACAATTTCAAGTATAAATTTGTCAAAAGGAAACAACATTTTGCTTTTCTCAATGTTATTCTAGTAGATTTTGCTTGAGTAAAAATTAAATTCAGTCAGTGGACTTTCAAAAAAAGTGTAGCATTCAGTAAATGGAAATGACCATATCTGAACTTAACCATTTCTTCTACAAGCTTAAGCATGCCTCCAAATCTCCAAATGTCTTCTGCTTGCTGTAAAAATGTCTGCACATCCCTTTGGTTTTAAAGTCTTGAGTAGCAGAGTGGCCTGTTGCCTCTACTAACTTCAGTCTCTCCCTGTGTAAAATCTTACTGTTAGAAACCTTGTAACTGTGTCCTTGGGATTAGACACAAACTTCAGCCTCATAAGTGGTCCCAGCACTAAAACATCAAACAGAATAGGGATTACATAGAGAACTGTAGTTTAATACTAAAATGACAGTTTTTACCAGTAGGTGGTGCCTTTGTGCAAAATATTCTTCAGATGCAAGTGATCACATTTGCTCTCCTGGAGATAATATGCAAGTGTCAGTCCTCACTCTCCCGTCTGCCTTCAGCTTTCTTCTGTCGCTGCCTGCCCACAAAAACACACATAAAGAACACAAACTTAGAATAGGTACATAGCTTGCCTTTTGAAAAGCTGTAGAGGGACAATTTCTCTTGACRTTCTTGACGTTGGACAGAGTTGGCCAAATTAGTATATTCCTCTGAGGCTTTCCACAACYCGTCAAATCCTTTTTGGTAGTTAATTCATTAAAAATAAATAACTAAATAAATAAAAGTAGTAGTTTTCATGTAGGAATTCATCCATTTATACCACACAGTCATAKCTAAAACCTTCCTCTTCTGTGGCATTGTATTAACACTGATCCAAGGACCTGTACATTCAACTCTATTCCAAAAGGTCTGACAGGTAGAGAGCCCAAAT
Source organism: Eudromia elegans (assembly GCA_003342815.1). Taxonomy (NCBI): domain Eukaryota; kingdom Metazoa; phylum Chordata; class Aves; order Tinamiformes; family Tinamidae; genus Eudromia; species Eudromia elegans. Next base: position 1,493,826 of record PTEX01000130.1, on the reverse strand, counting down.
TCAATTGCACCTAGTTACATGTCCAAATGCACAATGAGGAAAGTGCTTTGGCTCATTTGAACTAATGGGCTCAGTCCCAGCAGAAAGGCCAGGCCTCCCCTGTGCACACAAACACAGAGTAATTTTGAAGAAACCTACAGGTTTTTCCAGCAGTGCAAAGGCTCACCTTACAAAATCAGTTATGAAACTTAGGAAAAGAAATAAAATAATAAAAGAGAGAATGAAAGACAAAGACTTYGTCAACTTTCTTTCAATCCTGGGGCACACCAGAGGTGCCTGTTGAGATGCTTTCATCTCTCCAAATTTTTTCTGCATACCTCCAGTGAACAGTGCTTATACTCTCCGCATGCACTGTTACTGTGTGAGCCTTTCCACTGATGTTCTGTATGAGTGTTTGTGCATTTCTGGGGGCTCCATGCCTCCTCAGTCTGTAACTGGGTTTCCTTTCCTCCTACAGAGCTTGCACTAGCACTCATTTATCTCAGAGTACAAATCTCTCCCTGCCTTCTACTCAAAGCCTCAACATCAAGTCAGAACCTGTTTCTCCTCCTAGAGACCGTACCACCACCCCCTCGAGATACCCACAGCACACGCGCCACGAGGCGGGGAGATCTCCCGTTGACAGCTTGAGCAGCTGTAGCAGTTCGTACGACGGAAGCGACCGAGAAGATCACCGCAACGAATTCCACTCCCCCATTGGACTCACCAGACCTTCGCCGGACGAAAGGGAAAGCCCCTCTGTTAAGCGCATGCGGCTCTCTGAAGGATGGGCGACATGATAGCATTATTACCTACTAGTTTTTTTTTTCTTGCAGTGTGTGTGTGTGCTATACCTTAATGGGGGTGGGGGGGGGTCGATATGCATTATATGTGCTGTGTGTGGAAAAAAAAAAAAAAAAAAGTCAGGTACTCTGTTTTGTAAAAGTACTTTTAAATTGCCTCAGTGATACAGTATAAGGATAACCAGAAATGCTGAGATAAGCTTAGCACTTGAGTTGTACAACAGAACACTTGTACAAAATAGATTTTAAGGCTAACTTCTTTTCACTGTTGTGCTCCCTTGCAAAATGTATGTTACAATAGATAGTGTCATGTTGCAGGTTCAACGTTATTTACATGTAAATAGACAAAAGGAAAACATTTGCCAGAAGTGGCAGATCTTTACTGAGAGAGAAAGCAGCTGTTATGCAACATATAGAAAAATGTACAGGTGTTTTGACAGACCCAACTGTTGGGTGGCCGTGAATCAATGTTAGCAAGAGACTGGGTCACCTAACATACCTAAAATGCTCACAAACACGCAGGCATATCATTAGAGTATGGCACTCACATAAAAGGATCAAAGACATTTAAAGAGGACCATACTTGTAAAAATGTTGAGTTTGAGGGCTAACATATTTAATTTTAAAAAAAAAATCTGGGTCTGCATCACTTATTAAAAATAAAAAAATAAAAATATGTACATTACATTTTGCTTATTTTCATATTAAAAAGTAAGAGTTTGCAAAGCATTTGTGGCTTTTGTAGTTTCCTTAAGCCAAAATGTGTTCTTTTTTCCCTGATAGCTTCGCTAATCTTTTGAACAGTCCTGAAGAAAACAGAGGACTTTTTGTATAGAAAGCACTACCCTAAGCCATGAAGAACTCCATGCTTTGCTAACCAAGATAACTGTTTTCTCTTTGCAGAAGTTTTGTTTTTGAAATGTGTATTTCTAATTATATAAAATATTAAGAATCTTTTAAAAAAATCTGTGAAATTAACATGCTTGTGTATAGCTTTCTAATATATATAATAATTATGGTAATAGCAAAAGTTTTTGTTATCTTAATAGTGAGGGAATTATATTTGTGCAGTTGCACATTTAACTATTTTCTCTCAGTTTTCTTTTACTGGGCATACGCTTTACAGATCCGAGTCAGCTGTTGAAAGACTGATCTGTAAAAACTTAGAGTTTACCCATGGTGTAACAACCTGAATCCTTTTAATACAACATTTTACAATCATTTGGGTGAACTGCGATCCATTGTATATACTGATTAGTTCTTTCATGCTGTTTTGTGCATTGTAACAAGTTAAGGGCCCTTCTATTACTTGCGTCCTGCGTATCTTGTAGTTTTTCACGGGTTAAATGGCAAAGCAGCATCCGTTGGGCCTTTCTTTTTAATGAAGCTGGTGTTTTGCCTGTTAAAAGGGGATATATAACTTTTACAGCTCTCAGGCATGTGAGGGCAGGGGAATATTTCCAGAAGTGGAAGAAAGAGTAGAAAATGAGGGATTGGCACCAACATACCTGCTATAAAGATGACTCCCTTTTCTCACAGATTTGAAAATTTTAAAGGTTATCGATTGAAGGAGCATTCAGAAGTGCATTTACTCTACACAGCCAACACTGGCCATCAGATCACCCTGTTTTCCCAGACTTTTGTGATCACATTAACTCACAGGGGAATATTGTAGAACAATGCTCCCCGTGTATGACACCCCAGCAAGGGCTGCATCAGCAGCTGGCATCACATTCTTTCCTGCCTTGTATTGTTCCTTTGAATAAAATCACCTAAGCAGAAGGAATAGATCATTTGTTTTAAGTTCCTCTTTGTCCCTCCTGCTTATTAGAAGAAAATGGTATATTCAGTTTAATCTTTTTGTTGGAGGGAAACAATGTTTCAAGAAGAGGTTAGTGCTGTCATAAACCTGACAATATTTCTCCTTTTCCAAGAGGTGTTCCAACTCTCACTTGCATACACTGGCACTATGATGAAGCTGCAAGAGCTCAACAGCAGCACCCACAGAAGATGCTGTTAGGGGAAATACACCCTCTATTTCCCACCTGCACCTGCAGCTGCTGCGCAGTGCTCAGTGGCAGAGTCTACCTCTCTGTAGTAGCCGCCGATGAGCAGACTACAGTGTGCACTATAACCTCTGCTTTCCCCCTGCTACCCCTTGCGTAAGCCTGCCTACCAGGACACTCTCAGCCATGCGGGGGACAGTGCATGATTTGGGAGCTCTTTAAGCAGAATACTGTGCTCCTCATGCATCCATCTTCTCTCACATAGTGATCCACAGGGTAAAGAAAAAGATATGCATGAGTTGTTTTCTTTAATTGAAAATGGGGCCTGTAGTTAATTTTAAAACACAAAACTGTTTTTTCAAAACCACTTTCTTCACCTTTGGATAAATGTATATTCTCTTTCTGAGAATTTTAAACTATGGTGTGTCAAAAATATGCAACTATATCACAAATGTACCTTGTCATTTCAACAAAAAAGTACAACTTTATCAGTATTGTAGTAGAAACTTGTCAGTGGGATGGGGGAGTCAATCTATTGAAATATGAAGAATAGCCATATTAGTAGTTTACCTTGCAGTTTGCCTCAGCAACACATGAGAAAGGAAAATTAGCATTCTTAAGGGAGATGCGGTGTAATACATTATTGCAAGTAACTAAGCAGAAAGTAGTGTGAGAAATATTTGCCTGGGCAATTTATATTAATTCTGACAACAGTTTTTATACAAACACAAACAGAATCACATGCAAATGGATGCCAGTCATCCCTCTTTTCCTGCTACTGAGGGCAACTAATGTATGCTGGCAAGAGTGTGGGGGATAATACATATTTGTAAACTGATCTAGTGAAAAGAAGCACAACTTTGATTGTGAAGTCACTTTCTGTAAACTATAAGTGTCTATCTTTCTCTGTTCCTTTATCTGTACCTTATCATGTATTGTATTTGCAAAGCTAATTTGGGTTTATTGTGTGATTCCTTTGTATTTAAGGAGTTTGGGGCAGAGCCCTGAAAGAGTATTAACATTTACTTTACGTTAACCCATGCTATATAATGTTTTAGGCAACATTCTTAATTGCAAGTTGAAACATCAGAAGTGGCATTTGAGACATCTCCAAGCATTGTTACAGCTAAGTTAATCCTCTGTTAAAGGGTGTTGTCAGTTAGTGTCCACSTGCTGGTGACAATTACATGATATACCCAATCTGCGCGATCTATGTGTTGTATGCATTGAGCCATTCACAGGAAAGCTTTTATCATTTTGATGTTTTTCAAAAGTTGTGTTTTATAACAAAATGGCTTATATTTTTCCCAAAAGAAGAATTTAGCAATTTTTAATGAATAATATAAGAATATCTGTTGTTCTCAGATCTTTTTTCAGGTAAAGCTAATGTAAGAATTAAAGATCTCCTAAACTGTTTTCAGAATGTCAACCCTTTTGTATTGTATGTGTTATTCTATATACCCTCTTCTATCTATAATCCTGACAAAGCTGTTTTGTTTTCCTTTTTCCTTCGCCTTGAAGGTAAATGCTTTGTAATTTTTTAAAAGCCACTGGAAACCTCAATAAAGGCTGTTGCCTAAACATGGCATACTTCATCTGTTCCTGTTTGTGCCATCTGCTGTGATGTCGTCACTTATATGGCATTAATTTCCTGCCACTACAGGTCTCTTGAAGGACTGATGGAACATTGGTATCTGTTAGAATGCTTCAGACTGTAGATGTAATAAAAGGCTTTTGTTAATATATTTTAACCAAAGATGTGGAGCAATCCAAGCTTTGAGCCACAGACCTTCTGCATGAAAAGTATCCGTTTGATTGTTTGAGTAATCAGATGTTGCATTCTTACCCTCCCTCCTCATACCTCAGACTGATCCATACCTCAGTTTGATTTAAAGAGGTCACTTTAGTAACTCATTAGGAAAAAAAAAAAAAAAAAAAGCAGTACCAGAGTCTTTTGTGGAGTGACTAGTGGCAGACCTGGGTTACCACAGGCGTTACACTTGGATTGCTTCAGATGGTTTGTTGTATCCTGTTTTCTTTTTTCTTTTCCTTTTTTTCCTGGAAATTTGTTTCCATAAAACAGTAGTAATTACAAAATAGCTTGTAAATGGGGGCATACAAGCATTTGCAACAAATATTAAAATAGAGGCTCACAGCGGCATAAGCTGGACTTTGTCGCCACTAGATGACAAGATGTTATAACTAAGTTAAACCACATCTGTGTATCTCAAGGGACTTAATTCAGCTGTCTGTAGTGAACAAAAAGGGAAAATTTCAAGATTCTCCTGCTGGAAATAGGTATAATTTGTATTTTGCAGACAAATCAGTAAAGTTACTGGCTTTCTTAGTGATACGGTGTCTGTGGTGCATTTTTTTATTAATGTTCCTTTTTTTTCATGTGTTGACACTGTAATATATGAAAGTATCAGCACTTCAACAAAGAGCAGTTGACTCAAGGTCTCTATCTTGTGCTTAAGGCGGGAAGTTAAGTACCTGCCTTCCATGGCACCCTGAGCGTCTCAGTGCCACCCCACCACACGTCATCCCACAGAGCCAGAGAAATTCCATTACCCCCACTTTACAGGCATGACTGTGAACAAAAGAGGWTAATGGCCAGATATGCCTACTTGCTTGAAATCGAAATCCTGTCTCAGAGAAGCCTGGGTGTTCATTACTGAACTGAATGAAGTTCCCTATCTCGAGGAAGGTGGCGGTGCCACTTGTGCTGCTGCTCGAGTCGGTAGTGCTGCGTGTTTGGGATAAGGCTGGCTCGCTCTGGCCCTCCCTTCTGACCTGGTAGAGCAGGCAGGGGAGATGGTGCCTGGCTCACCCGCCCCCTGCCTTGCGTCCAGGCTCCCTTGCAGCCGTATCCGCCACCTTCCTAGCACAGGGAAGCATGCACAAAAACAAACAAAGTCTGTGTCAAAAGTTTGGAAGTCGCACATCTCTGAATCTACTCCTTATRTATTCTCTAGTATGATAATTTCATAGGAACTGCGTCAAAACTAATATAGTCACTTTGGTCTACTTTTTGAGGTGTGGTTTTTTTCCCTGTGCTGTTATTTACTTGCTATATTTAACAACTTTTTTTTAACAAGTGTTAGTGAAGAGTTGGGYACAGCATCATAATTAGATATTAAAACAGAGATTAAATGTAATTGCTTTCGTTACMTAATATGTTTTTCTCAAGTAAAACACTTTTTGTCATTATTAGTAAGGACGACCAAAACATTCCTGGAAATGCAGCAGAACTGGTAACACCCACAGAAAYCTTWAAAAATTAWTTGTGAGTGCTTGTCCTGTGATTCTATGAATCATAGAATGKYTAGGGTTGGAAGGGACCTCYAGAGGTCATCTAGTCCAACCCCCCTGCACACGCAGGGTCYCCTAGAGCATGWGGCACAGGGTGRTGTCCAGGCGGGTTTGGAAGATCTCCAGAGAAGGAGACTCCACCACCTCTCTGGGCAGCCTGATCCAGGGCTCTGTCACCCTCACTGKTAAGAAATTCTTTCTCAAGTTCCTGTGGAACTTTTGGTGCCTCAATTTGTGGATGTTTCCTCTAGTTCTATCACTGACCACCACTGAGAAGAGGCCAGCCCCCTCCTCCTCACTCCCTGTCTTGAGATATTTATATACATTAATCAGGTCCCCCCTCAGTCTTCTCTTCTCCAGGCTGAACAGGCCCAGCTCTCTCAGCCTTTCCTCATAGGGCAGATGTTCCAGGCCCCTAATCATCTTCGTAGCCCTGCGCTGGACTCTCTCTAGCAGCTCCACATCCCTCCTGCACTGGGGAGCCCAGAACTGCACACAGGACTCGAGGTGCGGCCTCACCAGGGCTGAGKAGAGGGGCAGAATCACCTCCCTCGACCTGCTGGAGACGCTCTTCCTAATGCAGTCAGTCATCTGATGAATAGTGATAATGTTATGTCAGTTTGGGAAAAGGAAATATTTAGCAAATAGAACCTGCTCTGTACCTTGCTTTGCTACTTTTTTCTCCAAGAGAATAACCAAATATGTGCACACCGATTACTTTGCTTTAGATTATGCAAGGCAAGGCTTTGCCTGTCCCATTACTCTTTCCCATGTATGCATATAAATGGAATTCTACTTTTCTCTGGTTTGGGGAAGTTCAGGCCATTTAGTGATAGCAAATGAGATGTTTTTATTTTGGAYTCATCTGTGTGCTGTGCTTGACATTTAGTGTAGTGAGTATTCAGAGCTTCTGGCTTAGCTAAGTCTATATTGTACTCTATGCAGTGTATCTAAACATGCCCAAGGTAATTTTAATTGTTATTAGCAGGGATTACAGCTAGCAAGAGAGGAGGAGTACCATGGTGTTCTCTACTAGCAAACTTCCTGAATATTTCTTCAACTTCCAGAAGATTTTGGGGCATGCACTGAGTTCYATTCTCGCTGCTAAGATAGTTCAGAGCTAACAGGGATGCCGCTGTGAACGATGAATTTGACATGAGTACATTGCTTCTAAAAGCTCTGAGGCATTTTCCTAATTCTCTTTGCTACCCTGTTCTCCCCTTGTGTTTCTGCCTGTGATTCTTTCATATCCTGTCTAGAGCTTTCAGCTTCAAGTACATGTTCTTTTTTGTCTGGACAATGGCCTGTAAGTTGTCTTAGGCTAGAATATATATTGTGTCATTTTGGGAGGGAGGAAGGCTTTCTATTTTTGTTTGGTTTTTGGTTTATATCACTGGTAGCTATGAAGGTTTCACTTCTTTGCCAAGGGACAGCAGGTGAAATAATAGTGTGTTTCACTGTAAGAGACTGAGACTTAAAAGTAATAACAGCCACAGTTGGTGTAAAACAGCCCTGCCGTGGCAGTGTGTTGCATAGTCTGTGTTCTGTGCGTGCCTGAGCTGCTCAGGATGGGAGGTGCACTCTCACAGCAAAAGGCAGCATCCTGTAGTAAGTATATGTGAAGGTATGAATGTTGTGGAAACCAAAATCTCGAAAGTGGAAATAGGCAAAAAGCATCTAGTGTCTGAATCACAAGAGCTGACGAGCCAAGGTTCAGCAGTCAGATCAGCAAAATGGCAAGAAGAAATGCCTTTACCTGAATGCATTCCGGGAGAAAACGTGTAAGGTCAAGTCACAGAAAGCAGAACACAGAGAAAGGAAGACATTTCATATTTTTAGGAGATTCCTAAATTTCTACCTTTCTTTGGCTAAATATCTGAATATATGTCAAAAAGGTGGTGTCTGAAATGCCACCCTTTTATTTTCCTTTGATATTTTTCTATATAAAAAAAAAAGAGATATTTGCTCATCAGAGAAAACATCACTTATCTGTCATTTACTGAATTGCTTGTGAGTTAGCTCAGGAAGGTTCCTGGCCTACATCCTTAGGCCTGAGTATGCTTAAAACACAGCCTAGGTCAGGAAAAGGAGCCTAGTTTCAGCAGTGCTGTGAGGCTCTGGATACTGAACCCTTGTTCAGCAAAGCTGAAGGTGTGAACGTGGAAGAAATTGCAGTGTGGCTGTTGCCTCACAGCAAGCACTCTACTCCTCCATAGGTAAGCCTGTGAAAGGATAATACAGGCTGTCATCTGAAGTAAATTTGCCTCTGCTTAGGGAAGCCTAAGTCACTGTTTTGCAGTTTTCTATGCTACATTAGGAGTTTTTTGGAAAGGAACCAAGAACTAAACTAAAAAATACCATTAGGATATCCTCTGCAGATGTGCTCTTACAGAGAGAAAAGCAGATCTAATGTAAGTTGCCTCAAGATGAGCTGGGAACAAGTCACCTTTTAAAGAGACATTACATTAAATGGATATGAGGGAGTTTATATAAATGTGGTGTGGCGAGGGCAGATGTGCAAAAAACAACTATTGACTCTTTCTCAAAATACAGGAGCCAAAGGATGTCCAAAGAGCTCATCAGGCAGCAGGTTCATAAGGAAGTATTGCTTCCACATCACATAATTAAGTAGAGGAAGTCACTGCTGTGCAGTGTTGTGGAAGCCAAAAGCATGGGTAAATTCATAAAGGATTAGGTAAGTTCACAGGAGACAGCTCTGTTTGTCCTGTCGAAGATCCCAGTGCAGGTATAGCTCCCAGCTAATGGAGAGAAAGAAGGTTTTCCATTACTTAAGGCTGGAAAACAAGAGGTATTTTAGGGAGGAGGTCCACACAATCCATGCGCCTTAGGTTCCCYTCAATGCCCCCTATAGATACTGTCAGGGACAAGATAACAAACAACTTTTGATCTGATGCCATACGGCAGCTGTTAGGTCTAGCTATCATATAACCATTCTTTTTTTCTTATAAATCCTCTTTTTCAGACCGTGTATATTGATTTTGTGGCAACAGAAATGAATACAGTACAAATAAAGCAGTATGCATAATAAACCAAGAGCTAAAACTGTCAGGGTTTTCCATTTAGTATGGCCTTGCTTTTTCAATATTGTGGGCATACCCAGTTGACTTAAGTGTAAACATGCACCTGTTTGTTTATTCCACAGCAGCCAGGGAAAATGAATAACTGCATAAATTACAGATGCATGAGTACATTTAAGGATGAGTGATTGATAGAATTAATGGGCATGTACAGGAATGAGACAATATCAGTGTGTAAGTATGAGGGTGGAAAATGAAAATAGAGAGGTGACACAAATACAGACCTAGACCTGTAATTTCAAATACCTACTGTTCAACTAAGCACTGGGACTTTTCTCAAAAGACAAATTTGTAGGTATCTTGTAACGTGGCAATTCATGCACTGGGACTACCCCCAGCATACACAAAATTAATCCCATATGTACATATGCCAGGGTTAGGTATCAAGCTTTAATTAATAGAACACTCACATGCAGAGGATACATAATGAAATCTTTGTGCACTGAGAGAGTACCCAAGTACATAGGAGCTAGCCAAGAACAGCATTACAAAGCAAACACACTCCATGTGTACATGTCAAGGGGTTAAGATGGCTTTTCCAAGCAGTCCATTGGACCAGTTTACAAGTGGATGTGCTAGGTTAGCCATCCCTATACAGCCTTTCTCATCTATATGTGGGTTGACCGCCTTAATAGAAGGTATACTGTAGTTTAAAGAAAATTATGGGCTAAGTGCAAAAAATGCTGAGTGAAATTCCAGAGGGTATGTTACACGGATCAGACTCAAAGAGTTTCCAGGTTATGGTTCTCCTGCCTAATATCCTGGCCTGCAGCATTTTAGGAGTTTCTTAAGATGTAATTAGTAATAGTGAAATTTTAACTAATCAACTTTATAAATAATCTAGCCATTAAATTATTTATTGAGAATAATTGAAAACTCATGAAAAATGTTTGACAGATACAGCATAAACATAACAATTACTTTAAAAATACCCAAGTTGCATTAGGATATAGAGATGGATGTTGAGCCCCTGGCCAGACACAACTTCCTGCAATGACTTCCTCTCTGTTTTTGATATGTGACCAATCTGTTAACAACTCAAACATACAAAGTTGTAAGAATCTTCCAGAAAGACAGACTTTGTACTGAGACAGGATAGAAGCAGACAACTAGACAAACTAAATAGCACACAAGAAGCATCATTTCAGCAGTTTATTTTTTTAACTTGCTCTAGATCTAAGTTCTTGAGTGATTAAAATGTAACAGTTGCCTTTAACGAGCTGTGGAGCATCTAGTTCTGCATCTAGTTCGTTATCTGCCCTTTATCCCTGCTGCGTCCAAGTATCCCAGTTGTCCAAGGAGCAGTTGGTTCGGAGTGTCCAGACTAGAATCAACCTGCAGAGCAAGCAAAGGAAAGCACCAGTAGAACAACTTCTAGACACTTTTTAAAGGTGAAAGACCTTGAAAAAAGTAACAGCAGCAAGACTGCAATCCAGGTTAAAAGAAAAAAAAAAAAAAAAGACTGATCATCACTCACAGGATTATGATACAGGTAAGGATTTCTGAAGCACTGGGCAACTTTTTTCTTTTTATTTTAGCAGAGGAAGCAAACAACCTGCCTTCTAAAAACATAAGACACATTTTTCTGAGGCAGGCTTGATACCCTTTTTCCTGCAGGATGAAATTMGGTACACCCTTATTTGGAAAGATTTTGGGTCTTCTTACACACAATAGATGATACCCACAAATCACCTGAATTTATTATTTGCACTTCTCCCTGCTGCTGGCCCCTCTGAGCCTCTCGCCTGTTAAACACTAGCTGCATTTTGCAATAGAGCTGTCTTTCTGAGCCAGTGCATTGCATATATAACTTTAACATTCCTATCTTTAGCCCTTATTATGCTAAGGTGCTTTCAGGATGCTGTGAGGACACACACAAAACCTCACCAGTGTGCCAGCATGGCTCTGAGGAAACAAAATTCTCTCTTACTCAGAAAACTGCCGGGTTAACGGCGGATTTACAGTGCGAGCCAAAATGCTGCTTTGGGGAAAGTCCGAACAACCACCGCAGAAAACGGGCGCGATGGGCACCACAGAAAGGGGGAGCGTGATGAATATTCAGCTGCCCCTCTCCCCTGGCTGGCGGGTAGCTGGAAAAGGAGAAGCAGCCGGGTTCTCCTCTCCGCTCCTTCTGCTGGATTGCACTGCTGATGTTCTGGTGAGAAGGCAGCTCTGAAGCACGCAAACCCACATTGCCTTTATGCTGGACCTCAGGGGTTGCTTATCTCCTTCTGACACATTTTGAGATGAGGGACAGAAGAGAGATGACTTAATGAAACAGCCTCTCTGTATGGATTTATTTTTCAGAAGATTTCCTTATGCAAAGTGATATCCTAAAATTTTGCCTGACTTGTCATGATTCTTCTCTTTTAATATCCCATGTATACAAGGTATCTGTTTTCCCTTTTTTAAATTTTCTGATGATATTTTTACATAACTTAGCAGAATGTAGGGCAGAACGCTAGCATATTGGAGAGGGAGAGTTAATCATACATTTGCAGTGCAAAATCATTTTAATCAGAAAAATTTAAGCTGAGAATTAGTGGTCAGTCTACAAGATGCTTATTAAACGTGTGTCTACATATGCAAGAAAACTTCACCATGAAGAAAAGCTCTGTGAAAACATATCCTAAGTCAAGGAGATCTTTGCATAAATCAGATTTTGACTGTTCCTCTGTGTTACTGCTCTGCAGCTCTTGGATTATACTTTTYTGTGTTGAACGCTCTTGGCCTGTCCCTTCCAGAGCGATTAACGCTTGCTGGGCTCTTCCTCGCAGCACCGAGGTCTGACAGAGTGAACCTACCTCTGCAGCCCTTGCAACACGTGGGAATGAGTTAGCACGTTGACTCCCAGCAGGCGCCCGCAGCAGCGCACCCAACACAGGGAGCACCTGGCGCGCGTGTGGCCGCCCTTCACGGCTCTGCGGCGGCAGGGGGTCCCCGCGCTGGGCCCGCGCCTGCAGCGGGGCTCTTGTGCGCGCGGACATTGCAGCCCTCGCACACCCRGACACTCCCGTGCACCTCCGACCGCCGCTGATGCTCTCGTGGCTCTGCCGGCTGCTTGTTCATGCTGGGGAGTGCCAGGAAGGAGAGCGTTTTCTGCACATAGGACCATGGCTCCTTCCTGCTCGGAGTAGGGATGATGAGGGAGGTGTTCCACCTCCTCCGGGCTAACAAGACGTCTGATTTTACTCACTGTCTGTGCAAGAAGCCTCTAATTGAAAATCACAGGCTGAGTGAAAGCAGAATGAGGGTCTTGAAGGAAGAAATATGGAAACTATAATCAAGTGCTTATAATTCTGAAGACTTTACAAGTTTTTATTTAATGAAGTCATTTTCTTGAATGAGATGATTCATTTGACTTAGCTCTCTCTATTCTGCTGCTGTGCAGAATATTCTGCAAGTGAAACACCTTGTCAAGGGAGCATTTTGTCTGCTTACAGTTTACTGTGCATGTGCAAGAGGATTTGAGGGGGTTGGGGGTTTTTTGTTTGTTTTTTGCTTTGTTTTTTGAAGGGCTGCATCCAAGGAGGAAGGCAACCAATTTGCCTGTCAGGGGTCTAATAATCTCACACAGGTGATGCCCTCCGTAAGAAGGGGTAGATGCAGCTTCTTGTGTGTGTGGTGGTGTGTGAGCATGGGTGGAGACTCCCAGCATCAGTTGATGCTCACTGTGGCAAGAAGTTCTTCCTTCAGAGGCCAAGAAGCCCAGGACAATAAATATTTTTCTAGGCAATGAAGTGGATGGGGATTGTTCAGTGCAAACRGCTGTCAAAGGTTGCTAGACTGGACAGTAAGACTGGTGAGGAAGGCTGCAAGGTGCAGAGAGAGAGGGGAGGGCTTGGAGATGCAGCTTTGAGTCCACTGTTTGCACACATRTGGGCATCAGTTATGCCAAGAGGTTTGCGCTGTGGAAAACAGTAGAAAGAGACCTATGCTAACAGAAAATATCTTTCTGAAGTCAGAAGCTAGAAGAAAGAATGATTTAATGTGTTTCTCCTGAGGGGAACTAACTTTCTGTTAATTGTTTGACTCCTTTGCCAAGCACAGGACACAGAACTATGTAAAAGATAAACCTTCCTTAAACTGGGGCTAACGTCTCATCAGACAGTATAACCCCAAACTCCTTCCTGTTCGTGATTTCAGTCTCTCATCATGGAAGTTTTCGTAGCTGTGAGTGCATGAGCTGCTCTCACTGACTTCCACTGGCAAAGCCAAACAGCCTGACTGCTGCTTCTAGGAAACTTCCCTAGTTTTACAYGGCCTGACCCCAGTGTGCTGTATCTAAGCTCCGACAGCTTCGCTCAAGCTATCAGTCTTCTTGAAATGCACCACGAATTGCTGCCAAAAGGAGTTTTAGCCAGACGTTTCGCTTCACACCTCCTGAAGGGGCAGCAGATTTCTCAAGCCTACTRCGTTATAAGGAAACTGATTTTGCAGTTATTAAGAACCAGACTTGCCTAAATAGTTTCCCTGTTCTGTTGTTTTGGCAGCATAGAGCATTAAACCTACAGATGCTTCAGGAAAACTTGCCCTCCCTTCCCTCTATTCCCTTCACTCGGGTATTTATTTGGCTATTTTCTCTGGTCTTTGCTGTTCAACTGCCAGTGGTCTCAAGCAGTTGCCCGAGTTGCTTAAAGCACCTATGACATTTTGATTCACATCAGGGCTTAGTGCTCAGGTCTCTGTACTGGCAGGCCAGCCTCAGGGAATAGGCATAACCTAATATTTTTAAAATAAAACCACTAGCCAAGTATGTGTTTTGGGTTTCAGTTTTGTACCATCTACCTGCTTGTATGGTACAGAAGAAAATCTGTCTTGGCTTTCTTCTTTTTAACACCCCAAAACCCTCCCTATCACYAAGCTTAAGATCAAAGTGCTTTTCAATGCTTATAAAGAAATAAATTAATTTTTGCCACTCATTTTTAATACTCTGTTTCCCTTTAATTCCTATATAGTTCATTTTTWAAAAGCTAGGATATTATAATTTTAATTATAATAGCAGAGTTAGTGAATAGACCAACAAATAGACAGAAGTATTTAAAAAGTCTTCATTARAAGACCAGAAGGTTGCGGAGGCATGCAAAGCTGCGCTATAGCGCCTGTTATGTTGAAGTCAAGGTTGCACAGATAATCCTAACTTTCTCTCTTGTGTAATATATATTATTTAGGCAGTTGCTCTTCGGGGCATGCTGCAAAAGACATCTGTTAAATAAGGGTTTGGAGAGCAATGGGAATATTTCATGGAATGATGAAGGGCTAGAACAGAGCTTTTGTAGCTGGCTAGCTAAGTTCCTGTTTGAAATCAGGGTTTTTTGTTTGTTTGTTTGTTTTTGCTGTTGGGTCCTTATATTATTATTATGTGTTACATGTCTAAAGCATTGTCAAGGTAATATTTTTCTTAATTATTATTCAAATGTCACCAAAAAAATATCCCACAATTCCTCCCACACAAGTCATTCTCACTCTGTGTCTCGATTTCTTCCTATGCCAAGGATACTGATCTGCTCGGGACCTTTTCGTCTGTAAATGGCCGAATAACCAAAAGATGAATGTACACATACGCTAGCTGTGGAGAAGGAGGATGTCGGGCTTGCTGCTGCCCACATGCTGTGGTGGAGAACCAGCCTGTTGGTGGGATTTCAGCCCGCGCCGCCCGCCGTGCACCAGCACCCATGTCTGGAGCTCTGCAGGGCTTCTGCGGGGGTACGAGACCCCAGTGGGGCTGCGGGGGGCAGCACCAGAGGAGCTTCCTGGCCTCTGCAGCGTGCAGCTCAGACGTGCCCCACAAAGCACCCACGCGTCTCCCATGGGCGTCGGCAGGTTTTGCTCACAGCTGTGCCACAAAARTGAAATCTGCCCCTTAGCTTACTAATCCTTGCTCCTGACACATGGGTTTCACAAAGGAGAAATGACAAAGCAATTCAAGAGTGATTTTAAAGCTCCTTGCCCCTGGTGGGAGCTTAGCATTGCTTCCCTCTTTAGCATTCCCATTTCCAACTCTTGGATGAGCAGCAGGAACTCCCTTTCTTCTTCAGAAGTAGGTACCTGTCAAAGTGGGGGAAGAGAGGATATGTGTTGTGACACTACCCTACTGTTTGTATGATCTGCACTTCCTAAGTTTAGCATCGCTGGAAGCACTATGCCAGTTCCAAATGCTTTTCTCTCTGTGTGCGGTTACATTAATAACCACTTGTTTTGATAGCTCTGCAAGTAAAACCATGGCTTAGTAATAGTCTCTGTGGGCCCAACTCTGCCCTCAGATGCACAACAGCAGCTCCCCTTGGGCAGAAGAGCTATAGAAACTGCCTGTGCATCTGCTTTGCCACTTTCATCTGACAAGTTTATAGCCAAGAAGTTGCTTGCTGTCTACTCATGGATGAAATTAGGGATAGCTGAGACCAGAGGCTCTGAGTGGTCCTTTCTGACCTTAAAAATTCCATACAAATGGATGTACAGTTGCAAACACGATGGCTTGACCTTGTCTTCTCTTTTCAGAAATGCCTCTGGTATATGTTGAAAAGAGTTTGAGGATGACTAGTAATTTTATCTGGGTTTGCCACTGAAGATTGTAGAGCCAATATTTTATGTAATGGACAAGGCATGAGTAAGACAAATATAATTACATTGTAGTTAAATATATAGTTCACAATACACAATAATGACCCATAAATGTAAAAGTKTAGAAGCATGTATAAGCTTAATATAAAAGTTCTACCTTTCTGTGAGATCAGYAGGCCATAAAATTTTATTATCAGTGTCTGCACTTTCATCACACCAGTGCTGACAATGTCATGCATTTATGCTAACATACACTTATCAAAAAGTTGGCCGCAGAGAGAACTCTTTTCATGATATTCACTTGCTTTTATTATTTCACATCATGAAATTGCTTGTATTATTTCACGTCATGAAATAAAACAATTCATGATTTCAATTACCATCATGTCATGAAATAAAACAATTCATGATTTCAATTACCATCTCTGTAAGCAAATTGCAAGAATGTATAGTTGTGTGCATTTCTTAGAGCTTACTGAGGGCAACTAAAGCAGAGGCCTTGAGTCCTGTCATGGCAATCGCTTGGCTTACAGGGATTGCAGCAGCAGTTCCTCACTGTCCTCTCATGTGGAGAGAGAAGTGACAGGACTTGACAAGCTCCCACATGAGAAGAAGAAATGATGGAGTGATGGCAAAAAAATAAAACCAAACTGGAAGTCCTGAATGACCTGGAAGGTGTCAGTAAAGGTAAAGGAAAAATGATTGTAAAAGAAGATGACAATACACTCCTTTGCCAGTACGTTCAATTTTAAAAGCTGTAGCATATGTTGAAGAGTGATCTTGAAGGCGATGGGTTAGAAGTCATAAGTAGAAATTTCTTTCCACTGCCACCTTCTTTTAGTGTTTTCATTACCACTTAGTGGCTCGCTGACAAACCAGGACCTGAGCTGCAGATCTAGGACAGAACAGGATGGAAGATGGTATTATGGGATTGCTTATTTACTACACAGCTGGATGCCTCCAGAGTAGCCATAGAAAGAGTTTCTCAGAGACAGCCCTTTTTAAAGGATGTGGGTAATTGTTTTCCATGGGTATATTCACATTTTGGTTTTGCCTTTTCCATAGAGGAAAATGTGCTTATGCAGATGGACTTTTGCTTTTACCAGAACACTATTTAACTTATTTATCTTCCCCTGCCCTCACACACACATATGCACACAGAAGAAGCTGGTGTGTTGCCAGGTTTGTTGCCTCCTCCCTTTGTTTCCTGGACCAGTGATTTATGCTGTGGTATCCAGGCAGGTGGTTCTTACTGACATCTGCATCCATGGCAGTGTGTAGCCCTTTAATTATCCCACTTTCCGTTGCTACAGCACAGATACCCCACCTGAAATACTGCCTTGCTCTTGCAGAGCAGGTCCCTGCTCAACCTGCCTGCCCGGAGGAGAACTGTCTCCACAGGCCACTGCGGACAGCAAGGAGCACGAGAACAAGTGCCTAGAAATGCCAGCGCCAGCACCGTGCTCTGCTTGTGCACCCTGGGAACTGCCCATGGTAAAGTATTCCTTCTAGGTCCCCTTACAGTGAACACTTACTTCCCTGGAGATGGTCCCCAAATGATTTTGTCTCTCTCCAGTGACTATAGAGTGTCTACAGGAAATTGTCTCCTAAATTTAGCATTTAAAATTCAGTGGTTTAAGTGATCCCTACTGATTACAAAACCAGATTAAACCCATGATCATTTCAGCTGATTTCTTGTGTGTTGTGGGCCATAGATTTTTCCCATGAACTCCTACATTGAGCTTAATGCTCTACTAAAATACTTTTAGGCAGGACAAGAGAGGGCTCTTCCCTTCCCCTGGCCATTTGTACAGATGTGTAATCTTTAAAAACGTGTATTTTTAACACATACAGCCTTTCATCCATTTGTATTGACTTTTTGCTAATACAGTGAAAACCCATTAAGTGTCTTTCTCCCTCTAAAGCTACTTTTTTCTTTTTTTTTTTTTTTTTTTTTTTTTTTTTTTGGTAGTTTTTGTCCCTGACGCTTAGACTGGTAGGCAAATAATTTTCAGGCAAGCTCTCAAGTTTCTCTGCTTCTGTTTCAGAAGTTGGGCATAATAACATGAGACTGTACCCAGATTCTGGTAAGTCATTCTTAACATCTGCAGAAAGGTAAAATGTTCTTTTTCTAAAAAATGTTGAATTCCTTATCACCCATCTAAGAACAGTCTTTTTTTTTCACCACAGTCTCAAACTGAGAATTAATGTGGGCTGCTTGGACCTTTTGAAACACAGCAGGCTTTTGCTTCTCAGATAACCACCTTTCTGGGAGTGTGATGTACAATATTTGTCCCTACATGCATGACTTTGCATTCAGTTTGTACATATTAGAAATCTTTTGACTGACCCACGTTAGCTACAAATCTACATTACACAGTACAACTGCCCTATAGCCATAATTATTTATCTCTTGTCCAAAGCTTGTATCTTCAGCAAATATTATCAATTGTGATTTTATGTTTACTTTCAGAGAGTTAAAATATTGAAGAGAATAGAGTCATCTCAAGAAATGATCCATGGGAATCCTGTTAGAAACACATTTATTTGATAGCTCTTCAACTGACAACTTTTTTTTTTCCTTTGAGATTTACTAGTTTGCCAATTCCTAATCTATAATAATGTGTGTTTTATTGATATCCTGGTAGTCTTTAGCAAGAATGTCACGCATTGCAGCATCAAACAACATAGAACTGTGCGGTTGCTCTTACTAGTCAACCTAGTTATCTCATAGAAGCTAATGTCACATTTGTTTGATTAAAATCACTTTCCATAAAACTATGTGAATTGGCACTAACTGCACTGCCATCCTTCAATTTGCTATTGATTAACCATATATCAGTTTCTTCATTATGCTGCCTCACACTGTTGTTAAATTTGTTAACTAATTAGTCTTGAGTAATGTCATAGTCTGAAGAAATTTAGGACTGCACAGAAAGAAACAAGCTATCATAGACACTTCAGAACTATCCTCAGTAGTTTCTTCAGCACAAAGAAGGTGGTTATTGGAAGGAACGTATGCCTTTTGAGAAATCAAAATTAATTGTGGTTCACAAAAATCCAAGATCTTGGTGAAAAATAAGCCTAAATGGCTTCAATCACGCTCTGAGTGTACTTTCAGAAAAACAATTATCCCAGGAAGAACGCTGACCTCTCTAGCAGCTGCTGTTCTTTGTAGCTGGCATCTTCCTTGTCCTGAGACTGAGAAGAACTGAAAGATCCTGTATAATCTCAGACAGATTTCACAGCAAGGCATCAATTTTTGGTCACAAAGAGTAGGATGCTGTCTTAGAAAATTATTCACTTGATCACGTGGGGGATTTTTTTGTGTGTTTGTTGACATGGGAGACAATAAGTTATGGTCCCAAATGCATAGTGCAGAAGAAAAATGGCTCAAAATCGGCTACATTGTTCAATAAATAACTAATGAAATGTGTCAACAGTTCAGATTTTGTGCAAGACAGGAAAGTAAGCAACAGACAGAAGGGAAAAGAAAGGAACAAATTACCCATTTCTAGGAGTGCCTCCACAATGGGACCATCAAAAGTATTTTCTTCAGAAATTGGTAATAATATAAAGATAACACATGATGTACTGGCCAAAGTATAAATCTCCAAAGTTGTTTTTGCCATGCATAAAACT
This sequence comes from Eudromia elegans, assembly GCA_003342815.1. Taxonomy (NCBI): domain Eukaryota; kingdom Metazoa; phylum Chordata; class Aves; order Tinamiformes; family Tinamidae; genus Eudromia; species Eudromia elegans. The sequence goes on along the minus strand of PTEX01000130.1, from coordinate 1,474,425 downwards.
TGAAGTTTTGACGGAAATAGCACAATAAGTAGAAGATTTTTCCAGAAAAGGTTTTAGATAAGGCACTGATGGACTTTGATGCATTTTGCATCTCTTATGCAAATTCCTGTCTGAAATTTGTGGTTAGTAAACATATGGAGGACCTTGACTGCACAGTCATGACTACTGCAGTTCCTAAGTGCAGAAACTGCAACGTTCATCAACAAATCACCTGAAAAGATGAAGAACTGGAAAATCATGTCAGGACAGCCTCTGGAGAGCTTACAGGCAGGTGGCTTCTTGCATTGCCTGGCACTTAAAGGTGGTAATCATGATGCTGCCACTATTCCACCAGCTTTAGGACATAGTAGGAAAGCCTACATTCTTCCCTCTTATATAGAGAGCAAGACCTCAGCTAACGTTCAGGAATTACACTTTTCCTTAAGAAGATAACAGCATCAGTGGACTTCAAGGAATGTAAACAGTCTTTAGTGTCCAGCAGACATCGTGAATTTGACAAGTTCTTCAGGTAATACTCTGGTGTGTCTTCAATTACTGTACCAGAGTACCAATTTCAGCACTTAGTACCTATCCTTCCTATGTTTYCTTTTACAAAAGTTGTAGGAAGTGGGTATCCCCTCTGGATCTCTGATCTCAGGATCCAAAGCCAAGATCTGATTGTTCATCCTCAGTTAGTAGCATGAATGTAAAAGACGGCAAGAAAACAAGACCTTACTCAGTGCTGTTTCCATTAATCCTATCCACACAATTCACTAAGCTTTCATGTCATTTTCCTGACATATCACTAAAGAAATCTGACATTTTTCTTGTGTTGACAACTAATAGGGAGCAGAGTTTTCACTTATATTGTTGAAAAAATACAGAAAAATTAAGGGAATTAATTGTGTACACTATACTGCTATAGATGCTGCTAATGTCTTAGCAGTAACTTATGTAGTCTATTTACCTAGTAAGGTTTTTTTTTAATATTATTATGATGGCTGCTTATTCTTACTTCTTATCTTACCTACATAGTGTGAGAACACAAGTAGCTATGGAAAAAAAGATGGGCTTATCAGGGTTGGCACAGCCAGGAAAAAATAGGGAACAAAGGTCATTGGAGCCAGAAGGAGCTGGAGCACAGAGTCCTCAGGGCCGCACTCTAGAAGGGAGTCAGGCCAGAGGATTTGAGGCAGAGGCAGAGACACAGGGGTAGCACAGAAGTCACAGACTCTCTAAGGAGAAACCTGGCAGTTACCAAAGGTAGATTCAGCAGAGTGGGCAAGACAAATATAGACTTAATTAGTGGAGATGGAGGGGGATTCCTGGAAGAAATACAATACTCCACGTAGAAGGACAAGAAACAACGGACAGATCCTTGTGATTTATTTGGGAAACCAAGTCTGTGCCACCTCTGCCTTTGAGACAAGCTGTGGGCAACAGAAAGAAATCCCATGCTGAATGCCAAATAAATATGTTATACTAACCTAGCAGTAGCAAATGTGAGAATCAATGTTTGGACAATTATGTGGAGGGAGTGGAGGTTGTTGTTGTTGCTGTTTTTAATGACTACAATATGGTGGGAAGTAGTCAAAAGCTATCACCAATGCAATATGCTGAGAGATTGAATGTTTTATAAAAGAACGTCAACAGTTAGGCTCAATCTGAGAACCCGACCATTGATTACCATCTGAGAAGAACTGAAAATTTTAAAGGATGTCAGAAGAAAACAAGGGCCAATAAACACCGCTTCCTTCGTTTGGCAGTTGTATGAGGAGGATTTGCAAACAAACCAGCATTTCATATTGCAAGTTGTTTGAAATGAACTGATTAGTAATTGTTAGGTACTAGGAAAAGCGTGTGATACACACTCAGCTGGATAATTTATTTTTGTCACCGAATAAATGTCCACAGCCCGCTCAGCCTGCTGCTCCGCCACGCTCCTCTTGGTTGCCTCCGCTGTTGGAAGCCTCTGCAAAGGCCCAGGGCGGTGAGTGCCTCTGGGTCGGCCCCTGCTGTCCAGCGCTGCTGAAGAGCAGTGTGAGGTGAGCCAGGCCACTGCCTGCTGCCACGGGCAAAGCACKCCGTGTGCAAACAGAGGATGCTGCAGGGATGCCTCAAAAGCTGTGCTCTTCATGCTGGATTCGTGCTGAAACGCCCGGGTCAGCTGTAATGACAGAATGTCCAGCAGAGAACACTGTCTATCTACAGGTATGGGTTTCTTTGTTTTAGTCAATAACAAAATAAAACTAATTAACTCAGTACTGTCTTCTAGTATTGCCGCATATTGCCACTGTGTGTGAATTTCTTCCTGGCAAAAAAAAATAGCCATAGCCAATAATAACACAATTCTTTTTTTTTAATATCCAGCTCTTCTCTATTTGTAAGAAAAAAAAAAAAAAAAAAAAGTGGAATTTTATGTTTAATTGCTGTTTAATTGAATTATTTTCCTCTAGTTTTAAAGGTCGAGTTGATTTGGGGGGCAGCAAAGGAGGCTTTTAGACAACTGAAAAGGTTGTTGATTTTGTTGTGAAAAATGCTTTTAAAAGAGGAAAACTGTATTTCCGAAAGACAGATACTTGCTTCAGTTAATCTCTTCTGGAAATGCAACAAAAGTAATATTTAAAAGAATACTCCACTGATACTCAATGGAGTGATTCTATGCTGATTTCTGGCTTAGCAAATATTTGTAACTCTGAACTGTATCAGATATCAGGGACTAAAAGAGGCAACATAATTTTCTTACTTTAGTTTTGTTAAAAATACCTTCCTTCCTCCACTGAAGTTAATTCCATCAGCAAAAGCATTCATCCATTCATTGCTGAAATAAGGCGTTGCAAGTCARTCTGTTGGATAGACCCGCACTTTATTGTTGGATGTCATCCTCGGAGATAAACTGCTGCTTTTATCCACTTTGTAAATTCATAAATACACAACCTGTATGCCTAATACATGCCTAATACATTTTAAATCTCATAAATGTTTGCAAAGGGCACTATTAACCTTAAAATCATTATCATCTGGTTTGTTCTCATCTCTATTTCTGGTGAGTGTTCTGGACTGTACTTTAAGAATTGCAGACCCTATCCCACTTCTAAGGAATTTAGCTGAGGTCCTGTAATGGATTTTGTCCCAAAGCAAGAGGCCTTATTGCATTAGGAAGCCTCACCGCTACATGAGAAAGTGAAGCTCTTTGGATGCCAATTCTCCACAAAAAAAGAGTCATTGTAGCATTGTATGTGTAAGTGGTGGCAAAGCTTAATACCCTATCGCTTTACACTTTAATCCTAAAATAAAAAATACCTAATCATAGTGTTGTTCAACACTGTAAAAGTAGAATAATCCAAAAATACAGAGGTTTAATGACATGAATGCAATTAAAAGGAATCATAAGTTCATCTTTGGTATTTCATTTTTTCATGTCCGTAACATTAATTTATTTGGTTACAGTAATGTTATGTGTTGCAGTAACTCGCGCTGAGAAAGAGAATGTCTAAATCGCTGCCTATGCTCCTAACCAGTTTGTTATAAGTATACATACAAGACTGTAAGTATATGAACAACTTCAGGATCCTGAAATGTAGCTGGACAAAGTGGGCAGAGCAATAGCACCAAGACCTATGCCATTCAAATAGAGACTCATTATATATATCAAAATAACGTTTAACATTAATCCCTAATGTTCTAGACACAATAGGAAAAACAACTTGCTACCAGTTACGTCCAGATACTTTATCCTACTTTTTCAAAAGCATGTCATACAGAGTGGACTTTTAACGACATTTTAAGGATTTAAGACCCTTGACAAGGTTCAAGAGAAGTAACCGATCATTTGAACCACGATATTTAACAATTCCTGGAAGTGAAATCACAACAGAAGATATATCCTTAGAGTAACAGGAGTTGAATCCAGAAAATAATGTTGATTAATGCAATATTTTGGCAAATGAAACACACTTTAGTTTTCATGAATTTAGAGATTCTATTTCTATTTTACTTCTCTGTGTGGGAAGCTCTGCATTGGGGGGCTCAACAGCAAATCCACCATGCTGTAGCTGACTTTGAGGGATGAGCTCTGCTGGCTTCCCCAGCTCACTTTTCCACACTGCTCCGGCCAGACATGCCACACTGCTGCAGYGGGTGCCATCCCCAGCACGGCATGGGCACCGCCATTTCATCATGGGCACTGCCATTTCACCATGGGCACCGCCATTTTGGCCTGGGCACCACCATTTCAGGCCGCCATTTCCGCGGCATGGGCACTGCCCTTTCCTCATCCTTCCTACTCGCTCCTGCTCTGACAGCAGCTCCCTGAGACTCCTGTTCTTTACTCTTCTACTGGGTATTCTGAATGAATCAGTAAATCTTAAAAAATTAAGTGACTCTCCCAGTTTAGTCATTTAGCTTGGGATTTAACTCCTTTTTACCACAGTTATTGTGAAATAACGTGAATACATGCAAAATGCGGAGGCAGGAGAAGAAAACTTCTTTACTGATGTGTTCGAAGAGCCACTGCTCCCAGCCAGTGCCTCCTTGGGGTTACTGAACCAGCCCTTTGGAGGGACACGCTGAACGCCGCCGCGCGCCTCCCCGCTCCCGAGGCGGCAAGAGGCCAGGCCGCCAGGGCTCCGCAGCGCGCCCGCCTCGCGCCGCCTCGACCGTTAGCGGCAACGGCC